>JAVJGJ010000001.1:123030841-123049104 GCA_035590215.1 Microhierax caerulescens
CCCCCCCCCCCCCCCCCCCCCCCCCCCCCCCCCCCCCCCCCCCCCCCCCCCCCCCCCCCCCCCCCCCCCCCGGCGGGCAAGCGGCATCTCATCCCCTCTCAGCTGATTCATGCAGACCGCAGGTGTGTTTTGTGGTTCATACACCGCCGATAGACAAATTTTGGAGCAAACTCAATTAAAACAAAACAGGTCCTTCATCTACCAAACCCACAAAAGCATTTTAATCTCTCCCGTCCAAGGCTCTGGACTTTTCCTTCTAGCTCCTTTACAGCTCTCGAAACGCATCCTGACATCGCACACCCCCAGAGCACACAGCCCTCTAGATGGTTCCCAGGCTGCTCCTCCCATACCCCATCCAGCCCACTGCAAGTAGATCCTAAAAATCTTGAATTAATCTGCTACAACACAAACTTCAAAAGGTCTGGCGCTTCAGTTTTGATGGGTTGTAAAAACTACACATACTTATGCATGCAAACCTTGAGAAGAAAAAAAAAAAAAAAAAAAAAGGCTGGCAATGCATCCCAAAAAACCAAGCAAAGTCAAAGTCCCACCTGGGTTCATCATAGGGCCTCCCGAGCTTTGTAAGCACACAGATCAAACTGTGGACACTGGCAGTGGGTTTTATTTTTGCATAAAAGCCACATGACATGCAGCAAGTTTAATGAAGTTTGTTCTTAGCATTATTTCAAACCTCCAGGGCTGCTGTCACCCACGTGGATCAAAACAGCAGGATTTGTTTGCATCAACTCCCACTGGAAACAAAAAGCAGCAGCCATCAAGCCCAAGCCCTGCAACGTCCAGAAAAGCAACAAGCTCCCTGTACCTCCAGTACCAAAAAGTCGAGGACTACCCTGAGAGCAGAACTCACTCTCCACCTTGGAAAACCAAAGTTCATTAAAAGAAAGAACAAATTTAGGCTCTTACCTTCCAAAAAAAAAAAACCTCTGCAGAGCTGCAAGACAAGCTGTTTCAGGTGCCAGAGGAGTTTCCCTGCCAGGAGTCCCAGGGCAGCCCCAGCAGCACTCCCTACCTGCCCAGCTGGGAGCATTTACCTTAATTAATGAACCCACATGGAGCTGAGAGAAGCATTTCTGCCCCCTCCTCCTCCTCAAGCGTTTGCATGAAACCCTGGCTGCCCCTGCTCGGGAAGGGCTGATCAGTGTTAAGAGGAAAACTGGTTCTGCCCTGCTACCTCTGCCTGTGCTGGAGTGGGGTGGGAAGAGTGGTTGTCCTTGTCCTCTGCTGCTGGGTGGCTCTTCCATTTTCTGATAAGCAGCTTGGATGAAGGCGAAGTAATTTTATCACTTCCCAGAGCCCTTTCTTCCCATCCTTAATGGCCTTCCTGTGTTCCCCACTTCCTTCAACCGTGGAACAGTGTAACAGCCCGAGTTTGACCTCATACATATAGCTTAATCCTACAGACCATTCCTGGCTGAGAGTGCTGGAAGGAAGCAGCCTGCAAAGGCAACGCTTGCCCCTCGTCAGGGGAGAGGAATTTCATCCTGGAATGCCACAGATGCTGTCGCAGCCAGAAACCGAGCTGCTTCCAGAAGATGCTCTGCAGTACGAGGGGGGATGCTGTGGCCGCGGCTTTCAGGCAGCTCTTCAGTTGTGTTCTGTTGGTCTCTGGTATTAGATCACTGCCTTGGTAGCACTGGGAAGTTTGTAGCTTTAAATTCCTATGGACAACCATCGCAGCGTGATATTTTAGTGCTAAGGAATCAATTACTGATGGGAAACCACGTTTTGGCAATTAAAAAAAAAAAAAAAAGGGGTGCGTGTGGGACGGACACGACACTCACTGATTAGCTCTATTGCTCCCACATCTTTCTAAATAAATGTGGGAAGAAGAATGGATTTAGAGGGATAGCCTGGATGGAGAGGTTTGTAATGAGCTAAAGCTCTCTTGGACTGAGCGGTAGGAGGTTAAGAGGATGCCCAAGTCAAACTGCAGGGACTAGTTCCAGAGTCATATAGTGAACGTGAACTACTCTGCTATTTGGGGACATCTGGTCTCGAAGCTGGATTCAGTTTCTAAACTTTGTTATAAGGCTTCTGAAAACTGAAGCATAAGGCATTTGGCAGGGGAGAGCCAGAAGATGATAGATTTTTCCAGCCTTGTGGAAAGAAAATCAGAAATACTTCCATGCTGCCCCATGAACCACGTTCCTTGTCACACTGATAGCTTGGGGACGTTGCACGAAATAAAATAGAAAACAATTAAATGCCACGTGACTGCGGGAGGGGGTAGGTTTACTTTGCAGGATTTGCATCAACATTTTCTTTGGCTTCGATCCAGGTGGCTCAGCACCCCTTTGAGTCACTTAAACAAACCCGACTTTGAAAGCAAAACTCTGCCAGAACTTCTGAGTCTCACTCCGCTTCACGTTCACACCAGGGGAATGGTAAATTGTGCACGAGGTGGTCGCAAGGGCCACACATCTCTGAAGGTCTCTGCTCTTTTCACACACACACACACAAAAAAAAAAAAAAATTGTAGCAGTCTTCACGTGGTTTTCAAGTTTCGTGATGAAGATTCAACACAGCCCCGCACAATCGAACGCCAGGCGCTCTGGATGGGGCTGTAACGGCGCAATAAAGCTCAGCTCCACCCTCAGTTCTTTGCTAAGTTTAAAGGACGCAGGCGGATCGGGGATTCCATTCAGCACACGCTAGAAGGAGGGTGTAGGAGGATCTAATGTTGGGTCCAGATGTGCCCCCCTCTCCCTGATGCTGAGCAGTCGACGGATGATCTAGGGCTCGACTTCAGACTCACCGGTGACAGACGTTTTGGTGCACGGCTAACAAGCAACCTGGTGCCTATTAAAAACCAGCTATAGGTTTGTTCCAGCAGAAAGTTATGATTTGTCTATTTTATGGCCAGGTTTGCAAGTGTAGAGCAAACTTTTTGTTCTGTGAAGTTCGGAGCAAGCTCCTGGCTCGTGCTAATAACAATATTCGTGGCCTTGCGATTATTTTATTTAGAGGTTTTCTGCAATTAACCTTGGCCCTAAAAGTCTTTCTGTTCTGATGAGGTTATTTTCATATGGTGCAAGTTGAAAAGGGTCTGAGACACCTACACATATGTATTATAATCATATTTGAGCCATTTTTGTTCTTCATCTGTTTAACGTCACCTATGCTGCCAAAGTAGCTAAGTTGCTTCAGGGCAAAACTGCGTGATGGGAAGCGACTTTCCCGATTTACTGTCTGTGGATGTGGTGGTGCAAGTGAGGCATGGCTGGATGGGGCCGAGCTCTTCTACCCTCGTTCTCCATTACCGTTACTTTGATAACTGAATGTCAGCCTTACGATAACCATTGGCTGTTGTCAGTTGTTGCACGTATACAACAGTCCCTGCCGCCCTTTAGAAGGAACTAAACGGGAATTTAGTTCCAGGCTTGGATTTACCCAGCACTTTGGAAGAGCTACGAGGCCATGAGCACAAGGTTTAATCTGGTAAGTAATTGGGGTGAGGAAGAGTTTGCACGGAGGCAGGTCCTTCCTCGCTCTTGGACTCAGACCCTTTCCTGGGACACCGAGGCAGACGCCGCTCTCACGCCGCCGCTGCTGCTCCAACCTGAAGTTTTCGAGTCTGGATCCCTTTCGCACATATGTGATCAAGCTGTGAACGTGGCGTTAGCTCCAGCCTCCTGGCAAAGATGTGTGGAGGGGGACACATGTGCATCATGTGTTCTGCTTTAGACTTTTTCACTTGTCAATTGATAAACAAATGTAAAAATCTGCCTCCAGAAATGCTTACTCCCCAGAGCCGCAAGTGATGGACAAGAGGCTGGGGTTATGGGATGCTGGTGCCCTGAGACACGGGTCTCTTCTTGCTGCCCTGCTTCACGAAGCCATCCAGATACTTGCTTCATCCTGAAGCTGCTGGGGGGGTGGAATTTCTGGAGCGGGAGAGGGCAAAGTTTAATTTTGCCCCCTGATCTGTGTGAAAGAGCTGCGTTCACCCCCCTAGCACTGCAGCTCCTCTCCCCTCACTTCTGCATTCCCCTCTGCTCCTTCGCTGCTAAGGGAGCACTGGAAAAACGCTGTCATGCTTCAGAAACATGTCACAAGAATTCATTTCTTAGGTCCTTCTCATTTTCCTTCATGTTCCCTGAGTACATACAGGCGTTTAACAACCTAGAACTGTAATTGAAGCAATTACTTTAACACAGAGGCAAACACAGGTTCTAGCACCCTCCCAGAGAGGCTCTTAGTGCATTTGCTTAACACTTTTAATTACAGCTGTTAATATGACAGATTGATAAGATGCTTGACAGCTTCTGTTTAGGTTGGGATGTTCTGGTATTCAGCAAATGCTCTAGAGATGCTTGGAAGAAGCAGCCTACACAGGAAGCAGTGTTACTGAGTCAAAACCGTATCCCGGGGCATTGTATCAAATTAATAAGATTTTTTTTCTCTCTTTTCAATAGGGAGTTTTCCTCCTTCACCTCCCAGTGTGAATGTGGATGTATGAGCAATGAAGAGCAATGGGAAAGGAAATGCAGAGAAACCACACAACGATTTACTGGGGCTTTAGCAAAATATTATCATTCTTAATGTTTGTCGGCATGTGGCAATTTTCTTTGAACCAGGGATAGTTCAAATTCCTTTTCGCTTTGAAGACTTAATTTTCTCCCATAAAGATTATGGAGACTGTCTTGGATAATTTTAGGACTTAGGCACACTATTTGCTGAGCTCAGGCATGCTTTGCACCATGTGTATTTTATTTACCACCTGCCAGCTAGTGTCCACATTTTCCCAAAGTCTAGAGGTCATGGACAAATCCCGAGCAAAGCCATTTGCTATGGCCCACACCCTGCGTCGGACGTGCGCGGCCTGAGCGCTCAGCACGCAGGCAGGCACAGCTCAGCACCACTTGGTAACGAACATTTGCAGGCACCGTGAAGGTCCCAGCCTTACGCAGTGACGCCTGTAACCTCGCAGCGGGCCACGTGCAGACGCACGCATGCATGGCAAGGTTTTGCCGGTGATGCAGAACCCCTCCGAGCTCAGTGAGTCAGGGTTCGTAGGCAAGCGAGGTATAAGCCTAAAGAAATGTCTCGGTTACTCTGAATACACCTGAGCCAGGACTGTGCCCACTATCGGTTTGGCCAGTGCAGAATGGACAAGAACCATCTGGAGGTGACATGACAAATCACCGTGTCTAATAATAATAATAACTGGCCTTGGGGACTGTTACTAAGTAGAAGATGGGGATGAGGCGTGAGGAAAGCACGTAGTGTAAAATATACAGCTCTTTGGTTAGGAGGGGAACGCACTGAAAGGGACTAATAGATGAAACCCAAGGCAGACAAATTCAAAATAAAGCCTGTAGACATAGCAGTCATTGTAGGGTATTTCTGAATGACTATTGTGCCTATGTTTGTGTCTGCAGACGGTTAAGTAGAAAGAGGTTGCTGTCTCCACTTGCACACATTCCCTTGCCCTGAGTTAACTTCCTTGGGCAGAAGAGTGCCCAGAAATAAACTGTCATAACCACTGAGCTAAACTGCCAAGGGGTGGTGAAGTGTCCAGCTCCAACGTCTTCAGTCAAGACCGGTTTCCTTCTTTGAAGATACGCTTTTGCCAAGCACAAGTTGTACCTCAGTCAGACACTAGTTATTGCACTTGATACGGATGAAATCTAATGGCCCATGAAATAAAGGTCAGCAGAAAAAAGCTTATTGAATGGTTTCTTCTGGCTTCAAGTATACGAATCTGCAAAAGGTTGGCCACTCGTACCCACCGTCATGGTGTTTGTCATGGTAGCCTTTGATAACGGGATTAGGAAGTACCAATATTAGTTCAAAAAAAGCTACTGAGAAGTCTCTGACATTTGGTCATTACCAGCCTTCAGTCACTATCGATCGGTGTCTGCGCTGCAGCCGGTAATCCAGCTCGGGGAGGGAGCCACGGCACCCGCGGGTGCCTTGAAGATCGATGTGGAGGCTGGCCGAAGGGCTGCTGCTGCTGGCACTGCTCTCCCCAGTGCTCGTGATGGGAGACGAACCCTTGCTGTGGGTATTTTAATAAGCTGGTCCTGGGTTTGGGGGGGGGAGGGGGGTTAGCAGGTTATTCTGCCAAGCAGTTTGGCAGCATTCTCATTTCTTAAAACACAGGAATCACCGTTTTGCTTCTCCTGAAGCGTTTGCTATTGGAAGCAACTGCCCTGCACGGAACAGCGTTCCTGAAGCATGAATATTTCATGGGACTGGTTTTAGGGAGATTACTTGTAGTTGAGCTTTCATGGCCAATAACTAGTTTTTTGTGACTATCAGCACTTCTTTGGTAATTTAAAATTTACTTGAAAAGAAAAAGAAGCAAACCCAGGCTGTATGGGTACAACCAAGGTCTTGCACTCTTACAAATACCACGATAAAAGTATATTGGTTCATAAGAATACTTTGAAATATTTAAGAGAGCATCAGCAGGAAATATATACACATGTATATGTATAAAACTAGCATTTCGTGAAGTGTGTGGGAAGGAGAACATTTGGGAGTCAGCACATTTCTTACCAACTGTATTAAGTGCACCCAAGGGTGAATTTTTTATTTATTTGGATTTTCCTTTAGATCTACCCCTTACGGTGCTCTGGATTTCTAGACATGAAAAATAACAACGAGATTTACAAACATACAAGTTACAAAACCACCGTCCCTGGGAAGAAGGTGCTGAGCCTTGCCCAGCCCCTGCTTGAGCGGCGGCTGCTGCCCTGCAGCCCCTTCCCCAGGACCCAGCTGGGGGAAGGATGCTCCCACAGAGCCAGGATCTCTCCTTGAAATAGTCAGATTTGCCTGGACCTGATGGCTGGGATGGTTGGAGGCTTTTTCTGCTGCTTCCATGAGCTGTCCCACCATAGCTCTCCTATGGTCCACCCCCAGCATGAGATATTTACATCTGAATTTTTAAGGCAAGGGTTCATATTTAATGGGAAGCATCTTCTTTGTGTGAAAATCAGTTTGAAACATCCTGGGCTTGAGTGGTGCAGGAAGCTTTGACAGAATATTTGAACTATGTTTGGTTCCTTGGTTATATCCGTCTCACCAGAAACATAACAATTTTGATACACTCTTATTTGGAGAAATTTCTCAGCTCCCTCTCTGCTCCCCAAACAGAATAATTAATATCCCAGGAACAGGGAAGGCTACGCTGGCATCCCACACCAGCGCTCTCCCTTGCTATGGGAGGGTAGCTTCTCCCATCAGGATTGCTCTGCTGTCAGAAATCATCAAACAGTCATTTTTTTTCAGGAACTTGAACCAGATCTGGCCTGAAAGTTCAGTCTAGGGATCCACCCCAAAACAAGGGGGAAAAGATCTGCCGGTTTGGTCCTAGGGCAGGACAGTCAAATTGCAATTTTCTCTTCCCCGGTGGCGTAGGGATGGTGCCGGCGGAGCTACTCCTGGTGGCCACGGATGAGAAGTGTCACAAAACCAGCCGGTCTGGCTTCTGCCTTGCCTCGGCGACAAGCCAAGATCAAGCGACTATTTTTTTCCCCCTCTGTCTCTCACTTCCAGGGTGTTTTGCCTTCACATTTACTAGTCAATGGCCCAGCCCGATCTTAGCCAGGTTCTTCTCCCCTCCTCTCATCCCATCTGGGCTGGGAGTCCCTGCCTGGGCATCACGGTCCGCTGAGAGCTGGCGGAGGTGACCCCGAGATCTTCCTGACCCTCGCTGCCTTTGCTCATTTCCTTCTCAGCCCTCTTTCTATTGCTTTTCAAATTAAGGTGCACAGGAAACCAGAGCAGTTTCTGATCTCTCCTCCACCTAAAAAATTAGAACATCAAAACCAGTTTTACCAGCAATAAACGAAGCTACTTTGAAAAGTGAGGCAAAGGGATCTATCTGGAGTCAGTAAGACATTGTTAGGATCTCTTTGATCGGGAGCCTTAAATGAAAATTATCAAATGGCGCTTTAAAACATACACCCTTTTGTTTGATTAGCCTGCTGCAGATAACCTTTATTAAACCTGATCTAAAATTACAGCCATGCACTGGTGGCTCTTTGATGCCTTGGCTGTTTCATTTCCTGTTTATACTATGATACACGTTGCACTAGGAGATAAAGCACTTCTGAAGGATATTAAGACATGAAAGTCCCTTGGCTATTTGCTGGCACTGTTTTGATGTTTTCTTGCTCTCTAGAAATTAGCATATCCTTTTCAAAGACTGCCTCTGATGAGAGTAATCCTTTGCCATGATGTATTTGCTAAAAGTCATAAATGATAGTATATTGTGTAAAGAAATGACACATAAAAGGGACGATGCTAGATTATTGATAATGAGGCAACTTGTGCAACTCTGCTTTTGGCTTTTATAAAACACATTTTTGACACCATAAATACATTGAGCTTATATTAATGAGGATTTAATACTTCTGAGATTTTAGAAACTTGCTTAGAACAACTTTTCAAAAGAAGGGTTTTTTGGGAAGTTTAATGTTTTCACTAATTTTGATAAGATAGTCTGTTAAGCACGTTTTGCTGCCTTCATAATGAGGAATGATGGAAAGGCTTTTAGGATGGCTTTGCCAGAATTAAACGGTGCTGGAATATTTATTTTATTAATTTGTATAGTGTCTGTTGCCATAGAAACAAGGTGGCTTAATTATAGAAATTTGCAACAAAACGTTACCTTTCAGACAAAAAAAGAACTTTGACGCACATAAAAGCAAAAAGATCTGATATCTGAAGGTGTAAATAAGTATCGCTCCGTTGAAGCTTTGAAGTGACATTGATTTACATCACCGAAAGATCTGTCTCCTGTTGTCACTAACAAATGACCTGAGCATTTTCACAGAAGAGAACACCATGCCTGGATGACCTAGAAAATAAGATCCAGGGTGTTGGGATGATAGCGGGATGAAGAAAAGCAAAAAGGGCTCGGAGACCTTAACCAGCCTCTTTTCAAAGGCACTTTTCCAGAACTTTTCAAAGTGCTTTGGATGATGCGGTCTAAGTTAGACGACAACATTTTTGAAACTGTATGTAAATCATCCCAATATTTACTGAGTTTGGTTTGCACAAACGCTCTCACTCTCACTAGCTGGGCACGTGGTAACACAAGAAAGATCTGGACTCGGATGAAGTGACCTGGGTCAGGCACAGTGGCAACGCTGGCTCCACGCAGCGCAAGGATTTTGGTGATAAAGATTTAGATTTTGCTTTATGTGAAGTGCTCTCTGTAGACAGACACGGAGAGCTGAATTTTGTATTTTTCAAACCGCTGACCTGAGTTACGCACCTGAGGCCACGTGTAGCACACCTGAGGATGAGGACTTTGGTACCTAAATTAGGAAACTGGAATGTGCAGTGACTGAATACCTGGACTCACCCCTCTGAAAATCCAGGCTCTTATCTACACACCTTTATGTGGAGCTGAGCCTTCACCTTAGATATCCCAGGTTGATAATCCTGCCCTCAGGAACGGAAGATCTCATCTGATATCCACGGAAATCAATGGAACAATTGACCCGTGGGTGGCTGCTCCAGGGAGCCCTGAAGGGAACAAAGGTCCCAGGCAGCCTCGCAAGGCGGAGGGACAGCTCTGCTGTCACCAGTGCCAGTCCAGTGGGCACTAGCACAGACCGTTTAGGGTTGCAACCATGTTAAACAGCACGGGGCACCCTTCTTCATCTCTGAGCATCTCACTAGCTTGGGGCAGGAGCTGGATTTTTATTAGTGCAGGTAGACTGCAGCGGGAGATGAGAGGAAAGGAGGAAGGAGCAATTGGAAAGGCAGAGACAAATTATACCTCCAGTGATGAAAGCCACCTCGACTGCAGCGAGGCTAAGACATTGCCAGGTGATTGCCAGTTAAACACGTATTAAGCAAATATCTCTCCTTCCTTCCAGCTAGGCCTCCAGTGGAATTGCCTTCAACAATTTACTAGATTGAAAGTGCGCCGAGTGACAAAATTACTTTTTTTAACGGCTGCAAAAAAATCACAAACCGTTGACAATTCAAGAGAAAAAGACTTTTAAAAAATTGATAGTGTTTTTTCTGTATTCTTGTCAGAAAGTCTTTCAACTTCCCTCTTGGAAAGCAGAGACACGAGAAGGTGCTGGGAAAAGGATTTCTGCACAGGCACCTGCTGTTAGCACTGCAAGCATGACAGGGAGCAAAGGCATTTAGTCTCTAAGAAATGGTGATTGTCAAGGCTTCCTTCTGCAGGACCTTTGCTCACTGGCCTATGTGCCACCTGGTAACAGGATTTGCACGACTCCTGCCAGCCACTTGAAGAACGTGCCCCATCCTAGTGCTTTACCAGATGCCATGCTGTATTCATGGCAATGAGCACGGCTCATAAGATCAGCTCGCACCTATGTAAGGTCTTCTGTAAATTTGGGGTGATTTGACTGTCAGCAACACATGCAAGGCTCATGCTGAACTCATACTCGAACCAAAATAAAAAAGGATGAAGAATAGCACCGAGCAGAAAGCACGCAACGGCCTCAAAGCCAAAGGACTTGGACTCTCTTGGATGTCCTTGACACTCCTGTCACTGTCCTCTGAACCAGCCACAGGTGTCCACGGGTCCAAGCCAGGGGAACCAGGCTCTGCCCTGGATTCCACCCTGCCCAAAAGGCAGCAGTGAGCGAGGCTGGACACTCCCGGCAGTAACGGCTCCTTCCCGGAGCCTCCAGCGGCGGCCAAGTGCTCTCGCCTGCCAGGATGTCACAAGACCAGTGAGTCACGGGAGGATCACAAAGTGTTGTTCTCATAATGGAGCGTAATAACAGCCAGTGTCAAGGTAAAAGCACCTGCAAATGAGACGGTACATAACTTTACAGCCTTGCAATAACACTGCTGGGCAACCTAAGCTCGCAGGTCTCTGCACTCTTCATCCGTGTTCGGTCTTGTTCTCTGCAGCGGCTTTGGGGCTGATGTGTCATTGCCACAAGCACGGGTCGTCTGTAGGACAGCGTTGCTCAGAATTTGATAACCGAGTAGATAACATGCTCCTTCTTCTCCTTGCAGTGCAAGCTGTGAGCCTGGTGCCTGACAGCAGCGTTGCCGGCGAGGGAGCACAGCTTTTCTGCCCAAACCAGCAGCAAAACCACTGCACGCAGGATGGCTGCAGGGCCAAGTGGCCACAGGGTCTGTCCGGCACAGTGGTGACCTGTCTGAAATTCGTCCTCCAAACAGAGATCAGCTATGTGCTGGGGCACAGCTGGCAGCTGGGCACAGAGACTGCTCAGCCCTGATGGCCAGGCGGGGAGGAGACCGTGGTGCACGCCGGCAGGCGGTGCTTGGTGGGGTGAGGAAGAGGATGCAGCCTGTGCTGCAGCCGCTGATGGTCCCCTCCTGGTCTGCCAGCCACTAAGCTGCAAAACATCGCATCCCGCATCCCGCAGCCTCAGAGTCCGTGGGCTCTCCTAGGTCTCCAGCACTTTTATAGCTACTCTCCCAGGCTGCTGCTTTCGCTCCAGACCCTGTGTGGGGTGTCCCCTGCCCAGCTGCATAACTCCTCCTTCCTTCCACCAGCAAATCCCTCTGTCCTCCCCATCCTACCTTTTTACAGCTTCAGGGAATTTCCCCTTCTCTTTGCTGACATACAAATAACTCGCTCGAGCACTGCCGCTTTCACTGCAACCCCTCCAGCCAGGCAGGAGGCCCATGAACAAGAGCTCACCAAGTAACAGAGTCTCCAAAACTGCCCATCCAAGTGCCCAGGGGAGGACATCTGCTCACCTGCAGATTTTCCTGCCCATTTGCTGCAGCTGAGGATGCCCTTCGCTCCTCCCCAGCATGGTCAAGGCTGCATCCCAGGCATCCAGACACTGCCCACTAGATCTGGTCCAAAAGGTGACCTTTCCCTTTGGGGTTCCCCCAAAAATGCACCCAGCGTACACCCTCTCCCTTTGTTTGTCTCCTGAGCATCGTTACCAGTCGATAATGATCTCAGAGGTGCTAAGCTGATAATCATCTACCTCAGCTACTCCGAAAACTTTGTCAGGCACGTTGGTAATGAAAACATAAAGTGTAAAGATATCTCCTTCCCAAGGTAATGGAAAACCTGAGTGGAGATTGACATTAGAAACAAGATAGGCGGACGGAGAAGCCAAGGAAAAAGGAGTAACATCTGGTTCCGTTTTTCTTTGTGAAATTATCTCACACTGACCAAGCAGTACCTTCTCTGAAGTATATAAACGTTGAAGACACACACACATGGTTGTTATCAAATGGTATTGTGCAAAATTAAATTGGCTACTTTATGGTGAAATGGAGAAGGAAAGCAGGCATTTCAAACACATGCGTGTCTCTCAGCAACGTCTGGAAGCGATCACGATGCAAGGATGGCTACTTTAAAATATCTACAAATAGTTAGGGCCATTCTGCGAGATGAATAAGCTGGGGCTGAATTTAATAAAGTTATCAAGGCCATAATAACACAGGGGCCAGTGCCTGAAACTAATAAGCGGTTTGGTGAGCATGAGATAGTTCATATGTGCAAAACATTCCTCCAGCGCTGACTTGCAAAGGTAGAACACCGTGCCAGATTCCTCTAACTTCACCAAGATGTGCTGAACGTCTGTGCCTTGGCCAGGCTTGGCCAGCCGGGGGGGGGTGACATACAGCCCGGTTTTGCCTAAGGGGCAGTGACAAGCCTGGCAGGTCCTTGGCTGTGTATAGCTGGTAGGTCCCTTAGAGCAGGCACGTGTTTGTCCTTAGCCCATGTGCTGTCCATGCCAGTCAGCAGTTTGTGGTTTAAGAAGAGAATCAAAAAAATCTTCGCCAAAAATTATCTGTTATGTCAAATTTTTATCTAATGTTTTTCATCACTACCTTCGGAGCAGGGTTCTCAGGGCTCCAGTCCCACCACCCATCCCCAGCCAGAGCCGTGGGACCTCGCTGGTCCCTGGAGCTGGGCAGGACACGGGGATGCTGTGCTGGCAGCTGAACGAGGGTGTGGAGGAATGTTCTCCTTTGCGTTCTCCAAAAATGAAATTTTCCATTTGTGGAAAATTCCACATCTCTGATTTTTTTTTTTTTTTTTCTAATTTAGAGAATATTTTAGATATGAGAAATTTTCTCTGGACTGGAAATTCCCGTTACTGCACATGTCGAGAGGAAAGAGTTCAGCTTTTCCAGCAGACTGGTGGCAGAGCAGGAAAGAGGGCTTGATTTTCCTGAATTCCACTCCAGAGCTCTGTTCATCGAGCCACACAGCCACTGCAAGTTTTTTGTTTGGATAAACCTACCTTTCCCACAGAGCTGCGAACCTGGGCAAAGCATGGAGTAACAACCCTACTTATTTTATTGTTTTCTTTTTTATTTCAGCTTCAGAAGCAGAGACCCAAGAGCAGCGTTGAGGCTGGCTTCGGGGAATGCAATTCTCATTCCTTTGAAAATTCTCGTTCGGCCGGTTGGGAGTTTTGTTCAGCACTTCCCTTCCCAGTTGGTATTGTGGGGTTGAACTTTCTCAAGGTGTCGACTGTGCGGAAAGAAGAAAAAAGAAGGGCTGATTTTATCTAGCTTGGATTTACCTGGGGAGTGAGTTTCTTCCAGAGATCTTAATCTGAAACCACTTCTTCCCGCTCCCCCCTGCAGTAGTTTGCAATTTCTGACGTAGGCAGGGACGGACTGTGAATCTGTTAGCACTGGTGGGACTGGCCAAGTACTGGGGGAAGAGACAGGTTGGCATTTTGTCTCAGCATATTAAGAATCACGTTTATCACAGCCCTGGCTACACCCCGGTGCTGTGCCAAGCATTGCACCCTTCCTCGCAAATCACAGCACTTGTGTAAAAAACAGTTGGGCAGAATTTGCTCATTTATCACCATTTTTGCCAGGGTAGAGGGTTCTAGACGAGCTTCTGGACATCTGATGGAGCTGCTTCTGTTCCAATGAACTTTACAGCTCTCCACTATAACTCCATCAAAAGGTAGGAGAGGCAGCTGCAGACACGTCCTTTGGAGGGAATGGTTACTGGGAAGACTTTTAAATTGCCTTGGGAAACATAACTCTGAGCCCCAAGTTTCAATGGAAATGCAGCAAAGAAAACCTCAAAAAGCAAACTACAAGCTCTTCTCCCAGATTTCCTTTTCCTTTCATGGTGCAAATTAGAGAATACAAACTTAGTGGAATTGCAAGCATCTAAGAATAGCTTTGATTTTCCTAAACATTTACAATTCTGTTTTATGTACATCGTCAGAAAAAGGGCAAGGAAATACAAAATGTAAATCTTTAAATGAACCTGAATACCAAGGAGACTTTACATATCTGCTTGTAACAAATGGGATGTTGCAGCTGTATCTCAAACAGGGGAATCAGAGAGTTTCAATAGCCGTGGATGCATGGAGTATAATCAGACACGGGATGTCTTGTGTAGGGTCCTTCTTTCCCTCCCTTCCCCCCCACCCCCCCACCCCCCTTGCAGGTTACGGAAACTGTTGTGACTTGCTATATATTTTGATGCCCGCCATTCAGTTTGGTTTCACAGCTCCCAGACCCAGAATCCAATCTCCATTTCAGACAGCAGCAACAATGTGCTAAGCTGGATGTCAAAGCCCTCCCTGGCAGAGGGGCCGAGGGGTGGCCCTGGCCGCTCTGGGATGCGCAATGGAGAGCATCTCCATCAAGCCAGTAGCGCAGAAGGTCTAACGAACCCAGAAGCTGCGGATCTGAAGCCACCTCCAGACGCACCAGAGTTGCAGGAATTCTGGAGAGCCTGTTGGGCACCTTTGATGAAAAGTCGCATTTACAACAGCGATATTGTTCTCGGTTCGGTGTTGAGAGAGAAGTTGAATTTGGGAGAAGATATTAGCCCTTCCCTCAGCAGGACAGCCCTGATAGAGCAGAAAGCATTAAGAAAGCAATTTTAAAAACATAATGCTCAGGAAGCACCTAATTTTACTGCCAGCTGGGTGTTAAATTAATTGTGTGCAAGCCGAATATGGCATGAGATGGAAAAGTCAAGCTTTAAACTGTGTGTGCTTTTCTAAGAGCAATTTTGTTTCTTGGTTGAAAGCAAGGAGTGTATCTCATGGAAAGCATCAGGTGATCGGCAGAATGATATCATGATGGATTAGCCCAGCACATACTTGCCTGGAAATGCTCAGAGGTCAGAGGCAGGTTATAACTCTCTCCAACAGTGAGTTACGAGCGTGTGTTACCATCGGTCTGTAAGGAGAGGTTGCCTCTCGGAGCGGGACGGGGGCTGCCTGCGGACAGGCAGAGCGATGATCCACTTGTCTCAGCAGACGGCAGAGACAACGCAGGGCACCGCAGAGGCTGATCAGTGTTACCGCTCCCATTTTCTCACTAGGTAAACTGAGGTCAGAGATGCTCTTTTTTGACTTGCCCAAGGTCATGTGTAAATTAGTGGTAGAGCCAGAAACAAGACCTAAAAGACCCCGCTTCCTTTCATTGCCACAGTGCTTTCAATTGCAGATGCAGAAATGGTGCAGGACTGTTGTTCAAAAAGAACCCATTACCCGTCTGCAGGACTTATAACAACCTCAAGAGAGATCAAATAGCCCCGTGGTGAAAAGGCATCCAAGAACAGCTGCCTGCCTGCTAACTGGTTTTTAGGCTGTGATTTCTTCAGTAGCATCATTCCTGGTTCCCACTGAACACTCTTAATTTAGATTGATGGAGCCATTCTGCAAAACAAAAACCTTTCACTTACAGATATGCAACTTCTATACTTGTTCAAAACAGCCAGAAGTGTTATTTATACCAAATTTACAGCTCAAAGCTAACAGCTGTTAAAACCCCTCCCTGCCTGCTCTTTCCAACTTTTTTTTTTTTTTAATTTTTTTTTTTTTCTGGTCAGGATCTTGTTTTGGAAATACCCCAGATTGTAATAGTTTTACTTGTACTGTATTACTTGGCTTTGTTCATCTACTGATGAAGTGCCAGCCCTGAAGTGCTGCCAGATGAAAGTAGGCATCTTATAGTACTGAAGGGAACTTTCCGGAGCTTATTTATGAGTTGAGTCACCATACAAGTGCTCTGACCGAACGGCAGGTCTGTGCCCAGCCGAGCGTGCAGGCGCGCAGGCCGCGTCCATCGCAGCGTGGGGAGGAGGCCGCAGCCTCGGCTGGACCCGCTGGGCTCCCACCGCCGGCCTGAGCAAAGGAGCAGCAGCGAAATTTCAGGGAAACCCAACGCTGGAAGTCCCCAAGGATTACATTTGGGGGGATTTGGGTGCTCAGGCAAGTCTGTCTACACGTGACGGGGCAGCGCAGCCCGGGAACGGGGCAAATCCAGCCACCGTCTGCTCAGCACTTCACCCCCCTCCAGGCAACACCTCCCGGCTGGTTTGAAACCCAAACGAGCGTTAGTTCAGTTCTCAGGCAATTCACTACAAAGATCCGAGCCTTGATGAGCCTTGATGAACATTTTAACTAACTTGGCCCAAACTCCACCTTCGTAACAGAACACAGATCCAGGCGCTTTGATGTGGCCTGAGGTTCTGTGCAGAAACATTCATTTGCCTCTCCAGTTGGCGCTGGGTTTGGCTGCGTCTCCCGGGTCACTGCAGCCTGCGAGGGCTGACGTGGGCTGGCGCTGCTGGGGAGGGACCATTTGCCCCCGCACATGGCAGAGAAGCAAGAAAACAGGGGGCCACCGGCACCATTAACCCTTCGCAGGCTGCACAGCGATCTGCTACATGTCCTTGCAGAAATGTAATCCTGTGACGGACATTCTACAAACAAAACACACCTCTGCAACAACAGAGCTTAAACCAGCAGGTCACCTTGCATGCTTCTCTCGGTTTCAAGTGCTCTCCACAGTTTAACTTGCATCTTGGTAAGACGACGATCTACTGAATTATTACTTCAAAAATCTAAATGCCGCTTTTTTCTCTCTGTTATTTTCCCTTGCGCAGATTTCAAAGTGTAGGTGCAATATCTTAGCAAAGAAGAAGGAATTTATTTTTTTCCTGGGTAAACGTGATGGACAGCAAGTGAAAGTGAGCTCCTGGCGAGGGAAGTCCTTTGGGTACTTGTGCATGTCACCGTAGTGGCACGCCAGCTTGCTGACCAGTAATTAGCTTGGTTGAAGTCTGGCTCAGC
This sequence comes from Microhierax caerulescens, assembly GCA_035590215.1. Taxonomy (NCBI): domain Eukaryota; kingdom Metazoa; phylum Chordata; class Aves; order Falconiformes; family Falconidae; genus Microhierax; species Microhierax caerulescens. The sequence continues at coordinate 123,047,878 of JAVJGJ010000001.1, forward strand.
AGATCAAACTACAAAGGCATGCATTTTTGAGGGACTTCTTTCTTGCAAGAATATATAAGAAGCCTTTCTAGGAGTGATTGCTTAAGTCCCTCCTGTGATCTCACATAGTAGACCTAAAAAGTAGATTAAAAAAAGTAATAAGCTAAAGGAAAAAAACACAGCACTTTGCTCATTTATTTTCTATATTAAGGGGAACACTGACCTTTGAGATCTCCTTTTTTCCCTAGTATTTGTGGTGATGAATAGAATGTATTCTGACTTTAAATGAAACAGTGCTTTGAAAAGACAGAAAATTAGCAACATATGGGCCAAAGGACCCAAAGAGATGAGAAAAAAGGAGGGGGAAGAAAATGACTGAAAGTTTCAGATGTCGCTGTGATCCCACAGCAGAATATTTTAATGTTACTGCTATTAGGGGAGGTCAGGCCCCCTCTGGACATCCCCCTTGCATCACCCATGACGAGGCCTTTCTGTGCACAATGCGAAGCAGAAATTCCTCTTCCTTCACTGCAAACGCTCCTTGCCGAGCCAGACGAGCAGATGCGGCAGAGAAGGACAGCAGGATCTTACAAACAAGGTTATTTTTCTCTTCCCTATCCCCTTGCTGCTGCGAACCAGAGATGCTCTATAACGTAAGATACAATCTTCCCTGCCAGACTCCCAGGCAGCCTCAGAGTCCTTTGATTTCAGTCCTTGGTACTCACCCTCTGGTCACCTCGTCCCTGCCCAGGGAGGACCCAGATGGGAGGCAGAACGGCTGCCCTGGGTGGTCCTGGACCTCTGCACGCTGCAGAAGAGCCACCAGGTCACCACAAGCTTCCCCAGCCACCAGCCGTGCTGGATCCTACCCCAGAAGCACAACAAGTGCCCCGCCAGCTGTCCCCAGCACTGGTCACGATGCTTTTCCACAGCCCAACACCTCCCCACACGCTTCACCTGCCCACAACGCCCCTGCAAGCGGCGCCAGAGACACGGCTGGCTTCCAGCTCACCACTGCCCTGGCACAAGCATGTTCTGCGTTTTACGAAATAAAATCAGTAACAACCACAAAAAAATCATATTGCCGTTTATATTCCTACCATAACTTTTCCATGGGTTTTGGGGGGTTAGTTGTTTTGGGTTTGGTTTTTGTGTTTTGTTTTTTGGTTTGTTTTTTTTGGGGGGGGGGTATTTAAAGGGGATTCTGTAAAGTATATGTGAAATGTTCCCTTTGTAAAGGAGGAGGGA
>JAVJGJ010000001.1:123049204-123061884 GCA_035590215.1 Microhierax caerulescens
CCCCCCCCCCCCCCCCCCCCCCCCCCCCCCCCCCCCCCCCTGAAAGGGGAGTCTCTCAAGTATCTCTGAAATGTTCCCTTTCTAAAGGAGGAGGGAGTGCACCCAGTAAGGGATGGGTGGTTAAAAATAGTTTAAGCCACAGACAACCACTAATTACGTGAGCCTTTTTGATGGCTGGGAGTCTTCGTCGAATCAGGCATTAGCTATAGCAGGAGTCGAAGTATCAAACTGTTCCCAGCTAACTTTGTGTAATCATTTAAGTGTCTTATTAATTGATTCAATATTCTTAATTAAATTCCCAAATGCTCCCATTTTAATTAAGGTCTGATGCAAGCCAAGCAGAGCAAGGAAATTTGGAGTTAAGACTCACAGCTTCCCCCCTCGCTCGATGGCAGCCTGTGTGTTTGGAGGGGCCACGTGCTGATCTGAAGTCCCTCCAGCGGAGGGGTAATTAGAGCAAACGAAGCTGACCTGGCCGTGTCTGTCAGCTCTGCGGTGACATGGGGAAGCGCCCCATTTATGCGTTATGCAGACAGCTCCCAGAGACAAAGTGTTGGTTTTTTTCCCCAAGTGAAACCAAATCTGGGTAAAATTAACATTCTATCCTGCCTCGTACATTTAGTCCAGATCCAAGTCTGCTTGTTTTTTTGCATTCTGTCTCTGTCATTTTAGCTCATTCATCTCTGAGCTGAAAAAAGGAGCGAAAAAGAAGTGCTCTGCCATTGCACAAGCGTAAAAACCGTTCTGCGCTCTCCACAATACCTGTAAGCCTGTGTATCCTCTGCACGCCCTGTAATATATATTGCATGACTATGCTTAGCTATTTGCACAGACCTGCTATCACTTTGCTTTTTCCCCCCTATATTTTGGAGTGTCTAGTTAAAAATTATTTTGGGGCTTTGCTTCTCCTCTTGGCCATTGATAGGCTTTGCTTTGGCATAGGATGCACAAATATTTCTCAAAAAAGCTTTTTTTTGCAAACGCTGCTGCTTCCTTCCAGAGCAGCATGTGCTTAAATCAGCGGAGTGTTAAAAGCTATGAAGGAGATGGGAAACTTGAGACCAAAATACTCTATCCTACAGCTCTTGCAGTAATAGCGTAAACTCCTTTTGGCATTAGCCATGGGCCGCTTTGGGGAGGCACAGGAGAGAAATTAAGCCCCTACAGGCTTCGGCTTCTCTGCTAGGTCTGCTTGCTAAGGTGCCACTTTGTGTGAGGTTGTTAATGGCTCATGGATTATAGAAATCCTTTAGCGAATGGTTTCTCTGAGCACCCCCACGTCTCTGGTGTTTTTCAAAGAGGAAATCGAAGCCCTCGGATGGGGCTTGCAATGATGGGTGCCAGGGCCAGTCAAACACAAACTTCTCCAGACTTTGGTGGGACACATCATGATTTGAACATTGCTGGCTCTTACGGAACTAAAACTTGTTTCCCAGTGTTTCACCTGGTCAAAACTACCACCAGCTCCACCTGCCTCCTGGTGCATGGAAAGCCAGCCCACCCCAACTTCTTACCCAAACTCTCCCAGATGTGCAAGCCTGGGATAAAAAGAGCGAAGGAAACAGCACGCAGAGGTCACATTTTGCCCTCAGACCAGTATGGTCCAGGACAAAGGCTCAGTGCTCCCAATCCCAGCTGCTCTCAGCAGAGAGAACACCTGCAGCCTGAGGACATCAGACCACAAACCTGACCACAAAAGGGCACCCCGAGCCCCGTGCTGTCCCCTCCGCCGGCCTCGGCAGCAGCACCCTGCCAGCCTCCCCCAGGCTGCCCTTAGACGACTCATTTGCAGGCAGCCTGAGACCTTAATGAGCCGGCATCTCTTCCCACAGTCTGCCTCACGTAACCTCCCGCAGCAGATCCGCGGGTGACGGCCATGGTCTCCCTCTCAGGCTCATATATATAACCAGGGCACTGTTACTCGCACTCTACGCGTCCTCCACCAGTTTCTCCTCCGGGTGTTAGGTCTTGCCTTGAGGGCCAGGAGGGCTTCGGGAGAGCGAGTGCCCAAGCCCAACGGTGCCTGCATTTGGCAGAGGCTCCCATGCCATGAATATCCACTGCAGATGTTCATCCTCATCTTCATCTCCACACCAGGCAATACCAGGAATAATGGATACAAAACACAGCTGGCCTGGGATGCGGTTATGCATCACGTCTGAGCTGGGCTGGCCCAACAGGAGACTTTTTCCACCCATGCCGCTGGCTGCTTTCCCGGCTCCCCCCTCCAGCCTCTCCACTCCACGCTGTGCAGCACATGGAGCGTGTAGCCCTAAGAGCAAAGTCCTCAGGTAATGATTTTTAGGGTCAGATAAGCCCTGCCCTTTGCTTCCCCAGCGGGCATCAAGAGGAGCCCCACTACCAGGAGCGGGGCCGACGGGCAGCACGTGCCAGCCAGCATCTGCCAGCCGCCCATTTGAAGTGACATCATGAGTTTGTGGGTTTGGTTGTTGGATTTTTTTGTTTGGTTGGTTTTGGGTTTGTTTTTTTTCCAAATGGATCTTTCAAAATTCGCTCTTGTGGTTCCTTCCACCGATTTTGCTTGAAGAGATAAGGCTGGCTCCTGGCGGGCGGCCAGCTCCACTGTTGACGGAGCCGTACAGTTCAGCTCCGAGCTGCAGGACTCTTCCTCCAGAATAAAGGGTCCTTTTCAGTTTATAGACACAAATACGTGAATAAAGGCATATTTCATGCGTGATGTCTAAGTATATCAATCAGATAACTGGAACTGGTGTGCGTGTGGAGAAATCTCTGACGTAATATAACTTGTACAAAGAAAGGCGCTTTCATTAATCCGGTGCTTGGAATGTCACTTGTACACCAACAAGTGATTCAGTAAGAACTTGGAAAAACAAATGAAGCCATCGTTTTCAAATATGCAGGAGCCTCCCAAATTACAAGGGCAAGCAAGCGTACAGGATTCACAAATAAAAAGAGACTCCCAGATCCCAGAAAGGTCTAGAGAAACAACTGGAAAATGCAGAGGAGGTATGCATGAATCACGCTGCTCTGTCCAACAGAAAATAAAATCAGTTCACGCTGTTGGCTTTTTTAGTGGGGGGAAGAGGAAGCAACTGCAAAAAACAAGATCCTGAGGGCTGGTGTTTGCGATAACCCTCATACAAATCGTCTTCTGTATTGTGAGCACAGAAAGGACATGCTGACTCCTCCAAGGTTAAGTCTCCTACTTTGAGATCCTATGTCCTGTCAAGACTTCCAGCTCATCCATAACGAAGACTAACTCTTCCATCATGTCCTTGCAGCCCCGAGAACACGCAGTAATCAAAAGGTATTGTGGCAAACTCACACAAACACCAGCGGTGGATTCACACTGCAAAATTGAGTTCTGGATGTAGGTTTAAATGCCCCGAAGTCTGGTAAGTTTGGATTTACTAAAAAGAGCTACATTAAAATTAAATGAAAGATTTTTATTTGAACCAAAGAAAGGAAATTAAATTTAGGCGGAAATTCCATCATCAAAAATTCCTGCACCGTGTTTCAGCGCTTTGGCACCTACAGAATGGTAAATATAGTTCTGTACTCCTTGGACACCTCCACTGCATCTTAAGTGCCTTTTGTGTAGGCACAAGATGATGGGTTAATAATACTTCATCTTTAACTGAGAAGCATTTTCTTGTCTTTGAAAATGAAAGACAGACTCTTAACATTACTTTCACGTCAATTTTTGTTATTTATCACAGGTATTTATAAGGTGCCTATCACATGGGTATCCAAGTGCCAGGTTTTTTTCTTGTGGCAAATTCTTTGATTTTTTTTTTTTTAAAAAAAAAGGTAATTTCATACCAAGAAAATGAAGTTTTCATTTTAAAAAGTATTGAAAGAATTGTTATTAAAAAGGAGGAAACATCTCTCCAGGGATAACATGAAAACCGTATCTGCTTTACAGCTGTTATGGCCCATTCCAGCAGTTCCCTAAGCGTGGTCTTGCACCATTGATGGTCCATGGCATATTTGCTGGAGCTCCACAGAGATCCTGGCATTCTTCCTCATTTTCAGCTCCTAAAGTATATAAAGAGACAGCTTAAAAATACACATTCTTTCTTAATACAGCTTTTCCACTCCAGCAGCTACCGTGCTTGACAGAGGGCAGTCTGTCGCTGCTGGTGGGGCAGGAAAGCAGTCTGTACAGCTGCCAAAAGCTATGGGCAGGGCAAGAGAAGTAGAAACGTGTATCCAAAGAGATAACTGGGAGTAATGGAAGATCCCCCAAGGACAGGCTGCTGTCCGCATTTGCCGTTGTCCCATCCTTGGAGTCTGGTGGTACCATCAGCTTTTGCCCGGGATCATGCCAGCCTGGTGAAGGGGACACAACAGGCACATCCAAGATGAGCTAAGTGTCCTGCTGAAAGGTGGCATTTGCACACAAACTGCAGATGAAACTTTCGAGTTCCTCGCCCATCTTGCAAGGTAGGTTCAGTAAAAGTAGCTCCAGCCACCAAGAACATCCTTGATGCTCTTAGTGATCCTTGATGCTCCTAGTGCTGAATCATGTTTGCAATGAAATAGGCAGTAGCAGCAACGGATGCAAGTAAGCATCAAGATAGAAGAGAGCAGCTAGTGAAGGGTTACTTTCCCAAACTCCAGCATAAAAGGTAATGGCACCGTGTTAATGACAATGCCATGGTAGCAACCAATAGCATGGCACAAGCGATCAAAAAAAAGTGCAGGTGCTTTGGGGTGAATAAACTGATTTTAGCAACCGCATCTGACATGTTGGCAACGTTTCGGTGACTTTTATGCCATTGAGAGGGGAGCTGAGGAGTTTGCATCCTTATTGCAGCCTTTTCGCAGGGAAGGTGGGGATCCCAGCCTGGCCGTGGCTGGACCCGGAGCTCACTGACACCAGCCACCGGCGCCTGCGGGCAGGAGTTTGGGTGGCGATGGAGGAGCAGCTCTGGGGCCATCCCACCTCACCTCTCCCTCTGTCTGGTTTTGATCAACTCCGCCGTAAAGAACAGTGTTTCCAGCCAAGCTCCTCATATATAAAGAATTAGCTCAAAGCCTGTATGGGATTTATAAACATCTTAAAGCATATGATCCTAGAAGCAGGCTCTCCACCAGCAATACGGTGACAGTCCTCCGATGACCGGGAGTCACGGTGCTGCTGTCACTTGGGTCACCTCCATCTAGGAGGGGATGCTTTCTGGCTGCCGTTGGGGGTTTGCACCGGCGCTGGCTGCACAGGCTGCGAGTGTGAGCGCACAGACATCGCAGAGTGCTCAAGGACCAGCCCAGCATCGCACACGTAGGCGTTATCCTGGTCATGCCATTTTGTCTGCTTCCGCAGAGCAGACCAGCACCATCAAAAAGGACTCTGCCCACTTCAAAGGGAAAGGCTAGCAATTATGCCGAGCTAATTGTATCCCGATAAGAATACCAGCTTCATTATTCCATCCGGGTTCACATTTTCCTATCTAAGTTCTGTTTATTTAAAGTAAACACCCTCAAATTATACTTTCTTAAAAATACAAGATACTAGCAATTTTATTTCCAGGGATACGTGTTCATTAGAGATAAGGTGATTTAAAAAATCATTTTATACTGTTAATTGTTAAGAGAAAACAATAAGCTCCCCATGAAAAAAAGCACAAATAATGCACCACACAGGCCTCTAAAGCTGGAAGTTCAATAATTGCTTTTTTGATAAAATGTTTTCAACTTAATATTATTTTTGTAGCTAGAAATCTAGCTTTCAGACAGTGGGCTGGGAGCCCGCATTCCCTGCGTGTTTTAGACAAATAACGCACCCTCGATCGAAAGTAATGGAAGAATCGCTCCTGCCTTGTGGGTATTCTATTTTTTAATCTACCAATAAGTTTGGGGTTTCTTTCATTTTTTTAGTTTTACATAAAGTAATTCCAAACTGTAAGCCACGACTGACCTAACTACTTATTAAAAATGCTAATATGCTTTTGTGCTTTGATGTCTGGTGAACAATAAAAGGGAGAGTTACTCTGGGACACTGTAATCCTTTATTTGTCACTAAGTTATGACACCCAGCAGAGCTGTGTGACAGTCCAAATCAATCATCCTCCGTGCACTGCAGGCCTTCTCTGCCTCCTGCAGAGTCTATGCAGTTTAATTAGCTTTTTTTCACACTAGCATAATGTACATCTGCAGCTTCAGCAAGAAAAAGAAATGGAGGATAGTTCACTGGGATACGGTGCCTTAAAAAAAAGTTCATATAAAAAAAAAAAAAGTCTGAAAGAAGAAACATCACAATCCTTTGTAGTTTACTTCAGAGGAGTTTGCGCTAGAAATCTACAGGACTGGGTACTCTATATTGTTAAATGTAGATTTTTTTTTTTTTTTAGCCTAATAAAGGCCTTTTCAGCTAAAATCTCAGATGGCATTTAAAGCCTTGTTCTTTTCTAATGGTCTATATCTTTTATACCTTCTTCTTGCGGTTGATCATGCAGTAGCTCATTATCTATCTGCTCCTCTTCCCCTCCCCACGGTGGGTTGGTACAATGGAGCCTTCAAACCGATATTTGCTGGTTAGAAATCGCCGCCCCCATCCCCGGTGGCTGCCCTGGGCTGAAGGAGGAAAAGCCGTGCTCCCTCGTGCCGGCACCGAGCCCACGGCTGGGGCGTGCTTGAGCCTGTGGGTCCGTGGCAAAGAAATATTCCCTACAGCTAGCCACGCGCCGGCCGCCGGAGCGCGGGCTGGGAGGAGCGGGCATGGGTTGAGCCTGCCCGGCGCATCCCTCGGCTGCCAAGCCAACGCACAGGACAGAAGGGCTTCAGATACGTGGGATTGTGTCATCCCAAAAAACCATCCCTGTTCTATCGGGCTAGCGGTTGGATCTGATGATATAGTCAGGGAAATCAAAATGACTCAGGTGCTGTCTCATTTCAGGAAGGGCAGTATCCCTTTCCAGCCATTTCAGCTGATGCGATAGAGCTTGTTAACTCATGGTGCAAGCTAACGCTGCCTGGCTTTTATTTATCTTTTCTACCCTTTGTGTACCACGATGAAGTTTAAAGGCATGCGCAATCATTCCTCACGTTATTCCTCCAAGCGTGACCACAAAGGAGTCACCTGCAGAACACAGCAGTTGCTCTATTCAAATGATAGATCACATTACTAGAGGCTTGTCACTCTTCATAACCTTCCAACAGAGAAATGCATCTAAGGAGATGATGGGTTGGGTTCCAACGGGAACATTCAGCAAGAGCAAGCACTTCCCGCTCCCCAGTTTTGAGGAGACGTGCCGCAGTGGAAGCGCCTTACAAGGGCTGTGGCTGCGGCTGGACGAGGTCCAGCGGGTCACGCGGTGGAGACCCTCACAAAGGCTGGGAAGCGGGCAAAGGCGTTTATCAGCCCCTCGATTTTTCAGCAGAACTCCGCCTTCAAATAACGCAGCAATTTGCTTAAGGTCTGCTAGGACGACTTACATTCTCCTCCATCCCCTTTGCTTGCAAACCGCAGGCATAATGCAGCGATTCTGGGCACCAACGAAAGCACCAGAGCAGCGGCCAGAGCTACTGCCAAAGACCCTTTTAGAGCTGTACCTTAAATTGTCTTTTAAACAGCACCTCTCTAATCCTTCAGCGCAAAAATACTTTATCCTCTTGTGGGAATTATCCATATTTCCCAGTTCAAAGAGGTATAAAATATAAATGTACTTCTGTACAATTCAACATTAATAAGAGTAAATAGTGTACAGTGCCTTTTCATCTTTAGATTTCAAGTTGCTTAAGCATTTAGAGACTACAGTTGGCATTTCTCGCTGTGCTTCTTCTTGGTCTAATGCTATTATTGAAAATACTTTTATCCTGGGCCTTGGCTGGGGTAATTCCTTTGCAAAATCTTATTCCACACTTACGCCAGCAATTCTTCACTGTTTTCCCCCTTTAAAACAGATAATTCATTAAGACCATAATACGCAGTTTTAACATACTTCTAGTTCCATGTTTAACGGAGAGTTCCAGTTTGGGAACTGGTGGACAGAAGCACTGGATTTCTTGTTCAGAAGTGAAACATTTTGAAATTTTAGAATTAATCCAGTTGAGCAAGCGCAGGGCTGAGCATCCCTCTTTGAAGAGCGGTGAGCAGCCATGCTCACCCTGCGAGGGACCCCCCTCTCACACGGGAGCCCTCTCCTGGGAATTTCAACGCAAGCATCCATTCCCTCCCAAAGCACCCCAAGGTTAGGAAGACTAGATCTCCAAGGACCTGGAGGAAGACAAGCGGAGGAGCAACATCTCTCTTATCAGCTATGCTCTCAGGAGCACAGACCATGTTGGTCTCCTAAGGAATGCAACCAGAGAGTGATGGACGGACTCCTCCTGCCATTTACCCACACACCAAATGACTTGCAGGGACACTTCGTCAGCCAACACCTTTCTCCTGGCCCGTGCATCCGAACCACTGCACTCCCAGTTCCACTTCCCCAGGAGACCTTGAGGGGTTTTCTTTTCATTTCCACCCCCTTCCTTCCTGGCCAGAGCACAACCCTCTCCCAAAACAGGCTGCAAGACAGGTATTGCAGGACACCGAGGAGTGTCACCTGATTACAGGAGAGGATGAGAAGTTAGATGAAGCCTCACTCCTTCCTCTTTCTTATTCCCTGTTAGTGCAAATCTTTTGGAGATAAGGAAAAATGAGAGTTTTAATACTCCTTCCTTTTTCTTATGCCCTGTTGGTGGAAATCTTTCGGGGATGAGGGAAAATGAGAGCTTTAATACTCCTGTATAACAAAGAGAATTTAGACCAGAAAATAATTTTTCCTTGTAATTCAGCAGGTCATATTTTAAAGTAAAAGGCCGCCCAATCAAATAATAATAAAATAATTCATGATCCATCTAATACCCTGCCTGGTGCAGGGAAAGCATCGCTCAGGTGAAGAACAGCCTGAGGAAGAGGAGGACAGGCTGGTTCTGGGAGAAGGTGAAGTGACTGATCCTCTTTTTGAGAAAGTCACGGGAGAAGGTGGTTGAAAGCGTTGTTACTTCCACTGGAAGAGGCCCCAGTGATACAGTGAAGACATGTCATAGCATTTACCCTCACCTGCCATGCCATCCTCTCCCTTGGGGAGATCCAAAAAGGAGAATTTTGCACGTTAGGGCTCCAGCAGGTGAGATCTGCAAAAGCTTTTGGTGCTGTGTCCTGCTCCTGCAGGAGGCTTTTACTCCTGTGGAGCAGGGAATCAAAGAGTCTGGGAGAAAACCCTCCCCTCCTCGCCTGCCTCGGCGAAGCCGCTGGGTTTCCCCTCGAGTGCTTATGGTGCCGGCACAGCTTCGCTCTGCCAGCCCGGCGAGGGAGTGGCGGGCAGGGGGTAGGACAGGTAGATGGGGAAGTGGAGGTGCGATAGCATCTCCAACCACCCCAGCAAGATTTGCTAGAATTCACCTGCCAGACCCCTTAGTCAGACAGAAGAAGGTCAGTCCGCTCCATCTGCGTGGTTGTGGCAGCCTCCAGCAAACGCAAGACCTGCTGTTCCAGTGAGGGTGCATCAGAGGGATCCCACCCCTCTCCCGATTTTGTAGCTTCCAGTTTGCTGACACTGGAAAGGCATCAGAGAAGATAGGAGGCTACTTATGCAAAGACTTCTATCAATGGGGAGGCCCATCTTCAAAGCTTTGATTTTACCAAGTGCTGGCATCCCTTCTGAGAGCTGTTCTTGCTTGGGGGGATTCCATCTCAAAGTCTTCACATCACAGGAAGGGGAGTCCTGCTTTGAAGAGTCTCACCAGCAATGGGCCAAACCTCCTATTTGCATTTCATTTTTGGCTGCGTGAAGCTTGCTCATTGGCACCAAACAAGCATTTTGCAACCTTTTTAAAGCAACAGGGCGCAGCGTTTGCTGACACAGCTCAACACTGGGACATGTACATGTGCATCCAACTAAGAAAGTCACCAGCAGTTTAGGCAGGTGTGGATGAGTGAATTAGAGTTTAGAACAAAGTAGTGGTGCATTTGGAGTATGCCTATCAAGTTGCAACAAGCAAAAGTTAATGCTAAATTAAGGGATCTACTTCCAGTGTTTGCACTTGGCAGCTGGTTTGATTCCTAAAGTGAAACCACGAAGAGAATTTAAGTTTGAATTTATTTTAAGGCTACCTTGTTTGAGTTGCTTTGCTGACAGTCCTGGGAATCCGTGTCACATTGGACCGCAGCAGAATTTCTGCTCAATCCTCACCACTGCCAACAGGGCCTGCCTGGTCAGGGAGCAGCATCTTGCAATATTTCAAAAGTACAAAAGGCATCGCCAAAGGCCACTCAATCTCGTGTTTAACTTCAGCTTTGTCCAACTCAGAGTTTCTTTAATTTCCTAAAGGTTCTTAGAATATAGGGCAGTGCTGAGATAATCAAAGCAGCCAAGTCTCCTGGCTCAGACACCGTCTTTGACCTTTCTGTGGTTCATTTTCCCTCTGTTACTTACTTTTCAGTGGAATTGCAGAGCTTCACCCTCTAGTGTCCAAGGAGGAGTTTGGAAGGCATTTAAGAAATGAAGGTCATTAGACGTTACCTTTCCTGTTGCAAGCCCTTGCATGATGCACAGAGGATTATTATGACATTGCCCTTTGGTGTAAACAAACTTTAGAGATGTTCTTTGCAACGCTTGTAACCAGAACAAAGCCCTTTGCGCTGCTAAACCTCTAACATAAGAGACTCAAGGAAAGCCTATTTACCATGCATAACACAAGAAAGGTTCCTGAATAATCCAAGACAAAAGGTCTATGCTGGGAAAGTACAGAGGTGGGACTGCTGGTTTCCCTTTGATAAGGATTCCCAGATCCCCCAGTTCTTCATTTGGCTGGTACAAAAAACCTGGAGCTGCTGGTCCGCCCTGCTCTGCTCTCTGTCCATAGAGGACCTCAAGAAGATGCAGCAAAATTCACGTCAAATTCAAAAATACTTCGTACAGTGGGTGATCTCTTAGTGCCTGGGAACAGGTCAATAGGAAAGGGGGGTGCCAGGGAGGCAGAGCTTTACGCTGAACCCTTAACACACAAACCAACCACTTTGAACTGTGTGTGACTTGAGTTCTGCTACAGAACAGATTTTTTGGGTTGGACTGAGCTTGCAGCCAAGGGCTTGGTTCAGGGCAGCTAACCCGTCGAGGGGGCGAGAGCCAGCTCAGCTTCCCATGGAGCAGTCCGGAGGCCAACGCCAGAACACAGCTGTTGTGCCAGCAGGACTTTAGGAACTCTCTGGCCCCATCGGGCAGTCCTGCGTCCATCTCACAGCCCCCTCCGCGCGCTCTGCAACAGAGGTCGCAAGCAGTAAGGAGGTGCAAAACAGAGCCCGTTCCACCCTGCTTCCCATTTTCCAATTATCCACCTTGAACCCCCAAGCACAGTTCCGCTGCCCGGGGCCGCGCAGGAGCTCCTGCCCCCGGACGGTGGGGATGGGACTGGGCTGCGGTGGGCTGCAGCTGGCAGGCAGTTTGCCGAGCGCGCTGCTTTCCCCACCGCACGCGTGGCCATCAAAGCCCCGCACACAAAGGCCCAGCGCTCGGCTGAGGTTGTACCCGGCGGGGCTGAAAGGGCAGGTCTCCCGCTCCTTTGTTTAAGTGCTGGCCCATTTGTTGACTTGGAGGCACCCACTCCTTAGTGGCGGCGGCGGCAGCAGCGAAATCATATATCACTCTAATGAGCGTCCCTTCAATAACCATTGCCCTGATTTTTGATACCTGGAGAGAAGATGCACCAGCTAGGGAAGAATTTATCAAAAACACGCCACTGACTAGACATCAGAGAGAACCTCAAAGGGACAGTGAACTAGAACAAAGAACAAAAACATTTACAGAAGTGCTACGCCGAAAAAAAGGGAAAGGAAAAAACTGTACTAACAACAGTAACAAGGTCAGCTATAAAACCAGAATTAAAAGGCACTGCTGGGGAAAAGACGACGACTCAAAAAAGCACCAAGAACTAAGAACACAGCTTGCCAATCAGATCTACACAGATTCCCCTTGATATCTTCCCACTAACAGGCTTTCCTGCAGGACAAGTAGAAAGTTTAAGCGACTGGCTCTGGGAAGGTGGGCTGGAAGCGGGAGAGCAGCATTCGCAGCTTTTAACACAAATCTTCAGCTTCGGCATCAATGGGATCGCTCAAAGGCACGGGGGCTCGGCGTGCCGCAGCCGGGAGCTGGAGCAGCCCTCCAGCAAGGTGCCACAGCGAACCCCATCCAGGCCAGTTGTGCAATTACAATAATTACGAGCGGGGGTCAGCACCTGAAGGGACCGGCTGGTGCCCCCAGCACAGGCTGCCCTTGCCACTCCGTGTCACTTGCAGCCAGGAGGTGGCACTGGGTTGAACCAGCACCAATAAAGGTCCAGCCCTGAGCTCTACTAAACGCTGTTAGAATTAGGTTTGGTTGAAATCTTGCAGAAAATAAAAAAAAAACATTTCCCACAGAAATGGAAGTTTTCTACTCCGCAACAAGAGAGGAATTTACTTTTTTGGTTGAAAACGTCAGCCAGTTTGTGGGAATAGGAAAGCTTTCAGCATTCCACCGAAATACCCCAAAAGGCTTTTCTACACAGAAAGGTCGTTACACGGCAGCCACCTTTGCCCCCCGCGTGTATGCATCCATTCCACCTTCTGTGCACCCATCCGAAGGGAGAGCATCTGCCTCCCTCCCAGCCTTGGCCGTGACACCCCCACAACGGGGAAGCTCTGTTTCCCTGTGGTTGTCAAAACC
>JAVJGJ010000001.1:123061984-123084102 GCA_035590215.1 Microhierax caerulescens
AAGCTCTGTTTTCCTGTGGTTGTCAAAACCAGGTATGTCCCATATGTAAAACCAGTGGAAGAAAACCAGCTTGGGATCTAAATACTTAGTTTTCCTGTCCCTTCATTGCTGCAGGCATCAAAGGTGATTTGAAACAAATACCAGATTGTGAATACTCTGGGCACAGATGGCAGGGACACTTCCAGAGTCAAGGCACCTTCACAGCTTGGACCTGTACTCTGGGCTTCTAATTTCTGCCTAGAGAAACATCAAGAAAACCGAGTGAACTCCCCCCAGAAGCAAGAGCTTTTTTATCTTTCAAGTCCTGATGTGACCCCATCGCATCTGGCCAGCACATCACATCTGGGGTGGAGCTGTGCTTAAGCATGGGTGACGAGATGAAGGTTTGGGTGCCCTGGGGCACCTCCCCATGCTCCATCAGTGGGCACGAGTCTCCCACCAGCTAATGTCATACGCACCAGCCTACGCAGACACCATGCCCCCAGGAGTCTGAGGTCACAGGAGATGCCTACACTCAGGTCACTGATCTGCTCCCGAGATACCGCAGAGCTGGGAACGTCTTCCAGGTGATACACACTCTGCAGAAGCAAGGGAGCCGTTTACTCCGGTTTATCGGTGGAGATGGACCGGTGCTGTGGAGGAGGCGAGCAGGAGCCAACCCCCACAGCTCTGAGCCATTCCTCAAGGAGCCCCTCTCTCACCAGCACCAACACAGGGAGCTCTGAACACCGAACCCGAACACCAGGCAGCGTGAACACGCCGTAACCTTGGGCCTCCCGCCACTACCTCTCTAAAATCAGGACAACTTCTACGAGCTAATATTGCAGGGCTGGGTACTAATATTTCATTTTTAAAGCGGGTCCTGCTTGCTTCTTTCCCCGTCCCTTCTCTGCGAAGCTGTGCTTGTTAGCGAAAGCAAAGAGACTTTTGATTTCTAAAGCCAATGTTAGAATGAGCATTTCCCCGTGAGAGCACCTGGTTCTCGTGTTTAATGAGTAAACACAAGGAAACAGAGGCTTGAAGAATGATTGTTCCCAACATCATTACTTCTGAACCCGACATTAAAGAGAAGTAAAAGACAACAGCACAGCAGTTCTTTGTTTTTCCACCACTCTTCCTAAAAAATATCTTTAATGAGACGTATTTGAAGTCTAACATGGGGCTGTTCTCCTAGATTATAATTGATAAATCTTCCAAAGTGGTATGGGGAAAGGATTGTGTAATAATTACTTGTTTCGTTTGAGGAAATAAATAAAATATGAAAAATGTAATTACTAACCAGCAAAATGCAGCGAGCGCGTTTCCCACCACTCAGCCGACCAGAGTGTGCCGAGAGTCGGGATTTCAAAAGTCTCTCTCCGAGTGCAGCATGACACGCAATGATGTTGCTGCTGCTCGTGTTTATTTTCCAAGTGCCAACTTTTCCAGTCGGAGTCACTGGTTTGTTTGAAGTCCTCGCATTTATTCCTGTGCCACAATTAATTTTTCTTAAAAAAGGAACAAATTGCTATTCTTGTTGGCTGGGCGGTTTGGGAGCTGATTGCCTTCAGAGCAAGAGGGAGGGCTTCTCCCAGCAGCTGGGGAGGAGGACGGGACAAGTGGTCCTGGGCAGGTGGGGGTGATGAGGACCTGTCTCCCCAGCGTGGTGGGGGATGTGATAATTACTGCGGATGCTCAGCAGGCGTATGGTTTTCCCTGCACCCCAGCTCCTCCTTGCTCCGCTCCCTGCACTCCCGTGGGCAGTTATTTCCAAATTTCCTGAGAAAACCACACTGCAGGTTCCCTTAACGCCATCTCCAGCACAGCTCAGCCAGGGCAGCTCCCCATCCCGCCCTGTGCTGTGGGTTTGCAGTGCTGATCCTGCCCTGGGAGAACCCTCTTTTGGGCACATGCACCCCAAAAACCCATAACAGCAGCTGCCAGAAAATGGTTATTGGGTCCTTCGTGTCTGTGCATCTCCACGATGCAGCAGAGAGGTGCTGGCCTCGCAGCTGGCCGGTTTACTACCTCCCTCTCCTTTTTCTTGCATAATTCTTGCTTTGGCTGGTTTAGAGAGAGGCAAAACTTGCTGTGAAGGTGCCTAAAGACACTCAGACTGAGAAAATTGCAGTTTCTGATGAGACGCAAAACTTTTTCCTGAGCTGTCAGCAGCTGGTTCCACAGAGCAGCCTTGTCGCTGGGCTGTGTCCAGTATCTACCAGGAACAAACCTCTTCCCTACGCAGCGTGGAAAGTTCATGCTCCACCTTAGCCATTAATTGTTCAAAACCTCTCACCCTAACCCATAGGCAAAACTTTTGTTCAGCCCTAAACTAGTTCAAAAGTACCAGGTTTCTGATTCTCAGATAAAGCTGTCAAATATATATATATTCATGCCTTTTAGAACTTTTCCTTTTCTTGCTTTTTTAACCATTGTTTTGAACAACAACATGCAAATTTAATGGATTTTAAAGACTTCAAGCCAATTCTTCCCTTCCTAATTTTGTAAAATGTTATTATAAATGTTTTATGCTGTTTAAAAAAACCCAACCTTTCCTTAAAGTAACCATTTAAATTTTTCATGCACAACAAAGACCTTTATCTTATTCACAGTTGTCATTTTCTGTTTAGCATCACAACACAATACTAATAAAAAAAAAAATGCAATTAGATTGCCTTAAGCAATTTTGCCCAATTTAACGTATGGTACTGCTTTGTTCACATTATCCCTTTCTGTAGAGCATCCTTCTATCATTGTTCTGCAGGTTACGTACAGAATATGCCTTCCTTACAAAAAAAGGTTGGCTTTTTGATTCAAAAACTGCACGGTAAATTCTAACAAAGACAACAATTAGCAAATTATAGTAGTTTTCTGAATTATGATAATTCCGTTTGGTCCCAACCCTGCCAAACTGCAGTCTGATTAATACCTGAAGAGCAATTTCCAGCAAAGAGATATAAAGTATTTCACTACGAAACCAAAAGGCACCACAGCGTTTGCCTGACACGCTGTCAGCAAGGCAAACATTTCTTGGTTGAGGTTCCTCCTCATCCCTTGGTCAAGAGGAGCATCTGTCTAGCAATACGGTTGAAAAGCCCCAAAACCTCTTCCTCTAAACCTAAGCTGCAGGTGAATTAATCTTGGAGTGACCTGGAGATGGGGCAGGACACACAGGCTGAGCAGCACACCTGGGAATGGTCTCAGTGATGGCAAATCCCCTGGGACAGAGGCTGCTCCCTGCAGTGCTGAAGAGGAGAAATGGATCTGTTGGGTCTCCCTGCTGAATAGATTTGCAGCTTTCCAGGCTCTGGGCTCAAAAGTGCATCTCTTTCAAGTTCCCAGGCAGCAGATTTTCTCTCCCTCTTTTGCCTGTGAGAATTCTAGGAGCATCTTCCATTAAATACAAAGATGTTTAGCCTTTTAACCCTCTAAACACGATACCACAGGCTCTAGTGATCTATTGTCAGTTAAATTCACCCTCTACACTCTCTACTACAGCCTCTCTCTTGTATTTTCTTCCCTGCTGTGTGCACTTATCCCTGCACTGAAAATATGCTTTTAAACTAACACACACACTCTTGGTTATTTTTAGGTATCAAAGACATGTTTCTCAAGATCTTTCTTCATTAATTCGCTAATTCACTTTTTTTGTCTTGATCCTATTTGCCCCATGTTCTTTATTGTCTCTTAACCCCGATGCTCAAAAGGTGTCAGCACAGATTAACAGGGAGTCTGATGGCTTCTGGAGAACAGCATTTCTTGTTCTCCTGCATCCTTTTAATCAGGTTTAAACTCTTGTGGCCTCCTGTTTAAGTTCAGTTTGAAAAATAGCCAGCAATCCTCAAATGAAAGACCAAATAAAACACATCAGCATACCTTTTTTCTATTTTGACACACATTCCAAATATGTGGGAATTCAATAGGAGGCAGAAAAGAGAAACGTTTTAATGGGAAAGCCTTGCAACTTCTTCTATTAGCTCTGCTAATAATTTTGCTTGAGTTGGTCAATAGGAAGGCAGGAATCATAATGACATGGCCCAGAAAACCCTCCCGTCTCTTCTCCTGGGTGACTAAGTACTGAGAGCGAGAGATAAGTGCTGCAGACAATGTGCCGTAGACCCCTGGAATGGACATCTCTGGAAATCCACAGTAATAGATCCCAAACCTCAAACTCATATGCTTCTCTGCCCTGGGATTTTCTGTATTCAATCCTAGCAGTGCCTCTGAATTTGCAGCTTGAGTCCATCTCAAATCACAACCCAGTCCTAAATAATACATTATTGTAAAAACTGTAACTCTATCCCCTATAGACTGCCTGCCCCAGTAATAGCTTCTTATTCCCAATTGCTTTTCCCATGCCAGAATGAGAAAGGCTGAGCTAGCAGCTAAAGCACAGGATTGTGAGCTGGGGGTCTGGGGTCTAATCCCAGCTCAACTCCTCATATATTTTGGGAAAACACTTCACTTTTGTGACCTGAAAAATAAGGTGGCACTTTTCTATGCTGAGACTTAGTTCATGAAAGTTCGCAAATGGCTTTGAAGTCCCTCACTGAAAAGTACTGTAAAAGGTCAGAGCATAATTACAAAATAGCTAATAACCTCCTTTTATTTCTATTGCTGGGCCTAGCTTAAGAAAAATAAATTAGACTAAAACCTCAGGAATCTCAGAAGACTTATGAGAAACCTGAACTGGCACAAGTCTTTCCCATATGGATGTCCCTGTGATTGATTGGGATGGGAGCAGCCCTGAAATTATTATGTCCTTGGAGAGTTTCAGGATGTTTCTCAAGTCAGAGAGACTAAAGAGGCTGAAAGTGGTGCAGAGCCACTTTGCCTTTAGGAAAGCAGCCGGCGATGGCAGAGCTGTACAGCCCTGGGAAGAGGGGACAAATCCAAAGGGTATTCCTGCCGTTTGTTCGTGGTTTGAGCGATGCCTTAGCAGTGATGGCAACAGACCAGAGGAGAGACCGAAACAGCTCGGCACGGGGCAGGAGGGACTGGGGTAAGCCCAGGATCGTGTCTGTTCAGCTGGCACACGGAGCTGCCGAGGACACACCAGTGCTGCAGGGAAAACCTGTCCTCGGAGAGCACTGGGAGCTTCCTCGAGTGGTGCAGACCAGGTGGCTTATTCCCTCCTCAAGCCTAAGGGTGGGCACTTTGGGAAGACCCCGCTAACGTGGGGCGAGTGAAGCACCAGACTGCTGCAACCCAGCCAGCCTCCACCGAGCTGCTGTTTTCAAGTGCCCACATTACGCTTTCTGTTGGCATCCAAAAAAAAGAGAAGAAAAAGTCAGTTTATGCTAAGCAGAACACCCTTGTCACCCCACCTCTGCCAATCACCAGATAAAAGGAGTCATTATTTTAAGACCCCTGCAGATGTCTGTCTGTCTTTTGTAATGAACTCATGAGCAACAGCGATCGTCATGGCACTGTTAATTGGAGCACCCACCGTGT
This sequence comes from Microhierax caerulescens, assembly GCA_035590215.1. NCBI lineage: Eukaryota > Metazoa > Chordata > Aves > Falconiformes > Falconidae > Microhierax > Microhierax caerulescens. The sequence goes on from JAVJGJ010000001.1 coordinate 123,067,418, forward strand.
CGGCTTCTGAAAGGCGGTTGTTTGTGTCACACAAGTGATTCCTCTTCCAGCAGGTTTGGTTTACAGACAGACACGCACGTCTGCACGTATTTGGATCCAAGTGGCTCCAGAAAGCCAGGCCAGGCTCCTTTGGGAGATCTCTCAGTGCAATGCCTTCCAGAAACCTGCTCCGCGTCTCCTCCCGGGGCTCTGGGGAGGAGGCTGGGGTTGACAAGGTGTCCCATTAGCTTTATGGAAACCAGTGCGACTGGCCACCCAAGCACTTGAGCTTCTGACTAGCTTCCACCTGCAGCAATAAGCTCAATCGGGTAATTAATACCAGCCTTTACTACCTGCACTACTAGAACTGCTATGGAGAAGACGGGTTTGTTATTTTTTAAAAGAGCTTTCATGTGGTTACTTGGGCTTATGAAAAAAAAAAAAATCCTCACTCCCCTCGATAACCGTCTGTACAACTTGCTTTGTATTTTCCTCCTACCCCTACCCCCTTCCATGATTTCAGGCTTTCAAGTCATGTAACATTTCGACATGGCACTGGGAGAACAGGGAAAGAACAGAATCATCACAAAGACGTTTGAAAACCCAACAAAACACTTCAACAGCGGGGCTGAGTTTGTTAGCAGCCTTGTTTAGTTTGATTTCTTCTTGAAATTTATTTACCAGAGAAAACTCAGCTCCAGGATGCCACATCTGGTTTTCCAGTGTGGATGTTCCAGCATTTTTTTTTTTCCAAGAAGCATGGAAAAGTAGAAAGCTCAAACCTGTGGCTCTCCAGAGGTTGCTCAACACAACAGATGGCCCAAGTGGCATGTCTAGTTGGTGGCTGAGCCCTGAATGACAAAAATAAAATATTTCTTCACTCCCATCCCCACTTTGCCTCTTCCTTTGGTATCACTAGGCCACCCCAGGCTCTGCTTGGCATGCAGAAAGGCCAGAATCCAAAGATTTCATTTCTATTTAAGCCGCTTTGTCTACTATTACCTATCAGCCCCTTTGAGACCCTCAGAGGTGTCTAATAAGTAACCGATAGCTCAGGGCCTTGGGTGACCTTCAAAGAGCTAAGCTGGGCTCAAGACTGCCCAAACAGAAGATCAGGTCTGGACCAGCACCCCAGAAATTTGAACTTCAACTTAAAGTAACTTTCCCTACAGAAATGCTTAGCCAAATACAGAAATCATGGGGGTGCTTCATCCTAAGTGACATCCAAACCCAATAACAACATCAGCTCCATCTTCCAGTTTGATGGATATGTCCCACTGTGGGAAGGAGCAGCTCCTTGCTCTGCCGTGGCATGTGGTTAGGAAGCGATGCTGTCTCCTGGGATGAAGTTTGGAGATGGGAAAAGGGCGCTGAGGAGAAAGGTTTTACTCCTTGGGGCGTAAAACAAAAGCCTTGGACAGATGCGGCTGGAGGCCTGGAGAGAATTTGTCACACATGGTCTGTGCGCTCCTGCACCGGGACCAGCGAGCTGTGAGCCTCCTTGAGGGCAGGAAACATTAGCCCTTGGGTGACGGGTGAGACACCAAGTTTGACTCGTTAGTAGCGGGATCCTGAAGGCAGACAACGATGTTTAATAAAAGCTGAAGTGCAGGTAACCCGTGCTGTGTTTTGCCATGAATTTCTTGCAACGATTCTTACACTTTGCCCAGTAACGTCTTGATTGTCTTGAATCCAACTTTAAGAAGAACTCGGTCATTACTTAAAGGCTTTAAGTGATAGAAAATCTACGATACATCTGAAAAGGCTGTTGTGGTGATTAATTATGCTCTGTACAAAAGCTTCTCGACTTATTTCTGCCTTGACCTTTGGTAGCTCCAGCTTACTGGATCTTGCTATTCTTTTGTCTGCAAGTTTAAAGGACCCTCCAACTAGAATTGATTACTGTGAATAAAGGGACCTTCTGCCATCATTGCTACTTCAAAATGAGAACAAGGTGATTTCTCAGCAGTATAATCAAGAGGAACCAGATGTGACTAGTTGCCATCTTGCAAAAGGAGCACAGCTGGATCCAAACAGACGCACCTGCTGATGCAGCACAGCTTTCACAAGCCTGAGTAGGGGCACGAAAACCACGAAGAGAGGAAAGAGGATCTGCATATAGCCGACATGTTTGGTTCTACTCTATCTGAATTTCATGCAGGTTTGTCAGGTTGCCGATGATTTATTCCCCCTCCAGCTTTCAAGAAAGGAGCAGCATTTCTGGGAGCAGCCCCTCTCCAGGCCTGGGGAGAGATGGCAGGAGTTCAGGAGGAGTGAGGAAATCAGTGCTACAGCTCTGAAGTGATCAGACAGCCACAAATTACAAGTCAAGAAAGGACGTCTGGACCTGAGCACACAAGGGGGGTTGTTGGGGGGGGGGGGGTTGTCTGGTTATTTTGGACTTTTTACAAGCTACCACAAAGTTGCCTCCTTTCTGAAACCAGGCTTAGCAGTCAAGGAACGTGATGAAAGCTGGAAGTCAAGGGTGACAGTGCCTTTTCCTAGTGTTTTAGGAACAGAAAAAAAAAATATGTAGAGTCTATACATGGAATAAGAGAGTTATTCTAGCCCTGCACATCCCAAGGTGAAACTGGACTTGGACCCCGCTGCCTCCCCTCTTACCGTCAAGGGAAGATACCACGAGGTGGGATGGTGAGGCCTCGGTGGGAAGGAAGAATTGAAAACAGAACCTGAATAAAGTATTTATTTTGAAATAAGTTTGTTATTTCTTGACGGTCACATTAAGATCAAACATATGAAATGTTCATCAGCAATATCTGACCTTACGTTGAGAGAACATTCAGGTGCACATTCTTCTGAAGTGTTTCAACAAATACATGAGACATCAGATTTCCCAAACATTTGCCTTATCTACACTAAATCCCGTTTATTTCAGTGGAACCAAAGAACCTTTCTGTAAATCCTGCAAGGTGTCTTCTGATTGTTTAGGCACATAAATACCTTTAAAAACATATGCCTGCAGCTAGGTTCCATCCTGCCACATGCAAGTCAGGCGTACAGCCTATAGCCAGTCAGGCAACTCCTATAATCAGTGGGGAGAGTGGACATCACCACGGGGCATCTCCTCAAACCTCCCTGTGACATCAGTCTAAGGACTGAAACGGCCTCCCTTTGGGGCACTATCTGTCTATTCATTGCAGAAGCAGCAGAGATGCCTCATCTCATCTGCTTAAAAGCCAGGTTCTGTCCAAGCCACAGGAGACAGATCCCACCCGCCGCAGCTACATTGCAGAGATGAGTAAGTCGTGCTGGAAACATACTGGAAGTTTCTTTTTTTCAATTTGTGAATAGGAAAGCGTGATGGCACGCAAGGTGGTTTGTGTTGGTGCATTGCAGGAATGCTCAGATTACCAGCAGGCAGGCTCTCCAGTAATGAAGCTTGACGTTTAAACCCTTAAACATTACCCAACAGCAAATTTCAGATCAAGTATTTTAAGCATTTTGTTAGTCAATCACTTAAGTCATTCAGGAGGAAAGAGAAACGATACCAGACAACAGAGTTAGACTGCCAGCACTGATGGGATGATGAAGTTTAACTCTTTCAGAACAATCAGAAGAAATAACATTCAAAGACCTGTGCAAACAGTCTGGAACAATAAATAGAGGTGGTATTCTCTATAACTGACCATCTGGAGCTGTGTTGCCTCTGCTGAGTCATTCTGGTAAACACTCTGCTTCAAGGAAAAAGTTCAGCTTCTTTTCTTTAGACATCAGCATTGAAAACATCAGCTGCAGCCTCAGAGCAACCAGTTTGACTGGGAAGTGAAAGCAGTGGGGAATTGTGGCTCACTCTGAAGCAATGGAGCAGCAGAGGATCACCTCAAGGAACATGCCAGCGAGTTAGCAACACTCCCCAGAAAAGGCCACTCTAACAACACACCACCATCCATCACGCCCTCCTGAGGACAGCTTTACAGCCGTTAGGAACCAGAGTGGTAATTACAACACAGAAATATAGCACACAGAGTATTCAGAGACCAAATGGCGTGGGGAGCCAGCAGCCTGCGGGCAGGCATTTGCATTTCCACCTTCGACGCGAGCAGGGGCTGGTTCTGCTCTCGCGCTGGACTAGCTCTAGGGTCACTCAGCTGAAGTCAACGCAGTTACGCTTACCACAAGGGGCAAAGGATGGGGGCTCAGAAAGCCTGCACACTAAATGCATCCAAGTCACTTCCCCGTGACATCACGTGCCATATGGAAACAGCTCCCCGAGATCTGGATGGGAGCAACGCATCCCGCTGCGCTGGGGGCAGCTCGGTGGGGTGGGACTGGGGGACCCCTCCTTCGCCCTGCAACACTAAGCAGGTGCTGGGCCAGGAAAAACAAATGGAAATGCTCCGCTTTCACCTCTGCTGCCAGGCCACGCTTGTTTGCACCCAATGCACTGCCCTGAGCGGTGCCTTGCAGTCCAGCCCTGGCCCCAGGAGGCTGCGCTGGTATCTCCTTCCACGCGCCGGGACCTACAGAGTCTGGGAAAGCCAACACCTATGAGGGTAGGTACATCCTGAATTGGAAGATCCCCATTAACGTAGGGAGGTTGCCAATGGGGAAGAATGTCACGGAGGCAAGAGCTGTGTCTTGCTCTATCCCCTCCCCTTTTATGCTTCAAAGATAGGCCAAACGGTCTGGCAGCACATGAAGCTGTCAGCTTCTAGCTACTCCCAAAGCCCTTGGCTCTTTCTGCATGAAGGGCCAGAGTTAAATTTCCTCTGGAAAGGTAACAGACCAGGGATCCCAACATGAAAATAGCCGAGAACACAGGATGTTTGCAATCTGTGAGAAGGGCCCGAGACCCTGCATGTCAATATTATAGAAGTCTGTCCAAAATCCCAAGTTCTAAGCTTAGCTCCAAACATAGCACATACAGATCTGAATCTGTTTTTTCTCTGGCAAAATACATGTTCTGCAAATTTTATTATTTACCCATCTCATTTGTTTTCTTTGGTCATCCTAGACACAGGAAGGGAATTATTTTCAGATGAGATTCTGGGTAGCTGTCATTAGTCTTCTATCATTACAGGAAAAGTGCGTTCTGCAAATATAAGATTTGGAAAGAGGACACGGGGGCTTTCCAAAGCACCACTGGCGTCCAGCCTGGTGGGAGCCAACGTGAGCATCATCTCTGCAGTGCGAGGGGATGAAACGGCAGTACCTGCCCAGCTCTGCCACGGTGAGGGGCTTCACAGAGCCCACCAGCTCCCGGATCAGGTCCTTCACACCAGCACACGACACTGCTGCGAACAGATGGATGCCAGACAGGCCGCACAGGATACAGCCTGCTTCTCTAACATGCATTTCTTACGGTAACTGTCAACTTATCTTTGGTTTTCATCAAGACTTCCACGTGTTCGTAACATTAACTGCAGCTTCAGTATTCATGACTTGCCTATTTCGGCAAGATTGTGGTTTATCCCGTGGGCTTGATCGCTGCAAGGATCTGCCCGATGCACTGATGACTTCCAGCGTTGGGAAGCACAGTAAGCCTTCTCAAACACCAGTTACGGACTCTACTTCTATTCCCGGTTTCCTTCTGATTTTTCCAGTACCAGAACGAAGAACACTTTTGACTCATCAGAGCAAAGTATAACCTCAACAAAGGTCCACAAAGCTTCCCAAAGAGAGGCAGGGTTGCTCAAAAGGCTTGTTGGAGAAGGGGGAAGGACTAGCACTAGGTGCTGGCGGCAGCTTGCCCAGGTCGGTCAGGAGGAGCCCCAGGCTGCTCAGACACACGGCGCAGGGGCGTGCTGAGCAGCGACTACTCCAGGCAGAATAAAACCTACAGCAGATGAGGAAAAGTAATCTGGGCTCTGCCTGGCCGAGCAAACAAGTGGAGATCCCAAGCCACAGCCTTCACGCAGAGACTAAAGAAAAGCCCGCACCGCCTAGGCACCTGGCACGGCACGAAGAGGCCAGGAGCGTTCACTGCAGCGTGGGCTGTGCCGCGGGCAGCATCTCCCTCCTCCCAAACCCGGCTCCGCAGCCGGCCAGCTCTCACTCCGCTCCCAACAGGAACGCCTGGCAACTTGTCTTTTCCCAGGCCTTTGGTACAAGTGGAACAACCGCTTCGTTTTATTTTATTGTTCCCATGATATCACTAGTTAATTGTAACCAGCAAAATTCCTCTCGCTGTGCCTGGAGGGCCGGAGCCAGCCCGGGGGCAGTGAGCACGCTCGCTCCTCTCTCTTGGCTCCACGTTAGCCAACGCGCCTTTGGAACTATTTGCATTTCAAAACTTCTGCACTCAGGCAAATTGCTTTTTTTGAGCTATGAGATCGGTTGACAGACACCCTGGGTCCAAGGCAAGAGAGGGGAAGGAAAAGCCAGACAAGCTTCATCCCACGTGCTCAGAACCACCCAAACCCAGGCTGGGGAGGGACAGAAAAAGTGTCAACATACATGAGGGCAGGCATAAGCTTGTACGCAACATATAAAACTAATGAGATGTCTTCAACAGTTACACATTTGGCATGAAAAAAAGGGGATCTTTTGAAGCCGGGGGACAAAGGAAGAGGCGCTGGATAAAGCAGGTGCCCCGTCCCGATGGATTGCAAGGAGAGCTCACCCAGCCCATAACAGCAGAAAGTTACTGCATTAATATTTGTAATTCCTCTGAGAGTCTCAGAGCACAAGCACCACTAGAGGAGGGCAAAGCGTTATATTAGCAGAGGCCAGTCGTTCTCTCCCGAGATCTCCACAGGTGATGTCCTAACGCTGCACCACGCACAGGCTGTGCCTGCAGCTCAGTAATTTTTTTCTTTCTTTTGCATTTACCATAACTGAAAACTGGAAGGTGGAAATGCCAGGTGCCTGCGTTCAGAGGGATTCATTTTCTTGCTGAGCGGAGGCAGCCTGGATCTGCCTGCAGATCTGCTCGCTTATCAGTGAGCTGAACCTACTTTAATACAGGCACAAGAAAGGGAAGAGGCTTGAGCTGGAACATGGGTTCAGTCCAACGCTTAGATCCTGAGAATGGAAAACTCACAAGTCCCTGAAGAGAAGAGAGGCTGGATTGTGGTTTCTAGAGGGAGAAATTTAATACGAGCTTGTAGAGTAAATAAACTGCAACCTCATCCCCACGTCTAGCGTGCGAGACTCCACAGTCCCGGGCAGCCAGGAGGAAATCCTGTCTTCAGCGGGTGCTGGAGCGAGGAGCAAAGGCAGAATCAGATGCAGGGGCAGGATTAGCCAGGCTGGCCGGTGGGCAGCAGCACCAGCCTGCCCTGCGCTTCACTGCTCTTTCGCGAGGACCCGGCTTGCCAGCGGCAGGGACACTGGGTACCACCGGGAGTGGGGATGCTGCCTCCTGCATCACCCCCGGCTGAGCGGCACCTGGCCCCGCTGCTCGGCCCTGGGGTAGGAGGCAGGAAATTTCCCTAAATCCTCTTTAATCCCTAAGGACACTCGTGTGTCACAGAGCAAGGCTCAGCCTGCAGAGCATCGTTTTGGCTTAAAAACATACCCACCACAAACTTCCCCTGCTACAAAAAAAAAACAAAAAAAAAAACCCAGGCTGAAAGTATCCCAGAAGACCAGTGCCTGAAGTTGGTGGCCAGCTCTGCAAACTGTTGGTCCTGGGTTTTAATTTCCTGAAGCATCTCATTCCTCTCCCTCACCAAAGGGAAAGGAAAAATCCTCTTTCTCTCTTTCTCTCCTTCTCACAGTTGCTCTTTGAGTAAGGCCGTACCTAACAATTATTCAGGGAAACATTATGTTGACATTACTGTTTAGAAAATAAAAAAGGGTTTTTAAAGCTAGAGAGTAACATCATGACCATACAGCACTAGTGAATGATTAAAAATTTAGATGACTGCCTTTGAAACAATAAAAAGCTTTCGAAGCTTCTTAATGAGCAGCTATCAGAAATAAAGCATTTAAAACTTCAGAAAGTGCCTCTGTGGAAATTTCATTGTCTTTGATGCTGTAAAATAACTGCAGGGTGGATTCATTTCAAGTTCTTTTTAGCATACTGGTCGTTTAGAAATATTGGGAGATATCTTTCTTAGCAATATGTGGGGAAAACAATGTCTTGGTCGCTTTCATTTATCTGCAATTTGACAGGAGTGCAGTTTATTAACTTGAAAAGAGACAGATACATTATCTGAAACACAGAGAGTATAGTGGGTATTGCCTCCTTTTTATACCAGTGGGAGTCCATGACACTTTGAACTTGCTCACCATTAAACGCCTTCCTGAGTTGTTGAAGAGGCCTTTAAAAAGGGAGCCTGTGCATTTATGATGTAAATTCGTTATTTTGACAGTCTTTGAAATCTGTCATATTCACGTCCAATTTAATGCACCGCAAAAATTCTTTTCTTTTAAAATACTTTTCTTTTAAGATTTCAAAGCCATTTTCATGTAGAAAACTATTGTTATACCTAATATATCCTGAAAGTGTTTTAGCAAAGGAACTTATATGATTCTGTTTTAAGTCATGTCAGGTTTTAAAACATGTCATTTCTTCAAATAAGCTTTGACCATGCTATCCTTTTTTTTCATTAGTTAAAGTGCACTTGATTTCCATGGATACAATTAGTCAGAATATATGCTATAGTATCATCATCGGATCAAATGGGGTTCTTTCAGGCTGTATTCGGCAGAGCAATTGCCCACATATCTGAGATCAATACAGACCAGCGCACAGGTAGGCAGATGCAGAGAGAGGAGGGCTGGTTGGGAAAGTCAAGAATTGTAGTGAAGCACAGCGTTTTTAACGAGAACCTGGACCAGTGGGAAAATTAAACCGCTCCTTTTAAGAGGATGAGCTCTGAGTATTTACTCTAAGCGTGGAGTGGGGCGAGGAGGAGCAGGACAGGAGGGGGGCTGCGCAGCATCCGATGAAATGCAGGTTCGGTTTAATTCTGGTCGAATCCAAGCCTCATACGTTTCAGCTCAATCTTCAATCCAAACAAACCTCCTTAGGCTCACTAATCCTTATTACACAGTGGATTTTAGCTGTACCTGCACTTCTTTATCAGTTTGCAAGATATTTTCAGCCGGTACAGAGGTCTCCATGCAGCTCTGCTTCAAAGTGGTGTACAGAGGAGGTTCTGTACAGAGTTTCAGAGAGTGTTTACAGATGCCTTATCACTTTGGGAGAGGAGGTTGGTGGGCAGGGGGAACACATTCCTCCAAAGCAGCGCAGAATCATCCTAATCTGGGGAAACGATCAAATAAGAGTTTCAAAGATCTCCCACTACAAAGGCAGGCATTAAGCTCACTCCTTGCCTGCCCAGACTCTGGGGCTGTTTTGGAATACATGGAAATATGTCTGTTATACGAAGGACCCTTCCACTGATGGTTTAAGCACCATTCCACATGTCCCCGGTGGCTGGGTTTAAAACGCAGTGTATCACGAGTGAGATAAACCAGGAGAATCATTACTTCAGTGGCATTTAACCCTATAATTGGGTGGTTTTTTTGGCACAGATTTTATAAGGTCACCCTGTTATTTCCTTTGCTGGCTGGCTTGTGATGGTGTTCTCGCATGTTATTACTCTCTTCCATCACAAGGAATGATATTTCAGGACTGAAAGGGTGGAAGATTTGTAAGGACTGTCCTTTCCCACACTGTGATTGTCTGAGAGCTTTAAATAGTCAAAGGCTGGGTGTAAATGCGTTTTAGATGGTGTCTCTGGGGCAGAAATCCCACCTGGTCTAGGGGTAGGAAAGAACTATAAGGATCTGATAATTTTATAGTTAGATCGCCTTGTCCCTCTGCAAAGGCAGGATACACTTTCCTGATAGACCTTGTATCAGATATTAAACCAATACTACACTTGATCTCAGAAAAAAGGCCATTAAATCTCACAACTTGAAAAAGGCATCTTGATCCTTGAAGCAGGGAATCCTGCAGCGCTTGCTGCCTGCTAACCCGATGGCCTGGCTGTGCTCACTCACAGAATTCATTTCTGCTATCATTTCCCCAAGTTTCAGATTTCGTTGGCACGAGCAAAACCTTGGGCTGCATGAGAAAATACTTTGAAATGGTGCCTAATTGACTTGGGTCTGGTTCAGAACATAGTACGCCACATAAACCACCATAACATCAATCAAGGGGAGCAAGGATGTCCCCCATGCTTGGCTTAAACTACAGGGTATTTCCTTTGCCGAAAGCATTTTAATCACACTTAAGTATAGGTTTGCTGCGGCAAAAAAAGAGACCGACCCGTTCCAGTCGTTGATTTTTTCCACAGAAGGGAATTCGCGCCGGGCAGCCCATCCAGCCAAACGGCCCCGGGTTCGTTGCACCAACTGAGTGGACTTCACCAGCCTCATCGGACCCCTCCTCCCGTTTGCTCTGCACTCCCACAGTCAAAGGCACATTTCTCTGGTCTGCAAGTGTTATTTCCATCCAAGCTGGACAGTATTAAATTTAGTCTCCGGGATCTATGCTCCCCCCTCCTCTTCCTGGGTTTTATGCCCTTTCCCCTCACCTCCCCCTCTCCAATTAGCGCTAGTTAGCTCTGATAGTGCCTCCCTGGAAGAGGAGAAACAGGAGCCAGTTGTTATGAACATCACAAAATTTATTTCAAGGAGACTACTGAAGACAGAGAAAACCCGTGGTTCTCTTGGGCATGCCTACCCTGCACGACAGAACCCTCCTGCACCCAGAATTCTGGAACCTTCATGCCTCAGAGATGAGCTAATCACTCATTTAATGACTATCATTGTCAAACATGACTGTTGGGTTTAAATGTCTGAATTTTTGGTCATGCAAACGTCAGACACCTAACATTTTGAGTAACCTCTGTCAAAACCAGGGCCCCCAAAATCTAAGTAGTCAAAAAACGCATTTGGAAATCCCACATCAGCATCTACTGTTATGAACTAATTGAGGGCCTGATCCTGCCGTCATATCAACAGCTCAGCGACAACACCACCAGGCTGATCCTAGGAAAAGCGAAGCGTGGACTGTGCTATTGGTGTATATTGCCGTGGCTGGAATACTAAGAAATCAAAGTCACGCCTGGGCATGCAGAGAGCAATCATTAATGGCCATTTCAGTCATCATCTCCATCGCACAGCGCGTACAAGAGCCTTGGTCCTTTTTTTCTTTCTCTTCCCATGAAACAGTAGTGATTTGCTTACTAATATCAGCAAGAGAGAGAGGAGAAGAAAGTGGGGAAGAAGCACATGTTAAGCCACTCTGATAAATCAGACATACAGCAGGAGAGAGGATGGAAACTGTGAATGAGAATAAAAGCCCTATTCTCTAAGAAAGCCGTACGAAAACCCAGTCAGCTTATGACATGTTGTAGATTCATTCTCATGCACTTGTGTGCAGACAGCAGCAAAAAAATCCATTACGTGACAATTACATCCCAGCTGACACCAGCCTCAGTTTCTAACCTCTTGAGATACCACCTCTGGGAATAATCATGAAATCAGTATTTTATTGGAATGAGGTTTCACCGATAATTCCAGTTGGACAAAGCTAGTGAGTCACACACACACACGTCAGAAAGGATGACAGAGCCTTCCCCATGCAGCTCCAGCCATCGTTCCTCCTCTGTCTGGCACAAGAAGGGCTGTTAGCTCAGGTGTATCGCCTGCTGGCAGCCACCACGTTATCCACAATGACAGGAGCCACTCTGTACGCCCCCAGGTCCACACTGGCTTGGCTGGAGGAGCCAAATCCACCACCTTTAACCTTACGTGAGAGCCGACCGCAAGGGCAGAGCTCACTCTCGAGAGGAATGGTTGTGGCAGGAGACCCCACTTAACGGGCAGGTCACCGAATCCTGCGCTCCCTGCAATTTCTAAATGGCTTCTAGGCATAGCTAACGTCCTGTTCAGAAGGGGAAAACCAGCTACTTCCAGGGAAAAGCACAAGGAATAAATGTTATTCTGTAGCTCTATGTCCCAGACTTGCCGCCACATGCCCCGATCCAGAGTCCTGCACTTCACGTCGGCACTTTTGGGACTGGAAGGAACAACCACTCGTGCTCGTTTAAGAAAGAACTGTTCATCTTAATGCAAAGATTGCTCAATTATGTGAAAGGGCTCAGCGCCTCGGACGCATGGATGCAATTCATGAAAGAATCCAAACAAGGCAAGATCAAGGAATCCCGATCTCTTGTGCAATGTCAGACAAAGAACAAATATAAAGAGTCACTAAGGAACATCATGGCACTGGGAGATACGCCAAGACATCTTGATATAGAAGCTTAACCGTGCCTAAGGGCAGCTGTGAAAGAGGATGTTGTGGCATAGAACCACCCCATACACACTTCTCACAGCTTCGTGCTCCTTTCCCTGCTTATCTCCCCGCTGCCACCTGCACGCAGATGCACATGCCTGGCCCAGCTGCTTGCAGAGATGCTCTCCGTTTGGTCAGGCTCCCCCAACACACATCTTTTGCTAATATTGACTTGGTATTTTTGCTATTTATCATCTGATTTTTTTTTCCCCTGTGCCCTGAAACAGACTGCAAATGCAAATCCTGCTGTTAAGATTGTTGAAAACAATACAAATTTGAAAGAAAAAGAAAAATCAGAAGGCAAACATAAAACTGAGAGGCAACTAAATATCTCCCAGGCAGAAAGGGAAAAAGTACAACTACAACAGTGGGTTGCAAAAGCAGAATCCATTGAACTTAACAATCCTAGCAACACATCCCTTTGTTTATGAACCATCTGAAGCAAGTTTTACCCTGCAAACTCCATGGGGATCCTTGATTTCTCTAGCCAAATTAACCAATTTTCCTAACTCGCACTAAAATCTGGTCATTTGATCTGTCATTCAAAGTCTGTCTCCCATGTAAATAAAAACACCCCATAGTCTTGGTTCCACAGAAGACCATAAAAGGAAGGACAGGATCCTAAGCAAACAGGGCTGTTAAGATGTGCATTCCCCACAAGTGCACCTCCGAGCAGCGCTTTTTATCCAGGAGGAACACTAAGAGCTCACCTTTTGCAGGGATTTAAAAAAAAAAAAAAAAGAAAAAGCCTTGAAAATGACTGAGAGGAAAACTATTTTTAGATCCGTCACAGATATAGGACAGATTATATTCTTATACAATATAAAATGATTGTCATTTAAAGCCTTAAGTAGGCTGAGAGGGAGACAGTGTGACTTCACAGTGCCTTCACCTTGGAACCCCCTCTGCATCCAGGTGCCGTACCCTGTGGCATGCCTTCCCCCTCCCCAGCTGCTAAATAACTTCAGCTACAGCTGAAAAAAAAAAATATTAAAAAAATCAGCCTGAGTTAATGGGGTGTCTGTCTATGTCAGGGATTTATATGGAGCAAAACCTGGCCATAAAGAGATTGGAAGGACCCCAGTGGTTGTGCATCTCTGAGGCAGACTGCTCCGTGCAACCCGCGCTGGCAGAGGGGCTGCGATGGGAAGGAGATGACCTCCATCCTCTGCCCCTTTCTGTTCCACAGCATTTTATAGCTGATGCGTTATCTCCCAAATTCCCAGCTTCTGCCCCAACACCCGGCACATTTAACTGACCCGGGGTATGCAAACCCAGGGTGGAAAAACTTGTGCTATTCCTTTCCCATGGATGCAGAGCCATCCTCAACCTTCAAGGAGAGGGACAGGGGCATTTTGTGCCCCCTCACTCATGAATGGGATCCCATGTGCCCCTTTTAAATTCAGATTTTCAACATATATTTGATCCCCAGTCGGCAGATTGCTTTATAAACCATAAGGGGAAAAAAAAGCTGGAGAAAGAAGAAATTACGCTTTAAGTGGCTGGATGCAGTAGAATGACTTAGTGACATGAAAATTATGGTCCAATCTGTATTTTATGAGATATAAAATCCAATAGGTTCAGAGCTGCTTTCCCATCTTCGCATGAGACCAACAGCTTTGAAGCCGCTGCTGGGGCGATGTGTCCTTTCTCTGAGAAAGCTTTTGTCCATCAGGACCAGATGGAGATCTCAGACCCCATCTGCAGTGAAGCTAACGTGCCAGAGACAACACAAAGCAGTAACCTAAATGGAAATGCTGACGTTAGCTTCAACTTTAAATATTCACAATACCTCTGCTGTCATTTCAGTGTCAAAGATCGTAAGCCCAGATAGACAGACACCTAGTACACAAAGCTGTAAAAGAACCTGGCACTTTTTTGTTATTATTATTTTCCACGTTTTTGTAATGGTTTTTGATCTGTTTCCCCAGCTGCTAAGGTAAGACTAACCACAGAAGAGACTTCACATAAATAGTGTATCGTATTTGAAATTCACGTCACGTAGGTAAGTGTGACCGGGCACTTCAGTCCAGAGACACGCTCCTGCTGAGCGAGTGACTCAGTCCCAGGCTCCCAGTGTCTGCAGCTGGATGTGATCCTCCTGCACATCTTGTTCCAAAGATCCATTTACTGAGTCATTCCCGCAAATAGGGACGCTCCAGTAGTATTTGCAGGAGAAAAGCGAAGGGGAGCAAACACGGCTAAATTAGAGATGTAGACTGGGAAATGCTCTCTTGCACTCGCCCATCTCTGGGGGCTCAGGGCAACATCGTGCCCGTGGGACCCCCGACAGCCACGAGCTCAGCGAGGGACTGTGCCTACCCCCCCGTGAGCCATTGCCCATCCTTTGGTCCTCGTACCGCCCCGAGCGATGGGGGCTGCACAGCAAGGCCAGCGCAGGTGTCATTTCGTGGTTGCCAGCTGTTTACTCAAAGAAATGCTCACCAGTCCTCAGAGCTTTAAAGAGAGGGACCCAGTGACACCCCCTCTCCAGAATCCGAGTGGGAAGCTGCTTAATACATTTTATAGCATCGTGATTTTTAATTATTACGTTATGGGTTTTTGGGTAGTGCTGCCGCTCACCTGTTTGAAAGCCCAGCTCACCTCCACCCCTCTCACATACACCCGGTGACAGGCGCACGTTTGGTGGGAGCACAGAGCAGCCACCGAACTGTCATCGACGCAGACGTTCGCCCTGCTCGCGTGCTTTGCACCTGTGCCCTCTTGGCATCGCGACGTGGAAAATTCCCAAGGCACACAGGCGGGCTTGTAAGACCTGCTCTGTCTCGTTTCTGCTTGTGGGGGCTCTTCTGCAAAAATGCACAAGCTGATTAATAATTTAAAAAAATATTTGAATTAATTAATGAAATAATTAATAATTCATTAAAAAATAAGAGGAGTTAAACACGCTTGCACATCCACAACCAAAGAACCGGGGGTACGTAGATGCTGCCCTCTGCACGCATCGTGGCCTGGCAGCGTCACGGCAGATGGCTGAGCTGAACAAGCAGAAAGGAGAGGTAGAAGCTGCAAATACTTTGCAGTTGTGATGCTCGTTGTCGTAAACATAAATTCTCATTTATACTAAAGCCTCTTTAGGTTGACAAAGCGATAGAAAAGGGCAGCAGTGGAAGTGCTAATCATGCTTGTGATATTTTTGCTGATCAACGAAAGCCATCTCGTAGCATGCTGTTTGTCCTCAGGGCTCTGACCCTACTGAGGCTGCTAAAGTAGCACCGTTAAATGCTGGGAACTTCCAACCATTTTTCTGATAACTCTCTCACAGCCATTTTCAAAGATATTGTGCATGTGGCTAGTTACTGGGACATCATTCTCCCAGAGCAGTGTTCAAAAGCAATGCTCATTTTGCTCTCCTCTAAACTAGAGGAATCTAGCCGTACCTCAGTGATGGATGGGATTTAGATTTTCCACTGGGGGCTCCATTTTATTCTATATAAGCATCATTTTTCTCCTTGCCTCTCTTGGTGCATCTGTGCTCTCTCTCTCTCTGTACCGTATCAGACCTGGCTTTGCTGTCTCTTCTCCCTCTGCCTTTTCTCTTTAGTGCTCCTAAGCGCTCCTCTCCCAGGAGCATGCAAAGTTTGCATGCAAAGGCAAACGTGCTATCGCAGTAATCCAGCGCAATAACAGCAGCAAGCTGCTCAAGCACAGGCTGCAAAGCCAGCTGGGCTGTGGCACGGAGCAGGCACAGCTCCCAGGGTGGCTGCCTGGAATCGCAGCACCGCAGCCAACAGCACCAGCACAGCAGCTGCTCCCGGCCCCCATCGCATCTACAGACAGTTTTCCTGAGGTCTGAGGGTGCTACAGAGCCAGGGGGAGCTCCCGAGGGGGGTACACTTCTGTAAGCAGCATTTCACCCATCGTCTGCGTGGCGTGCACAAAAGCGTGGTCAGGGGAAGCTGTGCCCCGTTCCCAGCTCTCCATCAGCTACGCAAGGGGTGCACAGCAAGCACCCAGAGAAACAGGTGATTCTGGGGACGAGAGGACTTTCACTGATGAAAAACAGGCAGCACCAACAAATTTATCCCACCTCATCTGCACCTTTAACATATGCAAAAAAAGCATTTTCTCACATTTCCAGCACTGCTCCGAGCCCCTCACAGAAGCTCTGTTACCTCCTGTTTAATTTCCAGGATCATGTGCAAATCTACTCCTCGTTCCCTCTGAGAAACATTTAGACATGCAGTGGTCCAACGTGTCCCTGCAATGCAATGTCACCAACGGACACGCAGCCTCCGGTCACCCTGTCGGTGACCACCGCCGTGCATTTCTCCTTGCTCTGGAGCAAGGACAAGCTGAGCTCTGGCTGCATGAGCATCTCCTCCTGCCCCTTGTGCAAGTGACCTGGCCCCAGCCTGGGAAGCCTGTACCAGCACAAAGTCCCCATCACTGTCCCTAACTCTCCTTAGGACTGGACACGTGTGTGTTCCTCCCTCCTATACGCATGGATTGGGAAGTTTTCCAC
>JAVJGJ010000001.1:123084202-123096563 GCA_035590215.1 Microhierax caerulescens
CCCCCCCCCCCCCCCCCCCCCCCCCCCCCCCCCCCCCCCCCCCCCCCCCCCCCCCCCCCCCCCCCCCCCCCCCATGCTGAGCAGATTTCCCTTTGCAAGGTCTCCCTCTTGCCCTGCCTCTGCCAGGAGCTGTGGAAGGAGCTGCCAACATTCAGCCTCTGAGTTTTAATGGGGGAAGAGTAGGGGGGAGCATTTTGTTTCCCAGTTCCAGATTTTCTCGTGCACTTACATGTTTGTCCATGAGAAAGAAAAAAAAAAAAAGTCCTCTATTGTAAAACTTGTCAAATGAGACCACCCAAGTGGCTGAAGGGAGGGAACTGGGAAGGAGGAAGAAATGCCTTGAAAACCATTTTCTTTTTGATGGTTTAGAAAGGGAATTGAATGTTATTGTCTCACTTTAAATATGTTCTTTATGAGGAGGTCATGTAGCAGGCACATAATTTTCTAATTACAACCGTGCAGATAACACGGAAACAAAATACATGGAGATTTTCCAAAACAGAGGATGCATTTTCAAACAATATACTGTACAGTTCATCTTCCAAGTCTCAAAATAAAGCAAAGAGCTTCACTCAGAAGGAACTAGATATAGTTGTAAGCTGTTAATCGCTTCCTTTTACCCACTGTTTTATTATCAATGGGAAACCTACTCAGTCCGTTACTGGATAATAACTGGAAAATGTTGCCTGGGCTTTGACGGAGTTTTCTCAGGACATGCTGGTGCTGTCCCTGGAAACAGCCTTGCTAAAGCCACTTAGAGGGAAGGAGGAATTCAGACCCACTGTAACACCACCCAGATCCAGAGTTTTCCCAGCAAAACATGCTCATGGTAAATTGTGTATGAAGGGAATTGCATGATCAAATCCCATTAAATTGACAGGAAATGAGGCTTAAGTGAAAACTAGTGTTCATTTTTAAACATCTCAGCAAGCAGTGTGGAGAAGGGAGGGGACCTGGGCTTTTCTTTCCCACGCAGAGACACGGGGTGAGTGATGGACCCTGTGCCCTGCGAGCCCCTCCGATGCTCCGCTGCAATCTCCGGGGCACACACTGCTTCGTGCCAACCCCTTCACTTGGGCTTCAGCACCCTCCCTGTCTCCCTGGGACGCTGTGATTTCTATCCCTAGTTGGGATGACACGAAACCCAGCATCTTCCCAGCTGGCAGACAAAATGAGGCACAGATAAGGCAGGGAAACCTCCCCTCGTGCAGCTGTGCAACACAGGAACGAGGTCAGATGCACTTTCAGGATGGAGGGGATGGAGCAGCAGCCAGGGGTGACTGCTTTTCCACCAGAGCTGGTGGGAATGGTTTTCCCCACTGCCTCTCTGGTGCTTCAGCTCCCCAACCTGGGTTTGTGGCATAGGGGTGATGCATCCTGACCATCCGCATTCCCTGGGACACCAGCAGGGTCACAGCCATTAGCCTGGCTGCCAGGGTTAGGCATGCTCTGAGCAGAACTCGTTAGTGCATGGGCACATCACAACGCCAGTCTCTCCGTGGAGATGGAAAACGGTGGGAAAGAGCTAGGAACATGTCCCCAGGATGTCCTTCTTGGTCCTTCCTACCTGCCAAAGTTGAAGGAGGGGATGAGGTCGGGTACAAGATGGGGTCACAAATAATCCCTGCTATTTTAATACTCCCCAGATTTGCCTCCACTAGAAAAATCATCCTGTCAGCCACAATACTGATAATTTTGTGCCAAGCTTCATCTCTGCTGTAAACCAGAGGCATCACACAAAGTCCCTGGTGTGTGCCAGGATGGAGCAGGACAACTGCCGAGCAGTCCAGGATTTCCTCAACAACAACAACAACAAAAAACCTTTTCCACATGAGATGGCATGGTGACTTTGTGTGTATGTTTGTTCACACGCTCCCCAACATGCATTTTCCCAGCAGACAGAAACCTTGAAGTGTCACTCTGGCTCCATCCAGCTGGATTTGACCATAATGAGTGATCAGGGTTTTCCAAAGAGGGTAATTTAAATGTGTTTACATTGCCACTAACCCCCCTGCTTTGTTTGTCTAAGATGCTCTGGATAAAGGGATGTGTCTCTGGTCTCTTTGTATCTGAAGTAACACAGTAGCATGTAATTGGGAGTGGATCACTTTTAAGCTAATTCTGGTTACAATCCTGTATAATAATAAATTATTGTGGAGCAAAAGGGAAGATGATGGGCTGGATTCTGGGCTCGGCTGCACTGGAGGAAAGTCTGGTTTGGGAGAACCCAAAGATGTTCTCAGGCTTCTTTATTCACAGCCCTCCCTGTAAAAAGTAAACCCATCATTCTCCTCCACCACATCTGTCGCTGATGCTCAGGACTGCAAACCCAATGTACGCCATAGACTAAGCAGTTGGGAGCTTCCAACCCAGCACAAAATAACCCTTTATGGCCTGAAGTAACTAATCTACCTGGTGCAATCAATACATCTACTGCTCTTGCTGGTTCCAGTTACAACCTCAAGTAAAGCTCTAGGAACCCCAGTTTCCTTATGGCCTTTCCTTTAGAAATTTAGCCTAGTAATATGATTTCATAGCTTTGCTCCAGGATGAAAAAAGGAAGAAAAAGCATTGAATGAAGCAAAAGGAACCCACACTGATTAAGTAAATAACAAAAGAGCAGCAAAGGACAGAAAGGGAAGGCAGGAGCACACCACAGGCAAAGTAAACTGCTCTTTTTGTTTAACTGTGTTCTGTCCAAGCCTGCCCAGCATGAAAATCCCCCTTTTAAAAGGGACAGAGCTGGAATTCACACCTGTAAGCTGGACCTGCTGCTCCTGGCATCGGGATGGCCACAAAGACCCAAGTCAGCTTGGATCAGTGTCAGTGCAGCGGGTGTATAAAGGGAGCTGAGCCCTTCCCTTTACACTGGATTACTCCAGAAGAAAGCTGCATTTGTTCGAAGTGGGCTGAATAGGCTTTAGGTTTCTGGGGGGAGTGGTGGGGGGTTTTTTGTTTGGGGTTTTGGTTTTTTTGTGGCTTGATTTTGTTTGGGTGTTGGGTTTGGGTTGTTGTGGGTTTTTTTTAATGGTTTTGGGTTTTTTTGTTGTGGGTTTTGGGGGTTTTAAGTACTCACTTTGTATCTAGTTCTGTCCCCAGAAGGGAGAGGGGTTCTGCAAGTCCACATTAAAGCTTCCCCGGGCAGCAGCAAGGAGGCTGCGCTGCCGGTGGGTTCAGCCTCTGCACAGCTCAACACACCACAACAGCCCAGCAAACTGCCCAGCCCCAAGAACCAGCTTTAACAGATCACCGTGGATCAGTTTCTGACTGATTCGATCCCAAACTCCATTCCCCGATTTCACATCAACACCACCAAATCTGTTCGCTAGAAGAAATTTCTAACCTGGAGATGGTACCATGTCTAGTGTTCCAGAAAAGCTGCTGCTTTTCTAGTACTTCGCTGCCCTTTTTTGCACTTAATCCTGGTCCCCATCTCAGCTTGGCAGTGCAAGTTCAGACCCTGGTAGGCAACAAAAACGTGTGCAATTAACACCACAGAATAATTGCAGAAAGAGGAAACCAGTTATGCTTGCAGTGCTGCACTGCTTTGCTGTACCAGCCCCGTCAGAGCCGAGCTGACACGTGCAGGACCCCACAACAGGGCACCGCCATCCCCCTTGTCACCCGGGCTCTGGGGACCAGGGTTTGAGCAGCTGGTGTATTTATAAAATCAGCATTTGGGTACCAATCCTGGGCATCCTCAGAGCCAGGAACCCATGAGACCAGTGCTCCACTCGCACAGCCAGGCAGCGACCGTGCCAGCCACCGATGCTCAGGCTGGGCAGAGGCTTTTCTCCCCCACGCATCGCCCGCCGTGGGAGGAGGGCGGCAGGAGATGGATGCTCCCAACACAGCTCCGTGGAGACATTTAGAGAGGATCCACGTCAAAGCTTTCCCTATCCTAGCAGTTGCACACCTTTGTGGGTTTTGACTGTCATCGGGCTGCCAGGTGCCCACAAGTCTGGAACCCTTCAAGGGCATGTCATCCAGCGCACCCCACACGTGCACCCCCATCCCTCCACAGGCGAGGGGCTGGGCTCCCCCCCTGCTACTCAGCCTCCCACCCAAAGCCACGATGCATCTCGGTGCATCGTTCCCTCCTGATGCTTCACAGAAAATAGCTAGGCTGCCCCCAGGCACATTCAAAGGCACCGTGAGTAGAGTCACTTCTCCTCCCAGTCCTTATAAACTGCACCAGGAATTAATGAGCAATCAGTGCTGTAATTTCTGTCCTTAGCTTGGGACAATGTGAAGCCCAGCATCTTCCTCATCCTGCACATTTCTTTCACCAGGCAATTTTAATGAGGTCAAAATTATTTTCCTTCCTTCGCTCTAATCTCCTCAAAGAACAAAAAGAAGAATGAAAAGAAAACACAATATTTATTGTAAATCAGTGACTTCTGCATTAAAATGATCAAAGTGTGTTTGCTGCACACTTGAAGTTCAGATGCAAAGGGATTTCCAACTTAAATAAATAAAAGATTGGTTTTCTGTAATGCAAATTGAGAAGGAGCAATCCGCACAAAGTCAGACATGCTCTGCAGAAGGACTGTCCCACTCCTACAACGCCACGTATTTTGCACGGCTGATGCTCTTAATCTTTTCAAAAGAAACACCACTCCACCAGGGCATGCTAATGCGTGCCAAGGGGAGGAAGTGGACTCTACTTGATGTATGATTACAATATGCAGCTTAATAATATAATTTCTCAGTTCAGATATTGATCCTTGGGAGCGAAGCAGTGTTGGGAATAGAGCGAAGCAGGGGGTGGAGAAATATCTGCCGCCTGTTTTCTCATCTAACAACTCCCCAAGGAGACAGAGCCTTACCCATCCCACATACCCAGGCGTGACAAGAGATCAAAACTCACTGGGGACATGCACAGTGCCTTTCAGGTAAGTTATACTATTATTAATGATCATAAAAGAAGCTATCAAGGTATTTTACATTTCTTTCATCTGGCAAGCCTGCGAGCACATTTATTAATCGAGGAAGCCTCACTTTTCTGCAAGGTAGATTTTAGTATTTCTCTTCTACAGCCAGGAAGCTGAGGCACTGGGCTGGCACTGCTCACCAGGCACAGCACCGCCTGGCCCTGAGCCCAGCACCATCATGGTGCCTCCTGGAACGGGGAACGGGACAATGGGACAACAGCCCCACTGCCCCCAGTCTGAGGGCGATGCCATGCAACCTGCACCCAGAGCTCAGGCAGGAGAGCAGCCGTGATGCCAGCCTCCTCAGATGCCAACCTGGGCTGGCGTGAGCACTGCTGAAATCTGGAAAATACTCCATATTTCTGAAAGAACAGGTCTCTTGTTATCCAGCATTGCCTTCCTTCCACCACTACCCTCTTTGCCCTGCTACCATGCTGCCCAACGTGGACTGCAGCACAGCAGCGCTGTTCATTTTTCAAGGATGGGCTGCCAAAGCTGGGAAACTCCTCACACATGGCAGTGGCATGTCAGCAGATGTGACGTTTTCCCCCTTTCTATGTTTTCAGAAGTTGTTCTGGTAAACCCCACAGCCACCACCGCTACTACCATCTTGTGTGTCAGGAGCACTCGTTCATCTCAAGACAACATATGGAACCTGAAATCACCAGAAAAAATCCCCACTGAAGATTAGGACATGCTCATGTCGATGTGTCCAGAGGGCAGAAAGGGGATTAGCACATCAAAGTGACTTATTACGGTAGTGGGTTGTGTCTGAAACAAGACCAGCTTCAATTCAAGGGATGTGAAGTGGACGTTGAAACTGAAATATTTGTGGCAGACTCTTGGATCCTGTGAAAACCAGTACAAATGTTTGACTGTGTGTGAGCGAGCGTTCCGTTAAGTGTGTGAAGCAAAACATGTGTCTAAGTGTTCGCAGAACTCAGGACTAAATCTAAAACCGATGGGTAATAGGGGGACCAAAATTTGATGAGAATAAGCTCACTTACCCTCCACAGCTTCAAGCACACTATTTCCCAAGGTCCGCTAAGGAAGGGTGTAGTTTAACTACAGCATAGTCCAAGCTTACTTGTACAAGTCCAGACTTCGTAAAAACCTAGTGTAGTCTTCACAATCTTTTCACAAAACCAGGACAAGCCCAGTATGGCTCCAGGCCCTGGCCAAGGATCATGCTGCAGAGCTCAGATCCCGACCAAAACTCTAAAGTGGAGAACTCTTCTGTTCTCCGTGGTTTACAGCCTCCAGCTCTACGACACACTTGCTCAACCTTGCTCAAAGACAGTCTGTGACAGCCTTGTGGTAAGTGCACACTCTGGGAGTCACCACCACCACGAGCTGAGCATCATCTTCATCTGCTGTAGCTCATCCAGCAGGAGCAGCGATGGACTTGGAAGGATGCTGTTTGTTAAGCTGGAATTCTAGAAGATTTCTTTTATTTATGCATCTGGGTGATTGACTATATTAACGTTCTATTTTTTTCAAATAGAATGAAAATAGACACTCATGTACAAATTAAACATTGCTTTATTACGTTGTGTACCCCATAATTAGCAGGTAATATTCACTGTTTAAAAAAATTGTTATGCTAAGTAGGATTTTTCCTTAATTACAGGCTAATCCTATTTCCTTAGACATGTGATCTTTTCTTATCTCCCAAAATGGAAAAGGCACATTTGAATGGGAAGTACGTTTGTGTTACCCTGTGACGTACAGGTTCACAGAAGGATTTTCATTTTCTGTAGAGCTGTTTGCTGGGAAACAGCAAGGCAAACTCTAAAGCATTACAGCCTGCAGGGGCAAAGGCAGCACCTTGGTTTGGCCAGTCCTTGCTGAAGTCTCCTGGGTCTGCCCTACGTCCCCTTCAAGGTGTCCCACGTGACAGTGTGACACTAGCCATCAGCAAACCTGGGGACGACGGCTCCTAAATTAGGTGCTTTGACCGTTATCTGAATGGTTGATGCAGAGATCCTCATGCTGCAAAACCCTGCCACCAAGAAGGGGACAAAAGATTTCAGGAGAAGCAAACAGACTGAGGACCAAGCACTGCTGCAGCTGCAGAGACCAGCTGAGCATCCCTCACCCGAGAGTACCCGA
Organism: Microhierax caerulescens; assembly: GCA_035590215.1. NCBI lineage: Eukaryota > Metazoa > Chordata > Aves > Falconiformes > Falconidae > Microhierax > Microhierax caerulescens. The sequence continues at coordinate 123,091,249 of JAVJGJ010000001.1, forward strand.
GGTCGGCATCCTCAGCGCCACGTCCAGCTGCAGACAGGGAGGTCAGGCAGCCTAGTGGGATTTTTAGACACCTTGATGACATATCTTGCAGCAAAGCACTGGCTGCATTCAAAGACAGGCGCAGGCACAAGTAAGACATCCCACTTAACGTCTGTTATTTCTCTAAAGGCCCAAGGAATTGAAAACTATAACTCATTTAATCTGACAAAGTGTTTTGGCTGTAAGACTTATCCTGCCAAACGATAGATAAGAGAAACCAAGGTCCGGAGGAGCAAGGCAGCCACCCTCGTGCTGGATCAGCAGCAGGGCTGAAAGCAACACCCAGGCACTGGCTGCCAGCACCTTCCCCTAACCGCTGGACTCGGTGGCTTTTGTGTTTCTCCTTTCCATTATGCATACCCTTCCCTTTTCCCTTAATGATTTAGTGATGTTTGTTCCCTCACACTGCGCGCAGACCTTGCAGATCAAAATAGCCAGTCATCTAAAAAAAATTCTTTATCCTTTGTTCTTCAAAGAAACCAAATAATCTCAATCCTTTGAGAAAACTCAAAGGGTGAAGGCAAAGCATCAGGACTGATGAGAACAATAGCGGTGTATCCCCCGATGAACGAGCATCTCTAGTGCTGTGTGGTTATTAAAAAAAAAATTCCTTGTAGTGAAAATTCTTGGGTCAATTACTTGTTGCCACAGGGAGATTTCCTAGGAGTTTTATTGTTATTATCACTATTCAATGATTATATGTAGCAACACAAAGGTGATTTTTCTATGTGAAGAGATGCAATGTTTGGTAAATCTTAAGCAACAGAAAGTAGAAGGGGGTGGAGTGATGGGGGATCAAAGTCCCTGTGATTCCCTTAACATTTTGGAGCCAAAGCCAGCCATTTACTGCTGCTTTCAGGGGTCTGAAGTATTTTTCCTCTCTTTGGAAGGTTAAGCAGTGGGATGATAGCAACCGGTCATATAACCACAATATTTCTGCAGCAAGCAGTGTCTACTTCTGATACTGCCATGGTCTCGCTGCCCCATCCCTCACTTCTTGAAACTGTGGAGGAAAACCCTTTAGCTCCCAGCAAACAAACAAACAAACAAATAAATCAAGCCACAGCTTCCAAAGCCCACACCGTATTGTAATTTTGAGGACACAGAGCTCTCTGGACTGAGGACAGTGTCTAACCATCACTTGCCTCTCGCTTGGGTTTTTGCCCATTGCATTTTGGAGTGCTTCACACCCCAGTAACAGCAGCGGTGGGAGAGGCTGCGTCCACACCTCAGACCCCAAAGCCAACTCCCAGACACACCAGTTACACTCCAGTGGACAGGGACAAATGCAAAGTGAAGCTGGACAACGCTCCTACAGATCGATCCTCTCTCAACGTAAAGCGCCTTTCGGATCCACACACAAATCATCTATCATTCCCTTTTTAATACAGGTTTGCACACAGGGGGCAGTTACTTTGCAGCAACTTTCTCCAGGCTGAGGCAGGGCAAATGCTGGTTTGCCTTCTCTTTCTGACTAAGGACAAAAGAAAGTGTCAGAAAGGGACGAGGCTAAAGTGTTTCCCTGCACACTGGGAACCGGTATTTTCCTTTGACACAATGAGGAGAACATCAGCTCTAGTTGTCTTTTTAAAGATGAAAAATAAAATACACTGTTTTTTTCACCCTCTGATGTGAATTACCGTGCTTTTCCAACCAACTACAACAGAAATGCTTCACTTCACACCGGGAATTTGCATGGAGAGCAAAGCTTTGATTCAGAGCACCTACTCCCTCAGACTCCTCCGACAACCCCACGGAGGGATGTGCTGGTCCCCACCACCCTGCCCTGAGGGGTGGCCAGGCAGGAGCCCTCCGCCAGGGCCGGCGGCTGCTCCCCCAGCACCGCAGACGGCACACGCAGGGATGGGACAGACAATTCGCGAGGCGCTTACCCCGACCCATTTCCCACATGGCAGGAGATGCGGATTTTGCTCTGTTCACACTACTGCGACACGGGAGTTGTGTTTTTCCCAGTAACTTGACCCTAACCCCCCACCCTTGCTCAAAACAAAATTTGCACATCTGAATCACGTCCTGGGGGACCCCAGGGGTGCCTACAGTTACCCAGAGAAGCAGAGGTGCTTGCCATCACAAGCCTGGCAGGAGCAGGGCCAGGAGGAAGAACAGCTCCCGTTTAACTGGCTGCCTGACGAGAATTCATCTAGTAAACGCGTGTTCTGAAAAAGATAGGTTTGGATGCGAGGGCTGATACAAAATGCCGTCTGGGTATCAAATAGGAAGCTGAAATATGTCTATCAAACCAGTACTCTTTGATCATCAGAAGTCACTCATCATTTACACATCACAGGAGGATGCTCAACTCCAGAAGGCACAGTCAGCCAAAAAGGAAGAAGGATCAGCTGAGTGTTTGTGTCTCAAAGATGCGCAGGCATTAAATACCAAAAATGTAACCTAGTCAACCTCCCAAGGGCAGCGGCATCTCACATTCAATTTACACGTTTTACACAACTACTAACTCTACTGCTCACCAAACAGTTCAGAAGTGTTTTCATCCCTAATCTCACAGAGTAGCATCACTTCTGATTGCTCTTACAAAATCATCCCGCACGATCTCTCCTGCATTATTTACAGCCTCTCAAGAGCAGCACTACAGCTGAACGGCAGGGCCGTGCTGCAGAGGCGCTTTTAGTGTCTTGGGGCCTCATCCTGACCACTCAGGCCATGCTCAAGCAGCACCACTGGCTGCAGCTCATGGGACAGCATCACACTGGTGCCAGGCTGGCACCACAGCACACAAACCAGGCTGGGGACCGCGGAGGAAAGCTTGCTTGTACCACCTCAGCACCAGGAAAGCCGAGAAAGAATGCAAACCACAGGCTTGCTCCACTCACGTGAGCAAAAGCAAGTGCTGTGCGAGGGATTTTCAGACCACGTGGTTAAAAACACCCCCAGACCAACAGCATTTAAGGTTAAATACAGCAGCAGGTGACTCGGAGGAAGAAGGAGCCCTCCACCTGCTCTTGCACGGGCAGGGGCCAGGCTCCCCCCGCGCTCCCAGGGCTGCAAGCAGATGCCAGCGCGGACACAAGCCACTCACCCTTCGTCACTAGCCCTCGCACCCCGCCACACGCACCGCTCACCTGCACGGCCACCCTTAGCCTGGAACCAGACACAGATGAGCGGGTCCTGCCGTCCTTTGGCTTCACTCGAGCAGGGACAGCACAGGACTACGCCACCACGGCTGTCACAGCTGAGCAGCCAGGTGGGAAGCCATGATATTGGGGTCCTCAGCCCCCCACGTCCCAGGGAAGGAGGCAGGCTGTGCTGCAACCGCTCTTAAGAGCGAGGTCCCTGGGAAAGGCTGGGGTCCGTGCTCACTGTCCCATCAGGGCAAAACAAGAGGCACCTGTGCTGCTCTTCCCTCCTCCCCTAACGTGCCCACCTGAGCCCCCTTCCCCTCCCGCTTCTCCTCTGCAAAGGGAAGGGCATCCTTACCCACACCGCCCTCCTCGCGCTCCACTGGGTGTAAATCAGCAGGGGCTGGGTGAAAAGCCCAGCCTTTCTGGGAACCCATATCCTCTGGGAAACGTTTGGCACAACCCCCCCCCCACTCGCTTGGCTCGTTGCACGTTCAGTGCTCGGCTGAGCTTTGCCCAAAGCTTTTTGCTCCAGTTTGCAAACTCCTTGAGCAAACCTGGTCCCAATTTTGAGCTGGTTTGAACACAATTTGAACTGATTTATAGTTTGGCATTAAAAAACAACAACAACCGTTCTTTAAAATGGCAACTTTGACCATAATTTATGTGAGGCCAGATGGAACTCGGTGTTTTCAATTAAGTTTCAGCTGGATTTTGTAATTTTAGTTTTTCATTCAGAGAGTTAGAGCAAAACACGGAAGAAGGAATGGAAAGCAGCAATTAATTCACATAAAACTCAATGGGAGGGTAGGTATATAAATGTCTTGCAAGAGCGTGGTGTCCTTCCATGTATGTCCAGCTGCAAATGAAAGACAACAGTAGAAGTGTTGCTTTGAGCTTGTCCCGGTACTGCTTGGCCAGGATTTCTCTCCACACACCAGACCTGACTTTCTAGCCCCCTCGGATCAGGGGTGCCATACCCAACACTGAAATCCAAGCTGTTTTGACACCGTCTTGCAGCTACTTTCCTTGAGATCCCGGTATTTTCATAGCTAGGATTAGATCGCAGTAAAAGCTTGAACCTCTGACATTTCTTCCTAGCAAGTAACTCACAAATTGATGTTAATATTTGGCTGTGCTCAGTGGAGACTGAATCAATACAAACTTCACCCCTCCCCGAGGTACCGAGGCAGGGTATTTTGTTTTTACAGGGGAATATCTGGAACCTTTTAATGGATTAAAAATAAGTTGCAGTTGATCATTTGTTTGCGAGACAGAAAAGGCTTCAAAGATACACAAGCGGATTAAGCAGAAGCGTTCAGATGATTCACAAGCTGATACAGGCCACCAGTCAGGAAGCGTCTCAAATGACTTGTTCTTTTGTGCCCGCATCAAAGCGCCACGGGATGACTGGCAGCTCCCTTCTGGCCAGCTGCCGGGGGGGACCAAGGTGGCAGCAGTGTCACTGCAAGGAGCAACGTGTCCGTGGTTTGGGGAGAAAGAAGAGAATTTCCCTCCTTGCTCACCCCGGAGCATCGTATCTGCAGTTTATTGGAGAAGCTTATGCTAAAGTATGTTTTATGGCCATAACCTTCTCCTCCCGTTGTTTTTCTGCCCTGCTTCTTCTTTCTTCGTCATCCTTGCTTTATCCTTTTTTTTTTTTTTGGCTGGGCCAGAGGATGCCATGTGAATGTAAAAGCCTGCAGCTCGACCTGTGGTGGCCTCCTTGTCCTCGCCTTATTGCTGGGGCTCCTAAGCCAAGAAATGCCACCCCAGGGGTCACGGCAGGGTGCCTGGCGCCGAGGTGAGCGGCAGCCGAGGGTCACCTTTGGGGAGCTGGATTTGTGGCCCACTGAAGGCACTACTGAAAAAAATGGATTTTGGATGAAACCTTGAGCTGACTGATTTGGGAAAACATAAACGAAGGGTTGAAGATGACAATTACCTTAGCTGTAGAAGTGGTGCTGGCAGTCCTGAATCCACAGTTGCTCCCTTTTTCTTGCTTTCTACCCTTATTCATAGAATCACAGAAAGTTCGGGGTTATAAGGGACCTTAAAGACCATCTGGTTCCACCCCTCTGCCATGGGGACCCCTCCCCCCAGCCCAGGTTGCCCCCAGCCCCATCCAGCCTGGCCTGGGACACTGCCAGGGATGGGGCACCCACAGCTGCTCTGGGC
>JAVJGJ010000001.1:123096877-123113963 GCA_035590215.1 Microhierax caerulescens
TGCTGGGGGTCCCAGAGTTGGATGCAGCGCTGCGGGGGGGGTCTCACAAGAGCATCTTGGGGGAGAAGGGAGCTTTCTGCAACCTCAGTCCTGCAAACCTGGGCACGGGTGGGCAACAGCAAAGGTGTGGGATAACGTAATTGCAGCAACCCAGGAGCAATGCCAGCCTCGGAGCCCCAGCAGGCTGTGGTGCAGGGAGAGGGTCCTAAACTGGCTGAGGGACACATCCCAGTTCATTCGTCTGAGTTTCTAGGAGCTGGCATTTCCCAAACTGAAGGAGGTCAAACTTTTGCTCAAAGACTGCCAGGAAAAAGTTGGACCACAGGGTAAGAGGCAGAGAAAGCTCACTAGAGGGGATTTGTGTGGCTCTGGGGCCCAATTCTGGACGCCAAGGATTAAGCCCATTGATCTTTGCAAAAGGTCTGCAGGAGATGAAGGCTGTCCGCATTAATTCAAGGCAGATACACAAGCAGCAGCCACATGTACCATGTGGCAGCAAGAACCTCCAGAGCTCACAGCAAAGGATGGCGATTTAATGGAGTGTACTGTGAAATTAGCTAGGAAAACTCTACATAAAGGGAGGAGAGATATTGCATATACAGCGTGTGAGATCATTATATTACAGAGACTTTCAACGCCATCTCATAAGGAGACACTGAAAAAGACCTTACAAGAGACTAAAAAAATCCTGCACCTCTTAACATCCTGCACTTTTAACCAAAGGCTTAGCTTGCACAGAGAGCAATGCTTTTCATATTTAAATCCCATCAGCACGAAGGCAGGCCAGGAGGAAATATATCCAGGCTTTGGAGCCCAGCTATGAAGGGGGAACATATAAAAATGGGGTCAGCTGGGAAAAGAAGCTGACAGAAACCCCGGTGTGGCCACCAGTTCACTTTCTGGTTTTGAAAGTCAGTAAGTTACTCTGTTCTACCCAGACTCCTTCATCCTAATGCGGATCTGGTGCACCAGGTGCTCTGTGAAAGAGCAGGAGCTGCTCCCCCATTTAGCAGGGGAGACGTACGCCCAAGACCCCTGCGCTTTACGGTGGCTTGCAACAGAACTGAGTGGAGCTGTAATAGCAACGGGAGGTCGTGTGGGTCCATGACTGCCCTCTCCCGTGTCAGCCAAAGTGACTTCTGCACCAGGCAGAGCCAACAAGGGTGGCTATGGTCCCCCGTGCTGCTCCTGACCCTCTGCGCCCCTCCCTCCTGCAACCCTGGTGATGGTCACGGTGCACACGCAAACTCAGCACAAGAGCCAGCAGGTTCATTGCTTAGCAATGCCTCTGTCAAGCACCCTAGCCCTCCTTCTTTTGCATTCATGCTCACAATGCTCTCTCCTGTATTTTGGCACTCCAGCACACAGGCAGCTTCCAGCTACTGTAGCCGATATCACTTTCATTTGCTGCCAGAGAGAACTCGCAGCCTGCAGCCCTGACCAACCATCAGGCTTGCAGCTTCCCAGCTCTTTCAAAGTAACTCTTTTGAGTTTGGTGAAACCACTGGCTTTGCTGAGATCTGCTGCTTCTCTCTGGGTCCTGGGTGTCTCTTTAAATAAGCATGACTCCCTCTGCTCGTGCAGATGGTGCTCACAAATCAGCAAATCCCCCATTAGCTTGCAGACAGCTGGGAGGAGGCTGTCCTACCTCCCAGCCCTGCCCTTGGGCCCTCCTGGGCACCTTTGTCCTGTGAATCACAGGAAGGATAGTGCCCAAAATGAAGATGAACACATATTCAGTCCCCGAGTGGAGTCAAAGCTGGGAATCGGGTCTGGAACTCCACCTCCCTGGAGCTCTGCATCTCCCAGTCCTGGCAGGTTTGGTTTGGATCTCAATCCAGGTGTGCAGCAAGCAGCGAGCTCCCAAAGCGCATCGGCAGCAAGGGAGGCAGAAAAGGGGTCACAAATGAAATTCCAGTTCATGAAATTATTCCATTTTAGTGTTTCAAAACTAATTTTTATTTGAGCCTTGTGACAGAGAATATGTGAATAGAGAAACGCCTGGGATAGGTACTGCCCACCTGTAATCACTCCATGCAGGACAGAACATCCAAGCAGAAAATACCAGCGATGGACATGGGACTGGGGTGACACAGCCTCCTCTAGCTTCAGGAACTGGGGAGCTTGTGAGAGAAACGAGCTTCCATATATTCCTCAAGATCCATTTTCTCACGGACAGTTTTGTTGTAAATCCCCAGTACTGGGCTTTAGGGAGGCCAGCTCCGTCACTGAATATCACAGCCACTACTCCTAAGGGAGACCGATGAACAAGCCCTAAAGAAGGGGTGTCCTGGTGAAGTGATCACCCTTGTTACCGTGCAGAACCAGCAGCACGCCGCACCCCACGTACAGGTGGGATTTGGGAACAAAGAGCTTGTTCAGGCGACCAAAACTTTCACCTGTGGAAAGGATGACCGACTCACCGCACAGAAGAGAACTGCGTGGGCTTTTTCCTGCCTGCTTGTCTCCTTCGGTCTGGCAGCTCCCCTGTGCGAGGTGAGCATCGCGCTTCTCGCTTCGGCTCCGACACACAGACTTACAGACACCTTCCTCACGCCGCCTGGGCAGCCGTCCAGCAGGGTGCTGCCAGCTCACCAGAGCGCACAGTCAAGGGTCAGGTCCCTACCCTGTCTCTAATATGTCTCAAAAGTTTACCTTTCCTAACGAGGCTAAAAAGATGGCATCTTAATTAGATGGGAAAAGTACATCAAGCTCATTAACTAATTATGAGGGAAAGTCCCTGCAGCAGATGCCTGGATTGCCTAAAGTACTGCTTACTCTTAACTGCTAACTTTGAAAAAGGATTCTGCTATTAAAGCATTATTTGGTTCCAAAAGCACAACAAAGTCATTTATATTTTATCATGCCCGTCCAAACTAACCCCTCACAGCTTTTACAAAGCATGTGCGTGAGAGGCAGGGGGCATGGGGCGTGGGAAGACGTCCCTACAGCTTACTGGAGCCATTCACAAATGGCACCAGCTGCCCTTCGAGAGACCATCCAGTACCTGACACACATAGTCCGGGCTTCAACTGGTGCCTCCACAGCTCTGTCAGGAGCAAAATATTAAATGCACTGAAGGATGAGGGCTGAAGCGTGAAGTTATCAAGCAGCCAAGAATAAACTCAGCCAGTAACCTCCCTATGATCAGCAGGAGACCTTCCCCTTTCCCTCCTACTGGGAGCTGATAAAGCAGAAGGAGATGAATATTGTGGCTACTCCTCCTTGCACCAGATAAGGACTTAAACTAGAAATGTCATTTATATCACCGAGCACCTATCGTTGCTTCTGAATCAGTTGGTGATGTGCAGCTACAGTATTAGGGCTTGACTGGAGACATATGTCTACAAGGACTGAGGCTTCCAGCACCTTTCAGGTAGCCCACTGACTGGTCATGCCATGGAAACAGCTCTTGATCATCAAGAAACCTTCACCAGGATCAAAACAGTGGCAGAGGAAATAATCCCAGATACCACTGCAGGGAGGTATCGGTGCATATTTTAATACTTAGATCCCTTTTGGAGTACAGGTGTGTCCAGGCAAGTATTAGAAGTTCAGTGGCTAAATCCAAGTTGAGGGAAAGCTGTCCAGACTGGGAAGCCAACAGGACTTTTTCACTGGCCTCGTCAGTGTGAAAGTGTTGTGAAACCCAGCTTGCACGGTGGGGTTTAACTGCTCAGCAGTGTGACCTTGCAATGTGCTGACAAACTGAACTCAGCAGAACCAAACCGTGCTATGCAGAAATGTTTGCGAGAGGTGGGCGTACTTCAGAGATTACTAATTGCATTTTCTTTCTTTTACTGATAGTAATTGGCTTGAAACTTGCAAAAACATCCTCTCCGCTGCTTTGCAGGGGTATTTTCATGTTTAGAGAGCTAGTGCAGAAAAGTGGGAAGAAAACTTGGCCAGCAACAAACCAGCAATTTGTACATAATCTTCGGAAAGTTGCACGACTCCCGGCGATGTGCCCATTTCCCACCTCTGTAAGGGGATTCTATGCGAATTGTATGTGAATTCTAGTGGAATTTTTAACAGATTAAAGGTGTGACTCAAAGAGAGGAGAGGTGGTGGAGTCTGGCCAGAGTGTTTAGCTGTAATGGTGATGGATCCATCATGGAGCAGGTCCAGATCTCAATCCTGTTTGCCATCCTGTGTTGCACGTTGATGTGCAAGAGAAATAATCTTCGCTTTTTGCTTACAGACTGATTTCTTTCTCCCAGTGTGAGGGAACAACTGTGAGGGCTGCAGGGGTGACAAGGAGCAGTAGCACCAGCAGGGAACACGGCAGAGATGAAGGAGAGGTTGTCTGCTGTGGGATTCCCGGGCACTACAGTCGCCCCAATAACACTGTGTCCCTATTAACCCCTAGTGAGAACTGGAGAGGTTTCAGAGAACTGCAAAAAAGGACCCAATTTTGCAACAGCCTGTCCCAACCCAAACTTCCCAAAGCCTGAGGGACCTTGAATTCTCCATCAGGAACAGCAGCTGGAGCTCACCATTGCCTCCCAGCTCCGTCCCTTGAGAAAGAGGCAATGCCCGCCGCGATCACCCCTACGTAGGACGATCACCGCTATGTAGGACAGCTCTTCAGAGGTTTGTTCCCTGAACCACACACAGCAAACCCTAAACATTTTCCCTCCTCCCCTCTTGAGGCTGGAGGAATGCTGTGAAACACTTCTAATCATGCAATCTCAGCTGTCATATGACCTCAGCGAGAGAAAAGGGCCAAATTCAGAGGAAACTGTTTGCTTAAACCTATCATTAGCTCCCCCCCCACCCCCCACCCTCTTTTTAAACAAACAAACAAACAAATGAAAAGCCCCACAGCCCATGGGGGGGGGGGGTCGTTTTCCTTTCCCTAGAAAGCCTGAGGAATTGCATGGTCAGGGAACTTGAGCTATTCAAAGATGCCATGAGACCCACACCGCCGGCTAATGATCCATCCCTCTGCTTACGGGAGCATTATCAATAAGGAAAGTCATAAATCGCCCGCTGAACAGGAACTCAAAGACCAAAGTCGTGTAACTCAAACAGGCTCAAAGCAAAAGAGTCCCTTTAGTGTGAGGGTGGTCTGTGTAAAGTTAGGAGACACCTGCTAGCAAGTCCTGAGACACTAGCATCTGTGTAAACTTGCCCCCTCCCTGCGCCCGCAGCCCTTATAAGGTGTTGAATGAAGCAGTTTCATGAAAAAAGGCTCTGTTTGGGGCAGTTCGAAGGCTTACAGATACCTAAGTAAAACAGAGCCAGCGCTGTGCAGTCCTGGGATGGATTACCAGGGACCACAGGGAGGTCTATTAATTATTGTGACAAGCTGATCTGCTCGCTGACTGGTGGCTTGAGTTGCGTGCGGAGGGGTGGGTGTCCGTGCGATAACAGTCCCCTCTGTGCGAGGGTTTTGGGAGAACACAATAAAGTCAAGAAGATCTGAGGAAATCAGAGCACGAGGGGAGAGCCCAAAGCCAAATGAGCACGTTCAGCTGGGGCTGAGAGCTGGGGGGGTCAGCCCCACCCAGACTGCTCTGCATCCCTGGACCAGGAGTGGTACCCCTGGCCCCGCTGCAGCATCACCTGGCTGCGGCACCGCAGGCAGCACGGCGCCGAGGGGAGGGAGTGGGCTGGCAGAGGGGGTGGTGGCCATCCAGCCTGGGGTCCCTTACCCCTCAGATCAGCAGAAAGCAGGATTTGATTTATGTTTAATTGGATAGCAAAAGCTAAACAGCAAAACCTCTGCATACAAGGCCATCACACTTTCTTATGAATTAAACAGTGGAAATATTTTAGCACTGGCAAAGCTGAAATCTGGAAATACCAATATTTCACCGAAGCGGGATTTTAATATGCAGAAGTGTCATACATATTACTCTGAAGTTTCTAGCTGCAGGTGAAATCTTCTCATCATCAACTCTCAATATAATATGCGCTTATCTTAAAGGACATTTACTTTCCTGTGCTTACCGACTGTATTTGAATTGTCAAATGACACTTTGCTGAAATTATTAAAACCTAGAGGTCACAGAGAACCCAACTTGAAAGCAGGAACACACATTCTTTCGTCTGAGCAAAAGTGCATATTTGGAATTTTAAATGCAAATTTTTTTGGAGGAAGAATCGCTTTTCTGGCAGTCAAGTACAGATGGAGCATTTGAAAAAAAAAAAAAAGGTTCTGCTTTAATTTTTGACAAGTGCTGTGAATAGATACTCTGCTGTGCTGTTAGAGGGAAGGGATGGAGCAGAGCCCCGACTGCAGCGAGACGCGGGGAGGGTGAGTGGGGACCTCACACAACCCTCTCTACTGGTTGTGTTTTACAACGGGCCCTTCCAGCTGCCCCAAGCAGATGGCAGGCAGCCTGGTCCCTCGGGGAGGGCTGTGCTGGGCACTGTCACCCTCCAGCCCTGTGACCTCTGGCTCTTGTCCTAAGCCCCAGCAGAGAGCCAGGCTCTGGCTGCTGCGATACCCGCACGGCTCGGGCTGAAGAAAGGCAGGCGGCGTCTGGCTTGTATACCCTGACTGCAGGAATGTTTTCTTTCGGAGGGATAAGGCTTATCTGTTCCCCTTATTCATACTTCCTTTTAGGGTGTTGGAGGAACAGATAGGAAGGGCCAAGCAAAGGTGTTCAACATCTCTCTCAAAAATATCCCCCAGTAAAACCACCTCACACGGCATTTGCAGATTGTCCATAACCTTCCTGCCCCGCGGTGGCTCTCGGCAGGGTGTGCCACGGTGCATTCCAGGACATGCCTAGCTGTGAGGCCAGACCGTGCCAAAAACGCTCAGGCAAGGAGAATTGAGCCAGCGAGCTCGCAAGAGGCTGCGGAGCATCCTCGCCTGGGTGCCGAGCCAGGTCGGTGCCTCCGATTGCGTGTTAGGTCGCGGCGCGGGGAGCAAGCCCTGCCCGCGCAGAGCACAGAGTGTGAAACAAAAGCCGCGGGGCTTTCGAGTGCGGAGTTTTCCCGACACTCCTCAGTTACCCCTGTGCTGGACTGGTTTTTGCTCTGTAGCGCATTGCACCAAAGCTTCAGAAGCTGTTTTTATTCTGACGAGGCTCCATTTATTTGAGAGCTGCAGTGAAGAGCAGGAGCAGTAACGCCGGGAGAGGTTTGTCGCTGCCTCTTCAGACGTGTCACCACAGGTCCATGAGCTCCCGTGCCATGGATGGGGACCCTGAGAGCTGGAGTCAGGGTGAGGATTCAGAGGGGAGTCCAGACCGAGAGCCCCCAGCCTGTTCAAGCCCCCCAGAGTCACAGCAGAGCTGCCGACCTCTCCTCCCTGCCTGCCCTCTCCCCCCTCACACCGCTGGGATGAAGGAGCAGAGACGCCAGAGCTCAGATGCTCGGTATTGTAGCCGTGCATCGCTAAACGTGAGACACCTGAGGCAAAAGATGAAGGTTCAGGTTCCTACAGCCTTGAGATGAGTGCCTGGTGACTTCTGCCGCCTCACCTACAGGCTCCATGAGAGGGACTCGGTGTCAAAAAAGCACTGCAGCCCCCACCCCAGTGCTTGAGGTGAGCACCAGTGACACAGAGGTCACTCTGAAGAAGAAGGAATGAAGGAAACCCGCACGTGATGGCAAAGCAGAGCTAGGAAGACGTTTCCTACCATGAGAGGCCCTTCCCTTTCCTCCCCTTCCTCTGTTACAAACGAAGACGTGGTTTGAGGCGTGTGGGCTCCAGCCCTGCCTGGCTCCAGCTGCTAACAGAGGGCAGTGACACAATCAGCGCCGCGCTTACCCGCGCGCCTGCAAATACACTCCAGCTTCTACCCACGCTGAAAGCCGGGCTGTTCACCCCCTCCCACGTATTTCGCCTACACAACCTGAATTATTTTGCGTAGGTAGGTGGGCTCGCAATCGCCCCTTCATTTCGCTGGGAATCCAGACCCATCGTCACTAACACAATGCAGCCTGGCTTAAAGACGACCCATTTCATCCCAGTGCCTTCCCTGCCCGCCGCCTGCCAGCTTCACACCCTCCCTGCAGTCAGCACAGCCTGCTCCCCAACTCCGTTTTCATGCCTCCTGGAGAGCTCCTCGGTGCTGATCTGAAGGTTGGATGCACTGTTGTTTTTATATATAAATGACATTATGACAAATGATGAAGGATTAAATTACACTTCAATCAAATCAAGCCAAACCAGTAGGGATTGAGGTCCCAGTGGAAAGTACACATGGAGTTCCTCAGCTTCCTGATTTGAATGACTTTGTTCTTCTTCCAGAGAAGGGCCGGGGGGGGGGAAGGGAGGGAAAGGGGGAATGAAGGCGAAGGAGAAGAGAGGGGAAAGGGAGAGGAGGGGGGAATTTGGCCTAAAATGAAACATTCTCCTTTTAAGTTGAACATTTGAAAATGGCTGGGAGGAAAGAACTGAAACACTGTAATGGCTGATACTGAAGAACAGCCTGGGACTTTTGCTTTTCGAGAACAGAAGCCAGGGAGAGAGCTGTGGTGTGAAAAAGGCAACGCTGTGTGCCTTGAAGGGGAAGGTGTTTGCAGCAGCCCATCTCCTGCAGACACTGAAAACCCCCTGCAAGGCACTAACCCAATTAGCTTTGCAAAGAGCTGTGCTGTGAAAAGGCAAAGGCACTGACAGTGGTTTTGGTAAAGGCTAAAGACAGCTTCAGTCTGCCTTGCACTCCCATCAGAGTCACTTCATTATCTTTGTATTACCAGATCTTGCAAAGCTTGGCTCAAGAATCTTTAGCTCTGCATCTCTGTCCAGCTGGAAAGCCTCTCTTAGCATCTCACTGGGTTGCAGCACTGTTTTGAACAAGGGAGAATTCCAAAATTCTGCAGAAATAGTCATTCCGTGAATGCAGAGAGACAGACAGACAGATGGGCAGGCAGATACCGTGCTCTAGAATGTGCACCAGGTACCTCGCTCTAGAGGCTGTATGAAATACTAGACGCTACGTTCTGATTTCTGGGTGCAAATCTTGGGTGTTGCGTCCCATAGGTCCCATCGGTGAAAGTCCAAACAAGCCAAGCAGAACACATCAGGGTCTCCTCTGGCTTGATGGTTACCTCTGAGAGACAACCCATCAGGCTGACCTCACCGTGACACACTTCTCCCTCCCAGGATGGTGGCAGTCCGATGAGCTCAGACAAACTCAAAACCTTCCTGGCAGATGAAGCCAACGTTTCAGAAAACACTTCTTAAAACCTTGGCGCTATGTCTGCATGTGAATCATGTGCCGTCCCAGCCAGAGCAGGCAGAAGACCTTTTCCCACCTCCTCCTTTGATTGTTTGATTCCTAAAGCAACACGCACCACCAGCAACTGGTATCTGCAGGTCACCCATTAATCTGCAGCAGAGCTGATGGACAAGTTTCTCCCTGTTTACAGGGCAGTTTACATTATTCTGGTCATAAAATGCATGTCAGCTGGGCGTGTACCTGCTAGAAGACCCTCTTCCATATCAGAGATGGAAATTTTAATCTTACTGAACACTTCAGCAGGGCTTGAATATCACTTTCACTGCATGGTAAAGCCACTTCCACTGGAAAAAGAATGAAGCCTACAAAAGTACACACATGCACACATGTCTACACATGTGCTCAGGCACATGCTCCAGCCTGCAGCTCGACAGGATAAAAAGGACAAGACCATCCTTCCTGAAAGTCTTCTACTACAAATTTTCTCCCCATAGTAACAGGCTTTGCAAAGTATTTTAAAGAATAACTTAAGCAGTAATTCCCAGGAAACCATTTGTTACCTACGGTTAATGTCCAATCTGTTCGCATTACATCTCAACTTTCTGACACAGAAATCAAGGAGAACATTTGCAGAAATCAAGATCCATATTGGTTCAGCCCCTAAGGATAATAAAGACTTAGAAATATGTACAAATTTAAGTGGTTTTGAATAAGGACAGCATTTCAAAAAGCAGTCGAATTGTTACTTTGAAATAAGCCATTATTTTCTGCTTTTTTAAATTCCAGTCTTTAATAGGGGATGAGATCCAGACTGCCAAGAACCAAGGAGAGTTTTTGATGCAAATGTAAAGCAGCATTTAAAAAGTGCAAGTATCCCATAATAGAGCCCAGGCTGAATTGCCAGCTCCCAGACATGCCTGGAGCATCCAGGGGTCCATCCAGCCCAGGAGATCAGAGCTGGAGGGTTTAGAGACCCTGTCCTCTCGAGTGCTGCCCTCGGGATTCACCTCGTTTCTCCTGGTGAGGCCGTGGGGCTCCCACCACAGCCCCCTACCAAACATCTCCTGCCCGAGCCCACGGGAGGTCTGACCTGGGGGCAGCCCAGACACACGGCATGGACAAAGATTGCCATGGCAGGGGAAGGATGGGGGGACACCTCCTGAAGTGTCTTTAGACTATTTTTGCTGATCCTACCCCTGCCAAACATCCCAGGAAAACCTCCTTCAGTGGGATTTATCAAAGAAAGCCTTTCTTTCTCCTGGTGCCATACTCGAAGAAAAAACATCTGGTGTGGAAGCATCGCTGGCATGAAGACGCGTGATTCACACACCCTTGGATGAGCTCAGGATCCTCGTGCTCAAGACCCCCCGTGGACACCCGCCCCTGGCAGCGGCCAGATCTTTGCGAACCTCTGGGTTCTCAGCTGTGGCAGAGCTGGAGAAGGTGGCAGCAGGACGGCAGATCCTCTCGTTCTTCCCCACCCAGAGAGAAGGGCAGCAGCACCGTGTGTGCCGTCCTCGCTCAAGCCACGCCAGAGGCTTTGCAGGGACGCACCTCTGCTGTCCCGGGAGGGCTGAGCCTGCTCCGCTCAGAGCACGGAGGGCATGGAGATGGGATGGCAGGCGGGGGGGGCAAGGTGCATCCAGCAGAAGATGGGACTTGCCACACACCCAGGCGCCTGCCCCACGGCGCGTGTGCAGGAGGAACGTGGGGAGCAGGGAGGAGACGGCACAGCACGTCGGGAGAGCGTCAGCAGAGCAAAACCGGGGGCTGGCGCTCCACAAAAGACCCAGTTAGCTGTCCTCCTGCAAACAAACAGCCCCTCGCCCCAACTCTTCCAAAGATTGCTCACAAAATAAAAGGGCCACAGGATTGGAGGGATCAACCTAAGTCATGTACATCTATTTAACAAGAAAACTCATTGATAAGCAAACCACCTGATGCTTGCACAGCAGAAAAGAAAACACCTGGTTCTGCCTGTGGGTTGATAAGCCAGTATCTTTAATCTTTTTTTTTTTTTTTTTTTTCTCTTGATGACTGAAGTACACACTCTGTGCGGCCCTATGCTCCAGCCACATTGGTAATAGTAACAAAGCTTTGATGTCCCCCTCATTCAACAGAATGTTGTTTAGTTCAAAGCGAAGAACAGAGGCAATTCTTTGCTTTTAAATTATTAGCTCCCTAAGTCTTCTGTAATGATATAGTTTGACTGAAGTGTGCAGTTTATTAACTACATAAAGACGATATTATTAGAGCGGAGAAAGGCAGCCGAAAGTTTTGCCTTTCAGCTCAGCAGCAGGGGTTTTTGATACTTTGATCTCAATCAATGCTAAATGTCTTTGTGAGATAGAGGGAGCAGCAGAAATTACCTTTGGCACCATGACTACATCAATTATTTAGTTCTTTTTCTTATAAATTAAAGTGTTCTTCAACTTTTACCCCAATTTTTTCTTCTCCCCCCCCCCCTTCAGTTGATTGGGAAAGAAAGAAAAAAAAAGGCAAAAAATAAAGCTGACTGGAAGAAGTCTGGCTATGAACATTAATAAAATACCCACTGACCTTTCGCAGTCCTGGTCGGGAAGGGTCTTCTCTGGGTGAGGAGATGGATTTATATGAAAAATAACAGCAAAAGCGTAGCTTGGGGTAATGTGCTGTTTAACCAAATGACTGCGTAGGTTGTTATTACAGTTTTTTTCTATATCTAGCCTGATATCTTTTTTCTTTTTGGTCTTTTCCAATATTGCTAACATGAATGTAGCTAGAAAAATAGGCCACCTGATGGAAACCGAAGGATTGCTCTTAAATGGGTTTTAAAGTGTTGGTGTTTGTCAACGTTCCCTCCATTGCTTTCAGCACATGGAACAGAGGAAAGCTTAGGAGCAAGAACGAGGCAGCTTCATCTTGGGTAACAATGAGAATAAATTCAGGTCTCCTACAGCTTAAAGAAGAGCTTGCAAAGAGCCAGGCCATCCTTCCTGGGCTTGCAGCAGGTGCTTACATGCAACACATTGGATGCACTAACCCCCACTAAAGCCACTGGTGTTGGATAACCCCACCATGTGTAAGCTGTCATCACATCCTACCCATAGCAAAGTCGTGTCCAGTCTAGAGTTAGTCCCCTAGAGCCAACGGAGGGAATAAACCATTTCCAAAGTGGATTCATCCCATCTGAAGAGGAGTGACCGACTCTTTCCCTGGGGACAGAGGGAATCCAGCATGATGGGACTAGAGGCAAGCGAGGATAATAGAGCTCAGTGCTTCTGCTGCATAACGACAAATAGGTAGATATTTCAGGGGAATTTGTGTTCTTTCAGTACTTCAGGGAAGAGACTAGGCTGATGTCCAGAGAGCGGAGCCAAGGGAGGAGGGTATTCCCACAGTCTGGGGGACAGAAGCTGGTGTCTGGGCTTCAGTGCTGTAGTGTACAGAGTGTGTTAGAAACCACTGGAACCAGAACCTCAGCTGGGAACGCGAGCAGCGGGACCATGAAGATGCTGAGGAGCCAGCTTCACACCAAGACTGAGCCTGATGCAGCTCAAGGATTTAAAATACTCTCCCTTGGCCAGAGAAATTTTTTGTGAGCGAGAAATAAAAGAGGTCTTTGCAGAGACGTTGAAGCATGAACTATGGGAACTTCGATATATTTATATGTAGAACACGTTGGAGAACAACATAATTCTGTTTTCATGGTGATCAAAGTTTTGCAAGAAGGAGGACTTGAGACAGTGTGCTAAGCTGCTATGGCAACATGAATTTTAAAAAGTAAACTGACTTGCAAGAGCTTATTTTTTCCTGTTTAGTGTGGTGCAGAACAGATCTAGGAACCTCTACCCTAAAAGGGATCCTGTGAGGTGCTCACCTCTGCTCCTGGGCTAGGCGTACTGCAAAATGCATAAAACATATCCCTCGTGGCAAGGGGGAAATTACCCCAGTGACTGGCTTTCTTCCTGGATCCCTGAGGCTCCTGCACTCCAAGGAGCCGAGTCACAATGACTCTTTCATAATACATTTATCATCATTCAGACATTCAGATGTTGGGGTGAATGTACCGTGAACCACCTCTGTTCACCTGACATCCTATTCTGGGAGCCCAGTAGGATGTAACGCGGTGCAGCCCCTGCACAGAGGTGAATTCCACCCACGGAGCACCGTTTCCAAGAGCATCATGACGTGGGTTCTGCTTACATCTCCACTTTCAAGCCACCCTCACAAAATGTGAAGGCAGCGGTGTCAGGAACGTTTCTGACAGCTCCTTTCACAAGAGGATGCTGTGAGGAGCTGTCATGCTCTGAGTCAGCTGTTCTGCCATGGCTGGCATTTCAGGCAGGAGGAGCCTGCTCGCAGAGCCATCCCAACCACGCCGCCTGCCAAAACCACGCCGGGAATCTCAGGGGAACAAGCCCTCTCCTGAGCCAGCTGGTACTTCCTGCTCCTGAGGATCCAGCCTGATCCTGCTGGATGCTGAGCATTCTTTGTTCCATTTTTAAATTAACGAGACTCGAGCGATGCACAGTCCAAGACTTCAGAGGAAGAAAAAGGCTCTCGGTGCTTTTGGCGCCTTGGCCGTACGTCCCAGCTGGAGAGGAGAGAGTGAAATGTCAAGCTTGAAGGCAGATTTGAGAAATGCCGATCACCTGGAAAACAGATCTCCATGTGGGACGTTTCAATCGGGTTCCCCGAGCCCTGCCAACACCTCTCCTTCCAGCTGCGCGTACCCCAGCCCCGCAGCACCCCCCCAAAGCTGGCAGCCCACCGCAGGATCCACCTCCTGCCCAAAGCTCCAGCAAGAGCCTGAGGTTCACCAGCCTGGGACTCGCTCCCATCCTATCCCAACAGTGTCCCCTTGAGGTTGATGGCTGAGGCAGCCTGGGAAGAGCCCTCACGGAGGTTTGGGGAAACCTCAGAAGCTCCTCTTGCTTTCCAGGCTGGCCCCACCGCTGCAGAGCGAGGACGTGAACAAATCCCAGCAGCCGTGGGTCAGCCTGAGCCCCAGCAAAGGATGCTGGAGGACCCCGTGCTAACGTGGGGTGTGGGACCTCCCCACGCAGGAGTGAAGCACGCTGTAGGACCACACAGCTAATTAAGCATCTTCCTCCCAAGTTCTTGCAAACAATGTCCAAAGTCTGACCATTGCGGCCCCTCCTGCAGCACATCAGCTCCGACCTGGAGCGTGGGGAGCTCCTCCAGCACCGACGAGCTGGAGCAGGGCCATGGCTGCTCCGTGGGTCTGTGCCAGCCACAAGCCCCCGCAGCGGTGGGAGGTAGGAGAGCAGAGCCGCTGCGGAGAGGGCACGGGGCTTCCTCGCTGCTGCTGGAGTCTCCTTTCTTCTGTCAGCCAAGCAGCAGGGAGTTCTCTGAGAAACTGCCCCCAGGGAGCAATCACTTTTTCCAGTCATTAACCTTACACATCCCTCACATTATCGGAATACCTTGGATGTCTAAGTTGCTGCAGTGAGCTAATTCTTCCAGGTGACTCCAGGCAGCATTAAATGGGCTCCTGCACAGCGAGGGGATTTGAACTGCAAGAGCTGAAAGCGCTCCCGACTCCGGCATGCCAGGCCTCCAGCGGGGGTGAGATCGTCAGATGTCACCGTGCGAGTGCAGCGCGGTGGCAGGAGGGATCCAGGGCCCCCGGAGCAGCGGTTTTCAACCTGCAGTCAGCAGGCACCTGGGGGGTCTGCAGGCGAAGGGAGGAAGGAAGGAAAACAAGGCATGGGCTTGAGATGCATGACGCAGGGGTCTGTCCCCCCCACAAGGCAAAAAACCTGTAGGAGTCCTCAAGTTGGAAGATACTGGGGGGAAAAAGCAGTGCCCTGAAGACATAAATGTTGGGAACCCCCAGTGCTGGCCTCTGGGACTTGTACGTACCTGTCTGTCTGGATGTAATTGCATCAGAGTGTCCAAGCCCTGACAGAACAACCCGTTCGGGATCCTGAAGTCCTTCCTCTGGTTTAGAAGATGAGCATGAGGCCAAGGCACTATTTGATTCCTTGGCAAAGATGGGGAGAACTTCACACTCCACTCCCTAAGGAGCAGAAGAGGTCACCAGCGAGTGTGAGCTTTCCATCACCTGCGCGTGCCCCACGGGAGAGCCAGCACGGCCGCAGCCTGCTCCCCACTCGGCAACCACCAAGCTCTGCCTGCAGAGGAAACGCTGATTGCCTCCGCCCCAGGCCACTGAACATAAACCCGGAGATATTTCTAGAAATCCCTCCACGTTTCTTTGCAGCAAAAGAAGCGCCACCCCTCAGTGGGGCCAGCATGGGTGAAACCCACCTCTTTGACAAGGGTTTCTTGGCAAGTGCCCTCTCCCCTGTGGCTAGCAAACTGTACATCACTACAGAGAGGTTCTCATGGTAGGTGGGTATTAATTAGCGCTAGTTATGTTGCTCTTGCTAAGCACATACCAAATAAAGAGTAGCGCCCAAGTTCATCACGGAGAACGCACGCATTCATCAGCTTGTGAAAGTGGGACAAGGCACGCGTCTTCTTCAGCGAGCTGAGGACACGTGGAGCCACAGCTGTGAGGAAGCCAGCTGGGGAGTGGTGCTGAGTGCCCACCACGGCTCTGTGCACACCAGCAGTGCTGAGCAGGGAACCACAGACAACGGGGTTCCACGTGATGCCATGGAGCATGACCCACGTCCCAGCCCCAGACACACACTGCTGATCCGTGGCTGCTGCTGGCCTCTGGAGTAGAAGGCAAGGAGGTGCACAAGAGGAACCCCAAAGCAGTGAGACAAATATTGATAGTAGGATTGCTCTTATAATATGTACACAATATTACATACAATATTATTAACTTACACATCACGATGTCTTCCTTTGTGTTGCCTGGATTATACATTACCAGTGCCTCGTCAGGAGCGGCTGAGTAACAACATCAACAAAAACAATCGCAAAAGACACCACACTTGTCTCTCCTGAGTAACAGGTGGCCACCACTAGTGACTGCCAGAGCAGAGCCTGATCCTTCCCACAAAGCAAAGCCAGCACGAGCAAGCACGCGTCCGGATGGCGGGGACATCACAGGCAGCACGGGGCAGCACCCTCCTGCTCGACCTTCGCTTTGGGGCAGTGCATCTTCCTGCTCCTCTGGGAAAGAGACTTGGGAAACAGAAACAGCCTCTTGGTTTTCCCAACCTGCCCTGTGATGAGAAGTGTCACCCCAGGCCAGGGGGAAATGGGGACCACTGAGCATGTGGGAGGAGAGACTTTAAATCCCACAGTAGCAATCGGCATCACAAACCACATCGGCCACACACGCAAAGCTCCGTTTACAATTAGAAAGTGCAAAATAACAACATCAAAAGTCACAGGCCACACGGCCAAATTACAGAACGATGACCCACACCACGCACATCTAGGAAACCCTCCACGCGTGAACAAAAATCCATCTTCAAACACGGACACGATATAGGGAAAGCAACGCTCTAACACTCTTGATAAACAACACAAGTAGAGACTGTGGCAACGCACCAGTCTAATTCTGGAGAGACCCAAAACACCAACTAACTCAGGTTTGGTTTGGATCTTCCCAGGTGTTGCCGGGGTGCGGTACAAGTCATGGTTTCAAAACCCATCCCTGCACCCAGAGGCCACAGAAGGGACACTGGAGGTAACGCAGAAGTGCTCTGGAGCCTTTGCACTTTTCCTGCACCGCTTGCTCTTTGGGATCGTTTTTGGTTTGGATTAAGGAATGATGCCATGCCATTCAGCACACAGCTTCTCACGAGGGGTTCAATTTATCTTCCCCAGCAATCAGCTGCCTCTTAATGAACTTGCTTTAAAATTAAAAAAATAGTAATAATAAGAGGTGGACCCAAGCTGAGAGTGCCAGTATGTCCTGGACTTGGCACTGAAGTCTGAGTCCTACCCTGAAAAATGCCTGCAAGCTGTGCTCCAGCTGTGCTGTGTACAGTGTGCTGACACCTCATGGC
>JAVJGJ010000001.1:123114006-123146978 GCA_035590215.1 Microhierax caerulescens
CACACAGAAATTCTCCATCTGCTGTAAGGCAAGAAACGAGGTTCATTTATCAAGACGTTTGTAATGAACAGATCTGAATATACCAAAGATAGCAAAGAAAACCAGTCCAGAAATGCTTCGGATTCTTGAACCACAAGCAGATGGGTACAGCAGGGTCCATCGTTCATAGCCGCAGAGTCGGAGCCTCCTCGATGCTGAAGGATGGCTGTAACACGCTTCTTCACACCAACTGTACGTGGCAGACCTTGTGCTCTCAGGCCTGGCGAGAGGGCGTCCGTGTCTGGGCTGCTTGTCACCCAGCCCTCCCCTCTTCCACGGGGTTCTCCCACGGGCAGATCACCTCCTTCGCAGAGCCCTTACAAACTCGGTGGCGGTTGTCCTCTCCCTCCTCAGAGTCTATGGGGTAGATCCGGCTCTCCAAAGGAGCATCCGTTTTTATTTGGAAGAAGCTGTGTTGTGAAATAAAAACTCATCACGCATACAGCACTTTTTGATGTGCGCTCGGAGACAGCGAACACGCAGCACGGAGTCTGGCTTTGAGTTTTCCACTGTTCAAACCCCAAATCCCAAAGCAAAACTCCTGGGCACAAGCCTGCAGAGATGGAAAATGAAGGAAATGTGCACTCCCAGCCCTTTGAAGCAAAACCACTGTGTGACCCAGCTCTGGCACAGCCAGAGCAGAGCCAGGTGGAGCAGGAGCCCTCAGAGTTGTGCTTTTGAATTTATAATGTGCACTCATCCACTTGGTCACCAGCAAAGGTGGATTAAAAGAGACTGAGGACATGTTACTCTTGGTGAGGGACATGGCCAGGATTTGGTTTCAACAGTGACAGCCCCTCCAGGCAAGAAATCCCCAGAATATGAATATGAATACGAATACACATCCTGCTCTGGCAGGACAAACGTTCACAACTCTCCCTCAGGATTTCTCCTCCCTTGTTACTTCTGTGTCTCCTCTGACTTTCAAACCACTAAACCAAGCCTGAACCAATGCTCGAGAACAAACACAAACATACAAGCGGTTTGCCAAATTCAGGACTCAAAAGCAAAAGCTGGGGGGCTTTACACCCCAAACAGGAGGTGTAAGTGCAGGAAAGGGGAACCACCAGTGTGGCCTCCTGCCTGTTTCTCAGCAAAAACCGCATCCAATATAGGGAGCAAGTGCAAGGAGCCAAGGGGAAGAGATGCTTTTAGAGGCCTGGCCGTGATTTGGGGCAGGCAGCACCAACGCCAGTGGTGGGTTTGAGATGCAATGGTAGGAACGGCACCATCAGCCAGGCTGGCCACATTCTCGGGGTGTATGGGGCCCCTGCCCCCCACTACCAGAGCATCTCACCGTCTTTGCTGGTGCAAAGATCTGGAGCTCGTCTCCAAAGCCACCAAAAGAATGAAATTGGTCAAACAGTTTCTGCTGTTTGTGCCGCAAGGTCCCACAGCCCATGAAGGCGCTTGACTGGGGACAAACACCACTTCACGCCGAGCTGGGGCTGCCCCATGCAAGGGGCCACCACCTCCTCCGGCCTGCCCCAGCACATGGGGCTCGGGGACACGGGGAAGGGGTGGCACGGCCGCAGGGGGACACAGTGCAGGTGCCTGGCGTCCCCAGGGGGAAGGAGAGGCCACGTCCCTGGCTGTGCCACACGTACCGCGAGCAGCCTCATGGCCCGCAGCCGCCCAGGGCCGGAGGGGAGGCGCAGCACCTCCATTGCCTGGCCTGACGCTGGGGAGGTGCAGAGCTGCTGCCCACCCCCGCAGCCGCCATTACACCAGCCCCACAGCAGCACACGGGGCGGGGGGCGGCAGCAGCTGACTGGAATACGAAGCACAAGGCCCACTTTAACGGGCTCAGCCGGCGCCATTTCAACCTCGACGTACAAACCGACACGGGACCGGAGGCGAGCCCTGCACGGGGGCTCAGGTGCCCGCGCGGTGCTTACCTGCTCACCGCTGCGGCCGCCGGCCGGAGCCGCCGCTCCCGCTCGCCCAGCGGCTGCACCTTCCCGTAGGGCATGGCCGGGCACCTGGGCGAGAGCGTGGCGATCACGGGCGAGGGCCGGCAGCGCCTCTTCAGGAACCGGCCGAAGGACAGGGCGGCCGTGCGGGACCTGCCACCAGCGGAGGGGAAGGGGCTGGGGCCGGCCCCCTCAGGCTCCTGCTGGGCACTGCCTGCGGCCTCGCTGACGGGCCAGGGGCAGGCGGTGCGGTGGGGCTGGGCCACGGGGCCGGGGGAGGCAGCAGGCAGCGATGGCGGGGTGGTGGTGCCAGCGTAGATGGCCGGGCGAGGGGCCCGGGAGGTGTGGTGGGAGGGCTGCGGGGAGGAAAAGGAGAGAGGCTCGGTCAGGCCTGGCGGCATGGCCTGCGGAAGGCTGGTCTCCCCAGGCTTCGTCAGGAGGAGAAGGGCCAGCTGCTACCAGGAGAGACAGGGCTGAGCTGGAAGGCAGCCGACGGCTACCCTGGCCGAGCCTGGGCCAGTGCCCCCTCCTCTGCAGCTCTGTCCCCTTCCCCGCCCCCCCGCAGCAGGAGAGCGGAGGTGTCACAATTTGCCCATGGAAAGGAAGAGGGTCGCTGCTACCAGCCTCAGCGGTGCTGACAGATCCGGCCCCACACGCGCTGCGACGCTGTAGGAGACACCAGCTTGACTCATTCCTTACAACAATTAGCTCCAGGCATGGAGGAGTCTGTTATCCCGAGAACGTGATCTTGGTTATGAACATATAACCATGTCATACCCAAAGCACCAATGTGCTGGCTGCCATGGTGGCCAAGAAAAAGGACACCGAGCTCCAAACCCTGATGACTGATAATACAAGAAGCCACATCGTGTGCTGAAGCCCCCAGTGTCCCTGGCTGGTGCTGTGAAGTCTCCAGCTCAGCTAATTCAGCCCTCAGGACAAGCCCAAGTACAGATGCATCAGCAGAGGACATGCTGCATGCCAGGGTCCACCCCCCCTGTTTCCTAAGGACTCATTCCCAGCAGAAATTAAATGCAGCTCAAGTGTCCAAAGAGAAGCGCTGAGAGCGGAGGCACATAGAGAAAACGTATGCACGCATGGCAGAAAGATGACACAGTGAAGGGTGAGCACACTGAGACAAGACAGAGAAGGATGAACTCGGTTCTTTTTTCATTTTCTACATTTATTTTTATTAGACAGATGAATGCATGGAAGCGATGGCCAAGAAATGAAACAACATATTGCTCTGATTTCCAATGGAAACAAACAATTTCTTGGCTGGCACAAAGTGAAGTTCAGTTTGTACCATGGTCACACTTTGTACCAGGCAACCTTCCTCTTCAGGGACTGAACAGCAAGGGACCGAGGAGCGGTACACTGGGTCATGCCAGCTTATTCAGCCTCGAAGCAGAACAGAGCCAGCTTCTGCCTGCAAGTGCAGGACTGGTGTTTCACAAGCACAGTGACTCCAGAGCATGCAGGATTAACCCATGTCAGGGGGGCAACGATGAAAAGCTGAGATGATGAAAAATCAGAGAAAGGAATGGATAGAGGGAACATAAAAAGCAGAGCTGCAGACAAAATAGAAGTAGAATCAGAGGGACTGACTGGAACACACAGATTTGTTATTTATTATTTATACTCTGACTTGATCTTCCTCATGTTACTACATACTGGCAATCCCAACATGCTCAGTGCTCCCTGTTATACAAACCCTGAAGAGACTGCAGAGCTCATCACATCCAAGTAGCTTTGGACCAACCCTGCTACATTCTTGAGTATCTTTCAGTGCTCTTATGTCAAGGTAGGTTGATGCTGCTCAGTATTCAACATTAAAAAAATCCTTGTGGTTTTAAGCAGAATTAAAAAGAAATTACAGCCTGAGCCTGCTCACCCTTACAGCATTGCAAAATTTGCCATTGCTTCCACTGGGAATAAGGGCACCAGAGCAAAAGACTCATGGAACTTGGTTTCAATTCCTCTAAGAAGGTTTATCACCGTTAGGTCAACGGAGGTCAAGAAAATCTCCGTAGCTCAGCTACAAAGCAAAGGAGACTAGTTCTGCAACGATACTAGATCAGACCAGGTAGCCCCGATTTCTCCTCTGACAACACACACAGGGAGGGCTAGAATCGCTGTTCAAAGCTGTTGGGGGGACAGCTATTGCCTGACTATCTGCCTGCTCACAAGGGGCTGGTCTGCATGCACCCCAGTACCTGAGGGCTCCCACTCACATACAGCTTCCTCCACCTCCCATTTCTTCTAAAATCATACCAGCAGTAAGAACAGATGAACAATACGAACCAGAGTAAAGAAGCTTCCTGGATCTCAGTGCTTCCCACCCAGTTCCTCTGCTTCCCCTAAGTTTTAACAAACATAAAAGCTTTTCTGCCCCCCAATTCCCTTTACTGGGCTTTGCAGGTATCTTCCCACTTCTGATAATCATTGGCCTGGTCCAGCGACACTCTGGTTTCCCAACAAAGCCTGGAATCTCCCTGAGCTCTTTAGCACTAAGGTAGTATTTCAGGTTGCCTCATTCTAAAGAGCAAAAGAAAAAAAAAAAAGAAAAAAAGAAAAAAAAACCACAAAACATACCACTAAAAGTTGAAATCAGCTCTGAACACCTCTACTCTGGTTCCTCCCTGCTTCTGGGCTATAAGTACCCCGTTAGGTTTTTTTAACAACAGAAAATAGAAGAGCAGGAAAAAGACAAGACAAGAGGTAAGGAAGATTTGATAAAAGAAACACAAAGCCATGGCTGCGTCTCTCAAGCCCTCCTGCAGGTTCCTGTGCGCAATGGCTTGCTACACCTGCACACCTACCTCATTGTGCAGGGGAGTCACAGGGGAGATCTCCAATGTCCCAGGGGCATTTGCGAGTGTCATTAAAATTCAAAGGGTCATCTAAACCTTCAGAAACACTCATCCTACCATTCTCACAAGACGTTTACCCTCATCATCTGCCTGTGGCTCCGCTGCACTGGCTAGGAGGTGCAGGATACTTGAAGTGAGGAGTGCAGTCCTCTCGGGGGGTGGCCAAGATACACCCCTTGGGAGGGCACACGTCCCTCTGAGAGGATGGACACCAGTGAGGACACAGAGGTGGGCCACCTCGCCCTGCTCCCTGCAGGGTCACCTAGCTCTACTTCAAGGACCCAAACCCAAAGGACTGGGACAGCCAAGCTTTACACTGCCTTGTGCCACCCCACCTCCTGGAGGAACAGGAGGCAGGGGGAGGCAGCTGGGCCACCCAACCTCCACGGGGAGCTCAGGGCACCCAGAAGACACTCCCTCTCCTAGGTGTGCAGGGAGGGAGCCGGGCCCTGCACCCCGAGTCCGGCACAGCCAGCAGCCTGGCTCCACCAGCGCTCCCATGCCTAACATGCCTAGGAAGTGACATCTGCTGCTCCAGAAGCCTTGGCAACGTGCGGGAAGCAGGCTGTTGGCAGAGCCGGCCTGGAAACCTAAAGCAGCACTGACACCTTCAGGAAAGGGAGACGAAGCTCAACAGCAGCCTCGGCTTGTCTTTTCCCTGAGCTGTGCCCTGCGGGACTCAGAGCTTATTTGGGAGGTTCCTTGAGCTGGCTCCTGCGGTCCAGCTTGCTCATGACCTGCGTGATGTCCACAGTTGCGGCGGCTTCTTTGGCTTTGGCCTCTTCCTCCTGCTGCCTCAGGATGATGGGGCTGGGGCTGGAGCGCAGGTGACGGCGTCTGAACGGAAAAGGGGAGCTGGGCAGAGAGGGAGCGAAAGAAGCAGGGTGTTACTGAAAAGTCGAAGGGCACCAAAAACTCACTCCCAGTAAGCAAATTTACCAGAAGGGCAAGCTCAGACACGGAGACATGTGCCACTGTCAAAACTGGGAGTCTCTCTCTCCCACTGCGAGATGGCCAGTACCTCACTCCTTTTGTTGTGTTTGCATGTAACTCTCAGCCAAACACCTGCCATGAGTGGGATTTTTTTTCTAATGCTTTCAGAGGATCAAGACAGGGACCAGTATGGGTGTTTCTGGTGCCTGTGATACCCCAAAAACCCACTTGCTACCTGCTTCAGCAAAGCCATTACTAGCAGCAGGGGAAACAAGTGTTAAGCCACCTCTGGATGAGGTACTAGCTCTTTAGTTTAACCAGGATGGTGACCACTGAGTGTCCAGAACAAGCACTGAT
The DNA here is from genome assembly GCA_035590215.1 of Microhierax caerulescens. NCBI lineage: Eukaryota > Metazoa > Chordata > Aves > Falconiformes > Falconidae > Microhierax > Microhierax caerulescens. The sequence goes on from JAVJGJ010000001.1 coordinate 123,120,122, forward strand.
AAACACAAAGGCAGTCACCAGGATTAACCAGCATCTACCAGGGATCTTGTGATGTGTGGCTCAGGAGAAAACTAACCAAACCCCAGGCAAGTCAGAAGGAGGGTTTTTTCCACTGACTTGAAATGGGCTTTAGATGAAACAATAGTGTGAAAGTCCATGATTCCTCTTTCTTGCTCGCTAGGTTGATGAGTGGAAGAGGAACAGAGAAAGAAGCACACCACCCAGGCTTGCTATGACATTGTACGCTCAGCTTTAAGAAGCAACTACAGTTCAAATTCTTGATTGGGAAAAAGCCATTTCAAGCCTGCCACTTCTAATGCCATCTACCTTGTGCCAGCAGTCACTCACAAGTAAGATGCTGTTTATTCCCATGTGGCTGCCTGTCACCTTCACCTCGCAGGGGGTAAGCAGCTTTGTCCGGGCAGAGCTGAGCAGAACCCATGGAGGACCCTGCAGTGGCTCTGTGTCTCCTCTGCAGCCAGTGTTTTGTGGGCGGGAGTTTTCCCATGCCCAGTACACCGTACTTTCTCCTTCCAGGAAAGGAGCTGTGATTAATTCAACAATCACAGCCTTTCTGAACAGACAAGGCAGCGAAGCAATTGTCAAGTTGATCCTGACTGCTCACAAGTCGCTTCCAAAGAGCTCACAAATAAACAGCACAATCAGTCTCAAAGCAAGGCATCTTCTTAGTGCAAAATCTTATTTCATTAAACAAACGTTTAAATCATAGTAATTTTGCTGCAACCTAGGCTTTTTCTACCCTTGCTACAACAAGAAAAACAAACCCCACAATCACATCCAGTTTCACTTGCCTTTTTTTGACAGTCTCTTGTGGCACAACAGCCTTGGCCAGCATTTCCTTGTATACTGGAGACTTTAAATAGCGGCCATAGGAATCCTACTAGGAGAAAAAAAGAGAAACTGGTAGTTATGGGCTGCAAACACCCTTATTAAAATCACCACCAAATACAGCTGCTCAGGAGCCAGGGAGGCTGGGAACTGGATAATCTCCCCCAGCAGCCCAAGGGACTTTATATCTTGCAGGCAAATGTAGCTATTTAAACCAATACCCTTTCATCTTGGTGTAAAATTCCCAGGATTTTCCATCTCACAATAAAGCTTCCCAGGTAAGACTCAGACCAAAAGGTCTGAACGGAGCTTAGCCCAAGCCAGCAGTGTCTCACGGTAATGTGATTATGTTTCAGGAGCCAGACTTTTTTCGGCAACTGGTGAAAACCAGTGCAGTTCTGCTGCTTTCAGTGTCAACGTGCACTAGCTGCTGCTCTGGCCCATAATGCTCCTTCCAGCTAAGTGGATTTTGTGTCGCTCATAAGGAGGAGTTAGAGGGGTTTTGTAGTTACCAGGATCTAATGACAGCCATGACATACTGTATGCTGATACCAGCCCGCAGTCTGCTGCACCAGTCAAACCTAAAAAAGGGTGTCCATAAACACAACCACAGAAAAATGTGTAAAAAAACCTCAGTAAAACTTAAGATGGGCCATGTCTGCCTATGCTGTTGGTACAAAACTCATGCAGTTACACCACAATTGCTACTACTTTCCCATCCACTGCTAAAATCCAGTTGGATACAAGCATCCCACCGGGATGCTTGATGTGGCACAGAGTGGTACTAACCGAGTCAAGTTAAAAGATTTGTTCAAGCTTTGAAGGAGCTGGTGACGAAGCTGGTATTTTAGAAAGTAGGACTTCCAGCAGACACCTGACCTCCACCACCCTGGGGACACGCTGCCTTAAAGGGAAGAAGCAGCAGCAAAATACAAAGGCCTGAAGCAGTGCTTGCTTAAGTCAGCAAATTCGAAGGATTTTCAAACAAAGGCCACTTGAAAGTGACAGCTGATACCACACAACGGCATGGAAAGGCCCAGAGGACTGGAATCCCCCTAAGGCTTTGGAAACAAATAACAAACCTTTTTCATCAGCATGTAAATGTGGGTCTGAGCAGCATCTAAAACATAACGATGAGGGTGCTTGAGGCCTTTGACAGTGATGCCCATTGTTGTGCCATCAATGTTAATCCAGCGCCTCGCTCCTGGAGCCAGAAAGAGCCTGCAAGGAGAGGGAATCAACACTGCCATTAACAGCTGGAAAATTCCTGGAGATTCCTGTCTGCATGAAAGGAAAAGTCTCTTCAGCTCCCCACTACAATTTGCTGTCCTGATTTTGGGCAATCTCCTCTTCAACACTACAACACGTAGTCACTTCCTCTTGCCCTGTTAACACACAATATAAACCAAATTTTAGCCCACTGGAAGCAAAAAGGGCTTCTCCACTCTCCTTGTGGCAGCCCCAAGATATTTGCTGTTCCACGCCTCTAAATTACATGCTAAGACTTAAATGTAATAGTGGAGAACAGAGAGGAAAAGTATATAACAAAACAGTATTTAGGCTTTCATCTTCAAAAGTTAATTTCCTACATGGGAACATTGGACAGTCATATTTGATGAGAACTTACAAAGAAAAGTCTCATGAATAAATAATTTGGAAAATGACAACGTGTGGAAGGAGGTTATGGGACTCATGTACAAAGAGTTTAAGAAATCAAGAAATTTTGCAACTATCACACTCACTTGTAAATTTCTTCTGCTTTTTCTTTGACCTTGGATTGGTCTCCATACTTGAGATCCTCACAGGCTTCCCAGAAACTCAGATTCTCTCCTGCGTAACAAGGACGCAGTCAGCAGAGAGCGAGACTGAGAAAAACACAATCCCATTTATTAACTCCTAAACTGAACGTATTTGACTCAATGTGTTGGTCCTGATTCAGTCTCTGCAATTCTTACAACCACCTTGAAAATCCCCTTGGGATTGAAGGAGGAAAACAGCTTTCCCCTGCTCTCTGCTCGTTGACACCTAGGACAGCTTGTGAATTCAGCCAGTTCGGCTTGCCTGGGAGCAATCCCCACACACGGGGAGTGCCCTGGGCTGTATTTTGTGTCCTGTGCCACTAGATGGTATTGCATGCACTGGCTGCAAAGCCACTGCTTCCAAAGCCACTTCTACTGCCTTTACTTTGTGACTTTGTCATTGTCTCAGCTCACAGCACCTACTGCAAAGGCATGGATTTCCACCACTGCTCTGTCTCAGCTGTGCAGCGTCCTGCTCTGTGGCCTAGGCAGGGAGAAAGACAGAGACACAGCAGACCCACCGCTGAACTCCTTCTTCAGGAACACCTGGAAGTTCTGCCGACCTTTCGGGTCTCGGATCAGCTCATTGAAATTGAAGGCCCAGCGCTCCACACGCATTCTGGTGGGGACTTCCACTCTGCACAGGTTGAAAACAAACAGCATGGCCAGTTTCATGTTGCCCACTTCATTGGCAGATTAATTAAAACCAAAATGCCCTTCACTGGAATGCCAAGGGACTTCTCAGCACTATCCCGTTTTCCAGAATGCTGTAATGAGCTCCTGAAGTCAGCCCACTAAGTAAGCCATAATTAAACAACTTGGTACACAGTGGGATGAGGATTTAGCTCAGATTTGTGCTGCTCTCGCAATGACAGCCCAGCTTTGCTGCATGTTTCGCTCAGTTCTGTTTTGGAGGAGGCACTGATTGCTGCCCAAAGCTTTGCTTCTTATAAAGGCATTCTGTGAAGGTATCCTTTGGGGCTGTCTAATGGGATACCATCAGTCTAACAGGATTGCCAGTCTCAAATGAGAACCAGTAATAATGTTGTAAGCTTCAAGCCCAGAGATGTTACTGTATAATTAGCAAACACTATCTGAATAGAAATCCAAGGGAGACCTCAGAGAAAGGATGGACTCCCAGTATGTGCCTCCAACCCAAACTCTCTCCTGGGGTGTGTGCAAAGACCAAGGGCCAGTAGTTGAACACAGAATTGCTACAACATTGGCAGCACCTAATTTAGCAACGTTAATGCTAAACCAAGGTCTACACCTGAGTCTAACTGGTCATATTCCATTCCTGTTCTAGGAAAAGCGGACTTGACTCACGCAAGGGGAGGACTAGACCCACTCAGCAGGGGCTGAGTGCATACTTCCATCATCAGTTTAGGAATTTCTGTCATGTTAAGGCAGGCTCCACTTGAAGAAGATAATGCTGGAAGTTCAGCATGGAGTATTCCCAAGAGACAGTCTCTTTAGCATGGCCAAGCTGTGTCAGAAAGGGAATGTTTCCCTGCTTATGATCAGAGACTAGATATCACACTGAAATCAGCGGTTCCCTTTTCTGATTTCTATCAGCATAAAGGCCAGTGTAAACCACAAGCTGACAAAAGCTTACAAATACATACAGTTTTGAATTGAGATCCCAGAACTCAGTGTCATCTGTTACCCAGGGGTTGCTGGGGAGACATCCAGACAGGATTGGATCATTGGAGAGAAACTGCTCAGAGTACTTCACAAGCCTGCAAGCAAATCCAACAGAATAAAAACACTAATTTGCAGGCAGAATTGCAGCCAGCCCCACTACAACCAAATAAGTGGTTGCACCAACTGTAGATAGGTATCTTCAGAGGTGCAGCCCTATCAGCACAGGGACCTGCAGTGTAGCCCCTGCTTTACTAGAAAAATTGATTCATTAGCTCAGTTAATCTTTTCCATTTCCCAAACAATAATCTCCTGGTTGTCTTTCAAAGCAGTCATTTTGTCAGTTCAAGTGCAGGTATATACAAGACTCTCTTCCATCAGCTCCTTTTGCCTCTTCATTTCAAGGAAGTGGGACTAAGCCCCCAAATGGCTTCTGCCTCCTTCTCCAGGCCTGATCCTGTGCCGTGCTATGCCACACATTACAGAGAGGAAAGTGCCAGAGAAAAGGAAAGCAAGCGCTGTACTTGTTGAGGGTGGGTTCTCCACAGCCTTCCCATGGGGCATGGGAGAGCCCAGGGAGCTGCAGGAGAGGTGAGGGAGTGCTGAGGGAACATCCAGGCTTCTCCTTTCCTCTGCTCACCTACCACACAGCTCATTCCTCTGCAAATGACTCTGAGGGCTTGGCATGAAGCAAAAATGTCTCTGTCCTAGCAGGAACCAGACAAACACTTCTACCTTCTAAGTTGGCCAGGCTTGTAATTACAACGGATTTCACTAATGTCCTGGAATTTTAGATTTCTCCTCCCTTTTTCATTCTTGAAAAAAATCATCTGGTTTCTGCATTTAAAATTCCTTCCAGGCCAAACTGCTTTCATGTGCTCAAAGCTTGGAGCGCACTGTCCAAGGGCCTGTTGCTAGCAGGCACCTTGGCACACATCCTGCAATTATACAATGCTACTGCACAAAGCATACCATAGGTTTGGCGCAGAAGTGCTCGATCCTATCTTCTCATTGGAAATGCCAAGGCATTCAGCACCTGCATAATTCACTCCAATCCATATATTTTAATCAAGCTACAAATCTAAACCTGTCAACTCAAGTAACATTGCTCTGTCCTTTTAATGATTAGTGCCTTGCAGCTCCTCCTAAATCAATAGGATGCTCTGATGCATGCATACTATCTAGTTGCTGCTCACATCCTCATCAATAATAATTTGATTTAGACCCAATCCTGCAGCTGAGATAGAGATCAAAATTTCCGGAGGATTTTTTCATCTAGGTGATAGGCATTATCCTGTCAGAAGACTAGAACTAATGAATGAAAAAGCTCCATTGCCAAACAGTTTAGTACCAAAAAAATTCCTGAAGGCAGCCAGGTGTCCCCAGCTCCAGTTCAGAGTTTGGAAAATTGAGGCAGGAGAGTTTTAAGTGACCTGGGAGTCAGTGACAGATTAAATGAACAGAAGTGCTGAGAACCACAACTTGCAAGGCGCCAGAAGACAGCAGTGCTTCCGAGATTCTTCCTCCCATTTCATCCATCCTTGGCGGCCTTCTCCCAGGGAACAGGCTGAACATCTAATTTATCTTAGATTCGATATGAATCTCTGGGTGGCAATGACTATGTAAAACAGGCTGGTGATACTGACTGCACCTCTAGGCAACTGGCCAGCACATAAGATTCCAGGTAAGAAATGCCTGTGGCAAACACACTAATGGCTAATGCTAGGACTGGGAGCTTTGCACTTAATTGGCTTCGTCAAGAAATGATCAGGAAATACTCCCACTGAGAAGAGGAATTGCTAATTAATTGCCTGGATGTTCATGGAGAGGCACGCGTTCTTTCCTAACACAGAATAACCAGAGACTTCCCTAGCTCTGCTGCCTTCTGGTGAGCATCACTATATTAACAAGAACGTACATGGGGGCTGAATCCAGTACAGCAGGCTGGGGAGTAGGGATGGGAAGATCAGTCTGTCTCCGCTGGTTACTCATCCCTCACAGGAACAGGCACAGGACAGGCACACTGCTGCACCCTCACAAGGCAGCCTCCATGCAGCTGGTTTTCCAAACTGCAGAGTTGTGCCAAGTTCCAGGCATCATGGTCCAGCCCTGACCAGTGTGAACATCTCCTGATTTCATAGGGCATCTCAACCAAGAGGCTGGTGCTGCTCTGCAGACATTCACAGCAATCCTCTCCTTAGCTCCAAGGGAGCCTCTTCATCATGACTGGGACTCTGATCCCTCCTCTGCCTTGTGCCTCCTGGCCCAGGCAATGGCACAGCCCAAACAGCACAAACACCACTACGTGTGGCCACCACATCGATTCCCCTGACTGAGTCACCAGCTGCTGGAGCAGATAGCTTCATCATCTCATGAGGAGATAAGCACCGAGACTAATTAACGTGTGGACAGAAGGAAATCAGGACTTACCCTTGGAGAGACACAGAAGATTTCACTCTGGACTTCATGATGGCCTGCTGATAGTACATGATCTGAGAGGGATCAGACATGTCCACAGTTAGGAGCATGGAGGTCTGAATACAAGGCCATCTCTCTCTGAACCTCAGACATGCCCTCTCCCAGGTACTGAGGCTACCTACAACAGGGGCTGATTCTTCCGTAATTATTGGATGTCCAAAGAATCACAGAATCCCTAAACTGTTTTAGTAAAATGGCTGTTTTCACTGAGCTTATTGCAAATGTCAGAAGAGCATTTTGCAATGTGCAAGTAATTAAAAAGCACTCTCCATGCTATATAAAAATTGGATAATATCTACCATTCTAGGCACCTACAAATGCTCTGGATAATTTAGCATATAATTATCATTGATCCTTGGCTGTCTCTACACTGGCGCCACTTGATACATCTCCTATGATTTCCCCACCACTAATTTTGATCTATTGGATTTTGCTGTCCTTGCTTGAGCCTTCCCGTCACTGGGAGAGCTGCGGCTGCCTGCAGTGGGAGGTGCAGAGGCAGAAAACGTCCTGAAAGCGCATTGACCAAAAGCTCCACTGAATAGAGACTCTGCCAGCCAAACCCAGGCGTTTTTAAAACAGCTCATCCCCTGCAAAAGGGGTTTTCAGCCTCCATGCAACAGTGATGTAACCAATACATACAGGAGGAACACCTAGAAGTGAGGGAAGGACCACTTACCTCTCTTCTATAAACGTCCATAGTTTTTTTCTGTAAAATAAACAAAAATCATTAAATTGGGACGAGTGCTTTAACTCGCCTTTTTTGAGATGTGAAAACACAGTTACAGGGCTGCCGTTGTGCAGTGCTCTCCAATTAATTCTCATTACAATTAAAATCAAACACAGCAGCTCAGCTAATCAGGGTATCATCAAAGCTAAGAGCATCCACACACGGTAAATCATTCCATTAGCCATATTTACTGTTAATCGTTCCATTAGCCATATTTACTGTTTAGTATTGCTTCTTCCATCACAGGCTGCCTGTATGCCTTCAATTAAGGGGTTATTCTAATGGAGCTAAAATAGATTCATTTACGAGACACAGATTAGATCATTCAATATTAGCTAAAGGAGACAGGAACCAACACATTGCAAAATATAAACACCACAATTAAAAGCCTCAGAAGCAGTATCTGCTGTGCAAAGGGTGTTTACGTTGTGATTTGAATAACTCAGACTATGTTACATGTCATCCACAAATGAACAAGCTATTGAAGGGAAGAAATTAACTGCAGGGTGTTTATTCACACAGTTTCCTTTGAAGCACGGTTACTTTGTGCGAAATAAACTTGAGGAGGCAGAAGAAAAGACAGGCTAAGTCAGGGATGCTCCCAGAAAGGCTTTAAAGGCTTATTGCAGTGTTTCAGTTCACCTCCCATTTCAGCCAACAAGATCTGCATCCCAGAATTATTCTTCAAAAGTAACCCTGTGGCAGACACAGGTCTGCCGAGTGCCCTGGTGAAGCACAGTTTGTGAGTGATGAGGGATGAAGCATTTGGTGTCAAATTCCGCAGGCAGCCTGCTTCTCCCATCTTCTCACCGGTAAGCCTGCACCCTGAGCTACCCCTGTTCTGGGAAAGGCAAGATGCTCTCCCAGGGCTGCCTTGTGAGGGGACCATTGCGGGGACACTGGTACAGATCTGCTTTTGCATTTTAACTACCGTCACCAGTCCTGCTCAGGAAGGAGAGACTATTCTCTATATGGAAGAAAAATACGCATATTCTGCTGAAACATGGTTTGTTTCGAGAAGGCACACTCACCATTTCAGCAGCAGGAGCCAGATATGCAGCAGATCAGCCAATCTGTACAGCACTACCATGAAGCACAGCCCATCTGATCCTAACACCAACCTAGCCTGGCCAGTGTAGTACTAACAGAAAACCTCACTGTGGCATTGCAAGGGGACGAAGCTTTGTCTGCTGGAAATACCATGACCAGCTCTGAATGACTGTGGTGCACATAATCTCAGCAGGGAAAAACAGGAAAGCAAACAGTAGCTGTACCAGCTGCAATGCTTTCCTGCCCACATACAAGGAGCTGCATGTGAGGGGGTAAGGGTTGACACATCAAGGGGGAGAAAAACCTCTTGGACAACAGGATCATTGGTCACAGGGCTGTACAGCTTCCCTTGCTGATTCAAGGCTCCTGGGACATCTGACAAAATGACAGCGGACACATGGACTAAGGAAGAGCTTTTTTTCACCCTTGTCGGCTCTTAGCTGCACCCCTGATGCCAAGCCACCTTCCACGCAGACACCATTTCTCGCCCCCATTTCTACAGTGTCATCATTGTTTCAGATAAGACTGTAGAAACAGAAGGAAAAAAAAAACCCAACAAAAATCACCTGCTGGCACAGAGAAATTTGCTGCATTTACTGTCCTAGAAGTGTCCTCTTTAGAGAACTTTGTTTCTGTTTCAGGCCAGCTATTTCCTGCACAACAGGAGTTCACTGCCTCCTTGGGGAACCCAAGATACAAAACAGGCCCCGCCAGATTTACAAGTGCTGGTTGAACTGTTCCATTTGATGGAATTTAAGTGTGGCTAGGGCATTTACTTTAGGAAAATCAACACATTAAGATCATTAGACGGTTTTAAAAGGCCCCTCGTTTCTTCCTCTGTTTTGGCAAGTGGGTGCCTCGGACAGGCCTGGTACAGCAGGGTGAGGAAAGGTGGATGCTGGCACAGTGGCTTGAAGGCAGTTCACGTGGTAGTAAAGTTGTGTTATCTTCTACAGGGTTCTTAGAGGCAGGCAGCACATCACACACACACACAAGACAAACAGCTGGTGGGAAAAAGAAAAAGAACACAGTAAATTAAATGCTATATAGAGCAAGAAAAATGCCATCACAACAGAAAAATTCTATGTGGGTGAGTAAAAATCAAACTTTATGCCACATCTACAAATCTTTATTATTTTTTTTTTAAGTGCATCTTACAACAAGGATCCCCTCCTGCCTCAGCCTGAGCATGTAAGTCAGCCCTCTGGATAGCTGATCCTGGGAAAATCAGGGAGGCTTTGGTGGGGTGGTCCACAGTGGGCAGGGGATTTGCCAAGGCTTCCACAGAAAAGGGGGCTATGGCATGAGAAGGGCTGAGCATCACTGAGTAGTGGCACACACTGAACTGGAGCAGAATCAAAGGGGAGCCCAGCACTGAACATCCTACTGAGGGGTGCGAATGTTGGCTGTGCTCAGCTCTTTCCAGTTCTCAAATCCACAGTAACTGGGAAAGATCTCAGCTGTTTCACACCAGAGCTGCACATCATTTCATTTCCCTTTCTCCCATGGTGCTCCCATGACCAGTTGCCAAGTTTGCTGCTGGTACAAGGGACCCTGAATACCCTCTGTGCCCTATGAGCACTGCGCCACTTGCTCCACCATCCTACCCATCCTTACCCCCTGCTACTGACAGCAGCAACACCAAAGCGTCCTGTACCCTCCACCCACCCTCCCTTCTTTGGAAGGAAATAACATTTGGAACAAGAGTCATTTCTTATAATGAGATTAATTTTGCAATGCCCTTAACAAGTGACTTATCGCAATTACCACGGCTAAGCTCCCCAGCCCTGCAGGCTTCAAATCAAAGTGGCAATTAGTAAAAGACCTCAGCCTGTCTCAGGCAAGTGCTGCATGCTGTTCAACATCCTCCTCCCTGCGACACACAGCAGCACTTGGACACCCTGCACGGCCTCGTCACACCCCACAGCCACCAGCTGAGCACTCCCCATGTATGCAGGCAGCAGCTGCAAAGCCGAGCTGGGAGCCAGCCAGGACCTGCTCAAGAGCCCTGTGTCTGGAGCTGATCCACATGGCTGAAGCAACGAGCTCCTACAAAAGCTGGGACATCTGCTAATTTCCAGATAACCATTCACATGGACCTCCTCTGCTCTGTGTGGGTCTTCCTGACCACATCGTGGAGATAATAGTCATTACGTTTTTCCCTGTCTGGCCACCATTCAGTGTTTACAGAGGTCGTCAACAGCTGGACAACAACTTTTGTGTGTATGCCCAGGTGGAGCTCTGAGTGAAGAACAAGGCCAGGCCAGTGTCATCTAGAGCTCATTTTGGACCAGGGCACTGCAAATCACACCTGCACTCTGCCCTGAGTGCCGCAGTGCTCCCTGTCCATGCCCACAGCTCAGCATGCTGCAAGGATTAGCCTGGGGACCCTGCACAGAGCACCAGCTGCTGACCACAGGACAGTGCCAGCACAGCTCAGCCTCCTCTGCAGGTCACTTTACTGCAAAAACCTGTGGGTACTGCCTCTCCGACACTGCAGTGGCAAACAGCACTCCGGCATGCACACAGCTCTCTTCCCGTGCACGAGCACCTCTTTTGTGCTGCACACGTGGGCCTTTCCCTACACACAGCCAGCTGAGTGCCCTGCACGCCAGAGGCAAATTCTGCATCTAGTATAAGATCATCTCAACATGCATCTCCACTGCGCTGGTGCTTCCAGCCCAACAGCTAGAAATCAAATTTGTAACAGTTCATATACCCAGTAGCATTCAAATTGCTGGTTTTCCCCATCTATATCTGCTTCTGACCCTGTTACTTCAAAAGGTGTGATGGATGCAGCAGAAGTTATGTGTTTATCTGGCAGCCAAACTGACGGAGACTTATGAAATTAAAGGCCAGCAATGACTACGATGATCTGTGGCTGATTTGTTGCGTACAAGAAGCCAGGGCATTTCATTCATAGTCCTGGTATACAGTGCAGTGATACCTGGCTAAGCTAAAGCATCTTTCAGAAAGCCTCTGGCAACAGAAGGCAAAAGCTGAGTGTGTACCCGCAGGCAAGGACACGGCCTCTGGCAGTTGCCTGGTAACTCTCTAAGCAGTGAGGCTCAACCAGGAGCTTGAGACCTGGGTAACAAAAGGCTAAAGCATCCCTTAATTAGCTGTTCAGTGAATGGCTACTTCTGCCTTACTCCTCCTGCCCAGCTACAACTCCTAACTCATTATAACCCAGAGGGATGCCCATGGGTCAATAATAAAAGTCCCCTTCAAAGGAGTGCGAGCACCTGTTTATCCCCAGAGGACTCTATCAATTAGGGAGCGAGCAGCCCACCAAAAGGTCTGAGGCAAGTGAAAGACAGATGTTCATGCCAATACCGACTTCAAATAAGTCGTTCTGAAGTCAGAAATTAATTAACACCAGGAATATTTTCCTTCTCAGCTGTCAAGATAAAGACAATGAATTGGCCAACAAAGCGAGGCTAGACTGAGCGGGAACAGAGAGACAAATCAAATAAATAGGTGCTGGATTCATGCACTCATTTTCTTCTCCCTTTGTTTCACCTATGTCAGAGCCAGAGGCTGGGCGCACAGCAAACATCAATAAAACTCTGCACTGCCTTCAGCAGGGGGAAGATACAGCCAACAAAGCACAGTCAGCTCAGCATTTACCAGCAGAGCTTGGCCCACCCTTTCTGCTTGCCAAAGGCTGTTGAGCCACAGGTGTTTGTGAAAGCAGCCTGCAGAAATAAGATTTTTAAAAAGCCACTAGTCCAAAGGTGGCTTTATGTGGACTTTTGGCTGTCTCCTGTATTGTCAATCACTCTTTCAAAAGCAAAAAAAGGAGCAAGAAGAACCTTCTATCTTCAGCTCAGCCTCCAGATAGGAGGCACGGCTCAGGGGCCAGCTTAAAGGAGAAAGACAGTGAAGTTACCCCAAAACTGGTGTCCTTTGGCTCATGCCCTCCTTGGAGCCCCTGCTAACAGGGGGAACTGACCATCTCCTTATGTCCAGGATGGGAACTGAACAGAGATTCCTCAGCTCACTTCCTCTGTGCTACCAAGCACCTGGCAGATGGCTATGGGCTTTCAGACGTTTGCAAACCTAAAATCTCCTTCCATGTCAGCTGTAAAACTGTGGGCGAGAAGTTGGCTAACTCCTCTCTTCTATCCGTCTCCCTTTCCACCACTCCTTTTCTCTTACACACAAACACACACAAAAAAGGCTTTCAGCAGCTGCTACTTAGAGCAAGAAAAAATAAAATACACCCCGACCCTACATTTTGCTCTTTTTCAGTCTCTATAGCAACAGAACACAGTTGGCCAAAGCAATTATTCTGCTTCTGGCTGTTGAGATGTTTAAAGGCTGTTACAAAAATGAGAAGTTGTGGGAATACAGTGAGTGTGATTGCAGTAACATTTGCATTTAATTGCTGAGAGACACTTTGACTTCACTTCCAAATGAACACACTTAATGGATCACTTAATGAACACAAATACACGATCACTTAAAAGGACTGATGGAGAAAGAGAAGAGCAGCTCCAGCTCCTCATCCACTGACTGCATGTGTCCTAAAGTGGACTCTGAACCAGTCTCACCCAGTTACAGCCTCCATGGTCTCAGTTCATCAAGTCTGCTTCCTTATGGTCTAGCTATACAATATGCATCTTTACGCAACATTTTTTGTCTCCTATCCACCATACCAACTTCTCCATCTTCCTGCCACACGTTACCCTTTTGCAGGTATTCTGTCATTTTAATTTAAACCTGAATCTTTCCACTGATCCTTTACACCCCACAGCCCCACACAGTTCATTCAGCACTAATAAGAAGGCAGCAACGAGCATCTGGAGATAAAGAATTCCTTAATTCAGCTTCGCCAGCAAAGAAAGCATGTTCTGTAGCCAAGTACTCACGCTAACTGGTGTGGCAAGAAAGCTGACAAAGTATTTTCAAGCCAAGAGAACCTGCCAAAGCTTATTTTGAGGCCCCTACCCCCCAGACAATGAGTCGGCTTCAACCCCTGACCTGTTCGGCTGTCACAGCTGAGCTGACTCACTCGGCTGCATTGCCCAAAAAACAACAATCCCAGGGACATTGTCTGGGTCCTCCCAAACAAATTCAGTAGGTGTGAAAAAAAAAATACGAAACAAAACAGTCTCACCTGGTTTACCTTAATTTCATTGGGATCTGTTACGCGGTCTAATCCATACTCTAGGACATCTAGCATGCCGGGCTGTTACAAACAAGAAACACCAACAGCTTTGTAACTCATTTGTTGTAAAACCTGTGGTTCATGCAAACGCATGAGGAGACCCCTGAGCCCCAAAAGGGCTCCTGGGCAGCAGTGCCCTGGGGGAACTCTGCCTTCTGAATCTGGGAACACCCCGCTCTGAGCACAGGTGCTGCAGCCAGACCTCCTTCCCTTGCATCTTTGAGAGCAACCAAGAAAGGTGGTGTGGATCCAGAGCAGGCCTGGGCTGACCCCTTTCCTGACAGGATGCACAGCCTGACGGCCATGCCCACAGCCATCCTCTTAGAGTGCAGGAGTTTGTCCCAGGTGGCTGCAGGGAGGGCATCACTAAGGCACTAAAGCCACACACTGTCATCCTCTACTTACAGGAGTTCGGTTCACAAGCCAGTAGGCTCTCTCTTGGCAGTCCAGGGCATACCTGTCCGCCTTCTTCCGCTCCTTCCCTGCCCTGCAAAGCCAAGAACAGGATTTGATTCTTCCAGGGGAATTAATTCATTTTAGTCTCCTAAAACCAGTGGGATGAGAAAGGGGGCACACCTCCAGTCTCCCCTGCCCCACGGGTCCCAGCCTGACTATGTGATGCTCTGATGCAGCCTCCCAACCACATCTTACCCCAGCTAATTCTGGACTGCAGATCATGCTGTTCACATGGCGACACATGACTGTGGCTTTTGAGAAATCATCATCTTCCTGAGCTCAGCTGGGAGCAGACACATCCTCTTTTGATTAGACAGACAGCCCTTTGGTAGTCTTATACTAACAGCCTGCTACTTGCGGTCAGTCCTGCTGCCTAATACTTATCCATCTGCAATGTCCCGAGGCAGTATCTGAGGACTGCCATGCAGAGGTACATCCTTGGACACGTCTCACCTCTGTCTCACAGTAAAGGAGGGCGCTTCTCACAGAAATTATTTAGAAATGGTACCAAGCAGTGTTCCCAGGCATTAAAACCTAAATCACCTCTTCTGTTAAATAGAAGAGGCACTAGCATGGTTTGGGCTTGGACCAACTAATCCTTTCCCAGAAAAGTCCTCAGCACAGATTGGGATTTAGCATGGGCAAAGGAGCATTCCCAAAAAGCTGTTTGCATGTGGCCACCCTGCTGTGGTTAACAGGGTGGATGCGGGCTGTTCTGCACCAGTCTGCCCCAGCACCATCAAACAGCCTCAGACGTGTTTAATTTACTAGTTCAGACAGTCTCGGTATCTAACTTTAAAAATGCATTTGGCATCCCTTAGCCAAAGTCTGACCTCCATTTACAAGAACAACAGTCTCTTGTTTAATGAGACAGTTATCTGATGAGCTGTATTCTGATGACTTGGCTACCATCCCAGTAAAGACAGAAACACTGCCGAACAGCAGAGGCAGTGCCTGCCGTGCTGGGAGGTAAAAAAAGGTAAAAGAAATCACCAGAAGTAGGAAAGATCATATCTCCAAAGGAGTAATCCCATCTCACATTCATTAAACTTTCCTGGGAATTTAAAGGATTCTGCTTCTAAAATCAAGTAATTTTGGCTGGGTGCCTAAGTATGCACTTCAGAGTTTTCTCCAGAAATCTCTGCTGGGAACATTTATGGCTTCTTGATTCAGGCCATTCAGTTCAGCTGTGAGACATGTGCAAGTAATAATTGAACCAGACCAATAACAGGTCCTGAGCCCAGTGGCGTGATCCACAAATGCTCAGGGACAACCCTGAGATAAAAGAAGCCACCTCTAACGAGGGCTTGCATGCTGCAGCATCAGACTCTGGCTTCTTTAGGGTGTCGCATGAGGTGCAAAAATCAAAACCTCCCCTTGCACACTTACACATGTGCAAAAACCATATGCAAAGAGGCATGCGATTGTGTCAGCAGGAAAGTCACCCACCCCCACCTGTGCTCTCACAAACCACACCGATTGCACATCTTTAGTGGACAATCTTTAGTGCAGAGAGAAACTCAGGTGCAGTGGGCAAGGGTGAGGCTTTGAAAATGGGCATCCAGTCATTTGGAAACATCTGAACTCCTTCACTCACAGCTTGTGAAGTGAACCAAGTTTCCTTGTTAAATGAAAAAAACCCAAGCTGACCAAGGCAGGTTTGTTTCATGATTTTGATGGGCACTTGCAAGTTATTTTAAAGCTGTAGTTTATGTTTTAAAACTGTAATTTAACTGTGTACCAAGACAGTGACACTTTGCCTCCTCATACCCTCCCCAATGATGCAAATAAGGGAACACAAGTCAACTCACTTATACTGCTCCTTGGCCTGCATAATAACAAAATCCCACTTGTAGTTTATTTTTTGATTGAGCATGTTGTAATGTTCCTGGGATAAAAATAAAAAAGCAGTTAGTGTGAAAATTCTGGACAAGGCACTCCCATGCTAGGGTTTTCTTGACTCTCCATAGCTCGACTAGGCCAGGCTGGCAACCAAGCCAAGAAATCTGGACTGTTCTGAACGTAATTACAGGAATTGCAACAGTTCAAAAATACCACTGCGAGGAGAGCAATTACCCCTGCTAAAATTATCATTGACTTCAGAGTATTTTCCTGTACTGGCCACTTTTTCACTTCCAAAATTTTAGCTTTTGACACTGCTGAAGTAGTATTTCATGCAGTTGAAGAGGTAATTTTTTGCCATGCTCCATTCATTAGCAACAGAGGGCTAAAGCTGTAGCAAATGAGGGGCTTGCAAAGGAACAAGGGCAACATCTCCTTACCTTTTCATATTCTTCTAAAATCCCTTTCCTCTTAATGTTCTTCTTTGCTAGGTAAATTGCTGTGGAGGGAGAAGCAAATAAGCATTCAGTTACACTCAGATCAACAAATCAAGAATAATTAAAAATTTACCCACATGGCAAACACAGAAATCTTTGTCTTTTACAACATCTCCCCAGGCATGATCTCCAAGCTCACTTAAGAAAAATTAACTTGGTGGCTTCACTTTGTCACTGATGCTTCACAAGCCAGTGCCCAGGCTGGGAACAGCCACACAGAATGGGCAGCACGTGCCTTCTGCCAGCAGTCACTCCTCCTTTGGGAACTCAGCCAGGGTTTCATAGGTCAAAGGATACTGGACCAAATCTTTAAGACGTTAAGGTTCTTCACAGTTTGTCCTCCAAGTTTTCTGAACATAGGCTAACGTTTTCCTCAAAATTATATTAAAAACATTCCAATCTAACATGGGCCTTTTTATTTCCCCAGAAGATATATAGTATAATGTAGATAAAAGCCATAGATAGTCTTGGTATAAACAGATCAGTCTGTGCACTGCACAGCCCACAGGAGCAAATCAAACTTCTCAGCCCAAGTTTCATGACCAGCCCTATAATCAAAAGCATTATAAAGGCAACAAAAAATTGATATGGAAAGAGACATCAGGAAATATTGGAAGCCACTGTGCATTATGTAAAGAAAGTACCATCTCTGAATGCAGGGCTTGATCCAAATCTACAGGAAGACAGTCTTGGGCTCAGATCCAGGAATACAGTTAACTACTCAGGGAAATCTAACCTTGTGTTTAAAGACTTCCTTACCCAGCAGGGTATTTCGGATGAGTTCCAGTCTGATGGATCTTAGTGGAACATAAGAAAAGCTTAAGCACTTTCACCAAGGCCACCTCTCTCACCACAGCCACCACAAGGTGGTCACATCCAGAGCATTCCCTCAGTTCAGCATGACTGAGAATTATTCACAAAATAGTACTAAAGAAAACGCAAGGGCCGGTCATCGCACATGGACACAACACAAAAAGATGAACAGCAAACACAGTGCAGGACTGTATGTAAAACACACATGGGCTTGCACTACACCTCCTAAGCACGTACAATGCTACCACTTACCATAGTCCGTGTCATCAGCAGGCCAGCTCTGCACAGGCCAGAAATAGGGGGTCTGCAGAAAAACAACCCTTTTGTTAGTGCACAATAGCCTTGAACTCATGCCAAAAGGTGTGCAAGCACCATGCACACTGGAGAGAGAGGAAAATTCTCCTCTGCTATACTCAGAGCCTCAGCTCCTTAGCTGTGTGTCAGCTCACACAGTGGTGCGGGCCAGTTACAAGAGAACTGAGGTCAGCAGACTGCCAATGTCAAATCCACTCCTGCTCTGCAGTCGGTTAATATGGCCAACCTCTCACTGCTGCCTGAGCATTCTGAATGAGATGCTGGAACCAGACTCCTCTTTCAAAGTACCAACAAGGGTACCTTAATTTCCCATTGTAGTGGAAACAGTCCAACCATGAACCTTGATAACATCCCATTATTACTGTGCCTTTTGTATATTCATTATTCAGTCTCCCCAGATCATTCTATTTTCAACTAGTGACTCTATTTGCTACTTTAAGACCTGGAAGGCACACACATTTGGAACAAAGCATAGCTATTTTGAAGTTGAACAAAGTACAACAATTTAGTTTCCCTATAAACTGTAATCTGACACATGGAACTGGGAGAACTGGCCTGAGGCTTCTCTGTGGATCACTTCCTCCTGCATGCTGAACTGCTAGCACGGCTAGGCAGCATAGCCTCATGACTACAGCTCCTGGGGAACTGCCCCAGATGCCTGTTTTAAAAACTAGTGCTGAACTCCCTCTCTGTGGCTTTAAAGAAGATATAACTCACTTGAAACCTGTACAGGCTGCCATCTGTCTTAAGAGTGAGATTCTTTGGCTCCTGAAGAGGGTAGATGTATCCATATTTGACAAACAGGTCCCCCAGGTGTAGTGCCTCTGAAAATGGAGAAGGCAGACATTCCAAGTGCACCAAAACACTGCAAAAGCAAGCTGCTACTCAGGAGAGAATTCATCTAAGAGGTTTTGTCTATGGAGACCTTAAAGTTTTACAACTCAAAGCTGAAAAATTCTCAGTTTTTACATTTCTACCCACCTTCCTGAGCAATCTGCAGGCGTTGGAGAATCCACTGCAATATATCATTACCTGCAAAGCAAAGAAAATGTCAGGTGCTTGAAATCAGGCGTGTGCCAAAATCCATGGGCAAAACAGAGACCTCTCCAGTCCTCACTCCTCCCTGTGCTCTGGATCACACTGAGCGCACAGACCCCTTCTTGCAAATGCGCTTTCAAAAGCACCACACAAAAGAAACAAATAAAATGCACTGCCAGTATCTCACTGGCCAAACTGTCATTCCGGCTTTCTCCTGACCAAGCAGGCATCAGTCCCTGGCAGAGTGAGCCTGAGGCAGGCAGCAACCTCAGCATGGCACAGTGTGAGAATGCAGAAGCACATGCGGCCTGAGCAACACTTAAACCCTGATAATTGGTTTAGAAAGGACTTAAGCAATGCACAGCTTCCACAGCCAGGGAAAGGGAAGTGCCCCTTGTTTTGCACCATCTTGTCTTGAAAGATTCACTACAAAGTTATCTCCAGATTCACAGAGCACAGTCCTGTCTCAGTTTTAGTAAGAGACGAGTGACTGGTCCCCTCAAGCCCTTTAAGAGTCACAGCTTCCAGTGCAGAAGTGATGCCCGAGTCTCAGATCCAAGCTGTAGTAGTAGTAATAACAGCACATTTCAAAGGGAAACAAGATTTCTACGTTCACAAACACTTCACCTCTCCCAGTTCTTTTGCTGGAGTGTGACCAGTCATACCCATAGTCAGCATAAACCTCCAGCAGTTTTAGTCTTAATGTTCTGAGGGGAAAAATCTCATAAACCTCCTTCCATCTAAACAGCACAAAAATGCACTCGTTCCCTGATCAATTATTGGTCTTTTACTCCTAGGATTGCAGATTGAGGTGTTGACCTTTCTTGACATTGCAGTGATGACTTAACTTTCTAATAGGGGCTCAGAGCTCTTATCCTACCGCCTGCTTCCTGAAATAGATGAAATTAAAGGATTATCTCATCACTCATTTCTAGACAGCTCTCTCGGTAAGCATTTTCCCCCAAAGGTACGCATTTAACGTGGAGGTTTATTTGCCTTTTCTGTTGTGAGCCATTTTACTGACACTGAATTTAACTAGTTAGCTTCCTGCATGTGAAGAGACAAGCTCTCTTCAGTGAATCTGTGTCCACTGCTCTGATGTCTTCACCATTCCCTCACTAAACACAAATCAGTCTCTTTTGCAACATGCAGAAGCCAGCAACTTGTACAGCACTAAAAATATCACGGTTTAGAGAGCGATGACCATCATGCAAGAAGACTGCAACTCACTTGCCTATCAGAAGTTGACTAAAATTTCCAACATGCAAGAGGGAACTTGCAGCAGTTCTGGGGAATGAACCAAAATAAAGCAGACAGCATGCAAAGAGGATAAGTGTCAATGGACATCCTCTCTCCACATCATCTAGCCACGGACTTTTGGGAAGTGGTATTTTACATCGGTCAGACATCAAGAGAAGTACTTGTTCCCCCTGCACTTAATCTAGGTGGCACGTTATTTTCAGTACAAGAAAAGCTTTTCTGCAGCGCTGCCTTAACTATTTACTAACAGCTAGGGGAGGCAAGGCCAGCTCCTTTGCAGATAGATGCAAAGCACTCCACCAAATTCAGCTGCGTAATAGCTGTGTAAGCTGGGATATGGTTTGTACTGTAATGCATGGAGGGTGCTGCTGAGAACAAGATTCAGATGTCATCGAAGTTCTCCTTACCCTTTCACTGACTGACTGTACCCATGGGCAAGTGACTTCATCTCAGCGCCTCTGCTTTCTGATTAGAAAAGAAGAAAAAAAATTGGGGCAAACAACACACAGGGCCTACCGGGCTTTGCAAATACAGCCAGGAAAAATTTATCTATTTGGCTAAGTTGACTCCTGAGTTGCCTGAAGCAAGCTCACTGGTTTCAGCGGGAGTTTTTGTTCTGAATTTCAAAGGGCTGCAGAAAGACCAAAGCAGGAGGGGGAAACTCTGGTACAGTATGTGTGAATATTTATAGTGGAGGATCCTTCACTAGAGCTTTTGTGGAGGCTTGGAAAAGAGGGAAGCAGAGGTACTGACAGTGCCCTGTGAAAGGAGCTAGCAGGCACAAAGGAGACTGCAATAAGAGCTGCCTGTAATGCTATACGTGACACAGCACAGCTCCCCATCTGTTTCTCCTTCAGTCTGCCTGAAGGAGGAAAAGTTGTCATTTAGAGGCAGAGAAGTGGGCTGAATATTTGTTCTTTTCCTGGGTACTGAAGAAAAATTATTATTAGCAGAAAACATTAAAAGGGAGACTAATTGTTTATGCCTCATTTCTGAAGTACCATCTTTCAGTCAGACTCCAGGCTGCCAGTTTTAATCAGATTTTAACATTTATCTTTACTTGTGACCTAGCCTCGCTAGGAGTACAACAGGTCTGGAGGCTGAAGCACCTACTCACCTCTATGCTAAGAGAAGGTCACTTGAGTTACACTCACATGAGACAGCTAAAAGCACATGATTATCAGTCACAGTGTCTCTCATTCAAAGAGCTAGGACTGAAATAAGACACAAGTGAGAATGAAATAAAGGACGTAGGCACATCTCCAAGGATGCACAGCAAATATTTATTGGGCATACAGGCTCCAGTACGCAGCCAGGCAGTGGTAACCCCGGGGTGGCCATGGGGTCCACATACAGTTTTCTTTGATGAACTTCCTTGTCCCAGTCCCTTCCCCCAGTGAAGCTCTTACCTGCCACAGCATGTGGGATGCTTGTGATCATCACCCTCTGTGTCTGCATCTTGATGCCTGTGTCTGGATTTTGCATCTCCATCATAAGCGCTTCGATCTGCAAAGCATGACAGGGATGGGACTTATTACAGGAATGGACAGGAGGGAGCCCCAGGACCACCACAGCTCTGGGCAGCATCCCAGAGGAGTGTGCAGTGGTGCCACAGGAATGAACCTCCCCCTGCCATTAGAGATGCCATCTCTAAACCATGTCAGCTCTCACAATGACTCACAGCGTCACTCCTTCCTACAGAAGACACTCACACAGCCAGGGTTAGCAGAAGAGGGACAGGATGTAACCACTCCATGACAGCTGAGATTTTTAAAAAACCAAACAAAACAAAAGCCAAGAAAACAAATAAAGTCTCTGCTAACCATAAATGTTCTTCTCTGGCTCAGTGGGCTGTTTGTTGGGGCAGTAAGAAAGAAAAAAGGGGAGGAAATAAAACCTGTGTTTCTTTTACACAAGTACTCCAGATGTGCACAAACTTGTAGATACTGTACCATGCACCAAGCAAATAAGCAATATTTTGGCTGGAGACCAAACAACAAAGGTTCTCTGACACTCTGGTCTGCAGATAATAACCAGACAGGACTTTAGAAGAGCAACAGGAAAAGCACACCACTTTGCTCCAGCACTGAGCAAGAAGCTCGGTCCCCAGGGGAGGTAAGAACGGCTCGTCCTTAGAGAAAGCGCAGCCACCACCAGAGCCAAGGCTTTAAAAAGCTGGCCAAGGACTGACTGCAGCAGGCACCAGAATTTACATGTGGGAAAGCAGACTGCAAACACAGAAATAGAGCCCAGCTATAGGAAGGAGGTGTACAAGGGACTCTCTGGCTGTTCCTATGGATGGCTGCACTCACCCACCTTGGGTTCTTAGCCCCATCTGTGGGCAGCAAAGCTTAGTCCCTCCAGGGACATGGCAGAGACACACCACCAGGAGCAACCCACCTTCCTATCTGGCAGCATCTCCTGCCTTTGAGCCCTGAGGGGTGTCAATAACTTGTTTTTAACAGATCATGTTATAGAGGATGAGTCTCACCCTCAGGGCCAGACTTCTTTTATTTTGATTCCCAATTATCTTTTTCTCTTTTTTTAAAGATGAAGATTTTAAACCGTATTTTCCTCCTTTTATATTTGAATTCCTACTAGCATCATCCCAGAAGCACAACAGCCTCCTGCTTGCACTTGGGATCCTCTGCTCAGATGGGTGGAGTTGGAGCATGCACCTCATCTCCTTGTTTTAAATTATCTGAGTATCACAACAGCATTGCCTTTGTGGATAATGCTCTTCCCTTTGTCTTCTGCTTCCAGAGATATTAAATCAAAACTGGTCCAATAGGACCAATTTGGTCTCTCCACACATTCATTTTGGGTAAGGCTGTAACTTTTTAACTAGGATTAGAGGATTTAATGAGTGTGACTTGATGACACTCATGCATAATGAAGGGTATTGTCTTCACAGGCACCACAGTGACTTTGGTCCTAAGTCTTGCCAAGTTCAGTGAGAATTTAAGCCTGTAGTGACAGGATGCACTCTGGGCTTGACAGTAAAAATGGATTTTCAACCGTTTATAAAGCCGGTGTCAAATTAATACTAAAATGGAGAAGCCTAGTAGTATTTCACACAAGTATTTGTATAAATACTTACATAAAATATATTAAAATAGAAAAACATGACCAAAGCAATGGAATATGAAGACATTTTTAGACACTTTAACTGAACCCCCAATTTCAGCCTCAGCAAGTTCAGGGTTGGGCATGGAGAGATGCCTGTGTAGCTGTGTGAGATGAGGCGGGGCAGGATGGGCCAGCAGGCAGGGCACTAATTTAGGAAACACAGATTCGGTTCCCTCTAAGCAAACATTGGCATCTTGGGGAAGTCACTTACTCTCTCCACAGAGGCATGGCTGCGCCATGGACAGCACTTTTTCAGCATCAGGGATACTGGGGGGTGTGTGTGTGTGTGTGTGTGTGGAACCCAGCACCGCTCGTCACCACCGTACTACGACCACCAGGCACAAGCAGGACGTGTTCCCTGCAAGCAGTACAGCACACCCTGCCCCAGCAAGGGGCTGCCGTTTGCTCCCCAGTGGGCTCGAGAGATGGGTCTTTACCAGCCAAGAATGAGGAATTGACTCAGAAACCCACACCGCCTCCCAGCACAGCATGTTCCCTTTCTTCAACCAGCAAAGAGCTCCAGACTCTTGTGTTCATACCCTGCTGGGCTTCCTCTCATCATTGGAGAAATAATATATATTAAAAAGAAACTAGTGAGATGAGCCAAGGAGCTGCTGTTGGGGGGTGCTTACTTCTCTGGCTGCAAACCACGCACTTTGCTGATCAAAACTCAGCCTGTCTCCTCCTCTTCTCCTAAGGGAACACTGCTGATTAGAAGTTGCTATCAACACCAGGCTGCTGGCAAGAGGCCAGGAGGGCTAGTTAAAATACAGTGGGAACATTTACTTGCTTTGCTAAGGGCTCTAACACATTTTGTCACGCTTTCAGCCAGGGAAATGCTGTCTGGTTTGAATTTCGTTGAGCCAGAAGCCACTTCCTGACACTGGCTGATGGGCAGATGCACGCAGAGGTAAATATCAGCAGGAGGACTGCCAGAAGAGTCAGGCTCTGGGCTGAGCTCATCTCAAGCACAGAGCCACC
The DNA here is from genome assembly GCA_035590215.1 of Microhierax caerulescens. NCBI lineage: Eukaryota > Metazoa > Chordata > Aves > Falconiformes > Falconidae > Microhierax > Microhierax caerulescens. The sequence continues at coordinate 123,144,173 of JAVJGJ010000001.1, forward strand.
ATGAGGCATGAGCCCACTGAGGTCTCCCTTCACATCAGCCGGACTCTCTGTATGGAGGTGAGCTTGCCCCAAAAGCCACAGGGGAGACAAAAGGAAAACTGTTTGCTCCCCATCTGATTGCAAGAAGTTGCCAGTTCACTGAGTGCACAGCAAAACTCAAACTTGCAAATGATAACAAAAAACATCACTGCATTTCAGAAGCATGTGGGAAGCCTCAGGGAGGGTGAGGATCCTCTCTGCAAATGATCAGCTATTGATGGGGTACCCATGGCTCTGGAGGAGGAGGATGGATGCAGCACAGATGTTCTCCCATGGGAGGGAGCAGTCAGGGCAGATGACCGCTGATGTGTTGCTTGGGTAAGTTACCCTGGGTGCATTTCTCTGAGCTGTACCCTTTGGGGACCCATCAGCTCCCCAGGGTCAGAGCATCCACATCACAGAAGTGTCAGGCTCTGGATGCTGAGACTATGCCATGCAACAGCAAAACACTTCCAAGGTGAGAAGTTCAGCCCCTTTCAGCATCAAGTCAGAGGCATCTTTGCTTCAGATGTAAGAAAGACAAATTTTCCCAGCAGGCTCCAGCTCACAGCCCACTCCTCGTGCTATATTTAAAATCTGCTGCTTTCTCTATCGCAAGTATTTGCCCAGTTCTAGCCCTGCTCACTGCCTGACTGTGACTGTTTGCAAAGGTCATCCCTCCCTGCTCTGATTTCTGAGGTAGTGATCTTGGAAATCTTCATCACAACTCTGGCCTCAGAAGGCTAATTCAATTGTTTCCTAGGTCTACAACTAACAATCCTGTTTTGCACATGCATGGATGACTGGAAAAAAGAAGAAATTTAAAAAAAAAAAATCAGCTGTTAGCCACCTAATTTCCTGGTTTTTTTTAACGAAGTACAGGCCCATGGGGCCAAGCACACTGCCTCTTATCAGGGCTGCTTGAAGCATGTCATGCTCAGTGCAATGCTCCACAGAAATGCTTAGCACCAGCATCTCCCTGCCTGGGATGAGGAAAGGGAGGATGGGATGAAGCTCAGCTTGGCTTCAGGCTCAGCTTTAGCCACATCCAGGGCCTCACTCAAACAGAGAGCAGGAGTCTGATAGCTCCTTCCAGCAAAAGTACAATTCAGATGCTCACACACCTCAAGAAATGCACAGGCAGATGAGGGCCAGCAGCTGCTGGAGAGTCTAAGCCTGAAGAATCGAAGCCAGACTGGAGAAGACCCCAGGCTGGTCCCTCCCCGGTTGCAGCACTGCCTCAGGAAGAGCCATTAGGAACCAGAGTAAGGAGGAGGCAGAGGAAAAAGGCGAGCGGCATCCATCAGACCTACCCACAAGGTATGAGTCACAATGCAGCTCATGTATCACAGCAAGGAAAAATACACAGCCCAGCAGCCGCTGGAGAGCACAACCCTGCCCGGAGCTGTCTCCTGCTTTCCCAGCTCATGCCCAATGGAGGCCAGGCCCTGGCTGCTGGGGTGCGCAAAGGTACCAAGAACTTGAGCTGATTCAAGCTCTCCCAGCATCTGGCCAAGAGCATACAGCCAAAATGCATTTCAGAGGCTTCCTCCCCATCCCGACAGACTTTTGTGCCAATAGTCATCCCGCCAAGGCAGTTTAGGAGGGGAAAAAAATAGAATAAAACAACCTAAGTTTTAGTGATGAGTATTTCATGGCCTAGCAGGCATTGCAGAGCCTCAGAGGAGGCTCTCCAATTCCCCCCTGGTTTAGCCATGAAGACCAAGCTCTACATCCAGCCCAAGTCATGCAAGAGCAGCGCCACAGCAAGTACACAGCACTGCCCACCACCCCTAACGCTACCCCCTTTCCTCTCCCCCTGTCCGAGGGCAGGATTGCTGCAGTCACAAGGTGCTTGCTGGAGAACCAGCGCATGGAGATGAATCACAGCTGCAAAGGCAGAACAAGGCCAGCAGCCTGACAGCACAGCAGGAATCCCTTTGTGTGGCTGGAGCAAACCCAAGGTTACAGCATATGTGCCAGCTGGTGGCAAAGCTTGAGCACAGACTTAAGCAATTAAGAAAGCTTCTCTAGGATTTTAGCTCCTCACAGATCTAAGCCTGCAAAGGTACTTGCTGGATGTATGCTGAGCATCCTCAGCTCCCACCACACTGGCTTTACTGGAGTAAAGGTGCTCAGTATTTCAGCTCTGAGGACATGGCTGTCTGTATACAGACCACAATGCCATGTAACAGCCCAGGCTCCACACACAGCTTCCCCGAAGTCTCGAAAAAAACAGAGGAGGAATGAAGGCAGCGATGAAAGCCACAGACCTTCTGCTGACCATCTGGGAGCTTCTCTTCCTAGTGCTAACAGGTCTTTGACTTGCAAAGCACTAGAACTACTCTAACCCTCTTGCTGCTCACAGTGTGAGAGATGCATGCTCCCTAACAGCAATACACTGCATTTTAACAGATCTTCCCACCTGAGGAATTCTGAGCACTTTGCAAAGACTGCTATGCACCTAGGAAGCAGCTAAAGCACAGCTGCTGGTGGTTGTTTTCTCAAAGAACACAGCTTCTCTTCTGCACCCCCGCATGCAACTCCATGGAGCATTACTCAGTGCAGAATTTGGCCCAGACTATTTCCTCTGGCAGGGCTCCCCAGCCAAATTTACCTTGAAAGACACAGAACCAAAGAAAATACCTTCTTTACTTCCTCTAGTATTAAAAAATACAGTGCTTGTATTGCCAGGTTTGTACCTTAGCACGGAATAGCCTCAAATTCCCTCCCTTTTCCCCCTGGAATCCTCCTTAGGTCGTGGGTGTTGTAGGAGAGCTAAGCGCAA
>JAVJGJ010000001.1:123155179-123193466 GCA_035590215.1 Microhierax caerulescens
GAGGGAGGGGGAGCCGCGAGGCTGCTGCCGCCCGGTCGCCGCTCTGGCTTGGGGCGCCTCACCCTTCCTCCCGCCGAAGGCGAGCGGCCGGGCTCGCCGCATGTCAGCGCCGCCGCCACCGGCCCTGCCCCGCCGCGGGCGCTGCCCAGGGGCCCCGCCGTGGCTTCTGCCGGCGGAGCAGCGGTTTCGGTCCGTGACGTCCCGACTTGGCCGGGTCCCGGCGGCACGATCGCGGCCATGGATGGGGGGCAGATGCACCTGAAAGGGCGTGAGGGGGAGCCGTGTCCGGCGGCGTGGGGCAGCGCCTCCGCACTTGGCCCCGCTGCGGGGAGCGCGGCCGTGGCGCTGCGGACAGGGCTGACACATCCACGAACGGAGCCCCCCTCACGGGTGCGCTGCCAGAACCGCCGCGCACGGGTAGGAGCGGCTCTGGATTTCACTGCTGTCATCCCCGCTTATTTTCTCTCTCTGATCTAAATCGCTCGTCGGATTTTACGATAGCTGCACGGTCTCCGTGAGCGTCTGAGAACAGTGAAGGTTGTCGGGCCTCGGCCCTGCGCTTGGTGGGAGCTGAGCTCCAGTGACTCCGAGGGAGAATGGTTACACAAAGCTGTTTACAAATCAAGCCCGGAAAAACTATAAATAGCAAGGCAGTAGAAATCATGAGCGTGTATGTTGACCAGGTTATAGTTTATTAATAAAGTAAGATACTTCCTACTCTGCGAAAATACACACGTAGGAGCTGCAGATCTCTTCTGGAGGCAGCTTTCCTGCAGTCATCGCTTTTGACAGATAGAAAAATTATGGAAAGAGAGTGAAGCTTCAAAAAATACTTTGGCATTGAACAAGTATGTCATTATAGAGTTGTGCATTACTACATCTTAATGTTCTTATACTTCTCCCCATGCCTTTCTTTCTTTATTCTTTCTGGAATTTTCTTTTTCTTCTTCATCAGTAAAACCAGTACTAGAATTAATTTCCCTTGTTAGCATGAGCACAATATTTTTTGTTTTATTCCTTTATAAGGGAAGTTTAAAATACTTTGTTTCTCCTAGAGAATATTTACCAAAACAACAAAAAAAGCACAGGGACATCTTTAGGTGATGCAACTCCTTCTGCACTTCAGCAGTAAACCCATACTTTCTAAAAAGTGCTGTGATTTTCATAAATACTGTCTTTGTATCTCTGAAAATGTTAAAGGCAGTGGTAACTCTCTACAGTTCGATATAACTAGATGCCAAGTTCGTAAAAATACAAAGAGTAGGGAACCTTTAAAATAACCTGTCTGATGGTTCAACATACTCTGAAATAAGCTTTTAAACATACTTCATTTGTCTTGTGTTTGTGCCAGGTAAAAGAGTTTCCTTGGTAGCACGGACTAGGGATTTAGTAATTAAAAATAGCACTTTTTCAGGAGTTAAACTTGTAGGATTGATATTATATTGTTGATCATGGCCATGGTTTTCAGATGGCAAATACCTTGCATTTTGATATTACCTGAAAACGTAGGGCTTTGAATGAGTTTTTCAGAAACTGATTTCCTACTGGGTGGATAGTCCTGTTGAGTTTTGACTGTACAGAGTAAGTGCATTGTTTGAATCTTCGCAGATTTGTAGGCTAGTGAAATAGTAGATGCTGAGAAGCTCTAATTGCAGTGCTCTTTCATGTTGTTAAAGGTGTGAGAGTCCTCGTAGATGCCAGAGAGAAACTTCATATCCCTTGGGGAGATCCTGCTAACCAGAGTAACGGAGATACGATGATGGCTTTTGATACTCGGTCAGTCATGGTGGTGCAAGGCATGGTGGAGACGGCAGTTTTTTTACAGTACCTTCCAGCCATAAGAGCTCTATGGGCGGATAGCGGCATCCAGCACGCATACGACAGGCGCAGAGAATTCCAGCTGGTAAGATTTGTGTTTCAGTGTTTTTAATTGAGTGCGTATGATTCTTGTTCCTGTGTTACTTTTCTGTAAGAGACTGATCCTTGTGGATCTTAACCATTTTTGAATGGCAGACTGTTGCACTGTGGTATTACAAACAGATGCATTTATCTCTTCCCTGCCCCCCTTTTAAAAAAAAAAAAACACCAAGAATACTAAAGAGCTTTTGACGTAATTGTCCTCATTTCATATGTGAGAAAGCTGAGGTACAGAGGGCTTTTATGTTTTCTAACAAAGCTAGAAACTGCATAGTGTTTTTACCATATGATTATTTCCACCCTTTGTTAACTAGTGTATCAACTTAAAACCAAACCAAAACAAAATGATTTGCAATAAAAGAAGACAATAGTAACGTGATTTTAAAAAAAAGATATGCATGGGTTAATGAGAAGAATTTGAAAACCACTCCCTTCTCTATTCCAATTTGAGCAATCTAGCAAACATTCCCTTTGTATACTTCCTGTTTAATTTTGAATGTCTATGTTAATACTCATGTAATGAGATTTTTGTTATATTGGAGTTCTCAGCTGGAGATGGAGTATACAGTTTAATAGTGAGGCTGAGATGGAGTATACAGTTCAATAGTGGGGTTGGAAAGGAAGAAGGAGCGTGTCTTGATTCTTGAGCTGGAGCTTTAACTACCTGTGACAGCTGAAGTCCCTTTGCTCCATTCCCATGCAAGTGCTGCAAAAGGAAATAAAGAATTTAAGTTAAATTTGGTGGTTATTGGCTCATAGGCCTGTGTAGTAAATGCCACTGGCATAGGGTTTTGTGGGGGTTAGTGGTTGAGAACCTTAAAATAGATTAAATCTGTACTTGTAGGTGTCTTAAACCTAAGTGGCTTTGTGTTTTTATGTCTTAAAAATAACCTTTGTGTTAGTGTGAATCTGAACAATAGCTGATGATGTCTCCTGTTGAGCTATTATGAATGTTGTGTAATCACACTCTGACTTACTGTGTAAATGCACTATAAATATGTATTGCCCTGATCACAGAATGTCTTTTAGAGATTGCAGAGTGGGCAGGTGCACCAGTAGCCTATCACCTTCCCAGCCTAGTTCTGAGCTATGTAAATAAGTTTCTAATGAGACCTGTTGCTCCTTGGTTTTTTCTTCAAAGTGATAGTAAAAGGGTAATTGCTATACGGTAGTCAAGATCCTCTTCTGGTGCAGATGTCACCTCTAGTGACGTAATTGCTGTGCTGAAGTAATCTGTTTGAAAATCCGTTAAGTAAAATTGTTTTGTCTTTGTTTAAGCAAGTTTAGTGACTTCAGGCTAAGTAGCGAAGGCAAAGGGAGCTGTTACTATTCTGTCATCTTGAGTCTCTGAGAATTAGGTTCTTTCCATCAATGAGGCATGTGCAGAGTTTCACTTTGAGTAGGATTTGAAGAATGTGTTCTGAATCTGTCAGGGAAAAAAACCCAACTGTTGCTTTCTTTTGGAAATCCCTAAATCTGTATAATGTTGTCTGCAAAAATATATATGGATATATATCTCATGTTGTGTTTTAGGCAGAACCCTATATTTTTTTTAAGGGCTCTTAATAGTTGAGTACTGTTCTAATACTAATTTTTGAATGTAAGGTAACTGCTTCATTTATACTTTACATTGCTTTATTTCCTAAATCCTTTCAAAATCTCAGCCCAACATATTTATGCCAAGTTATAAACATAAGAAAAAAAAAAAAAGCAAAGCTGAATGATGTCATTGTATTGAGTGCAAGCAGTGTGATCAGTGCTGGCCAAGTGTGAAGTCTCAGTTTTACCCCAGTAAGCGTCAAGCTTAAGTTACGACAGAGCTGCATGTGGGTGGCAGGATGGCAAAAAACGCCTGAAAGCGGTATGTATTTTTGCCGTACCTGCTGACAGGCTTTGAAGAAGAGTGTTCAGAGAGTTCAGATTCGTGCCATCATATGGAAGGAAGACACAGATGGTTAAGGAGGGAGTGACGGGTGTACCCGAGTCAGGAGGTAGAGCAGGGGGAAGTTGGAAGAGACACAGATGTTTCAGTTGTATTGAGTATGGACTCTTGAAGTAAGGATTCAACACTGAAAATTTTAGCGTTGTAAAATGGGGAATAAGTGAAAAATACTGTTCTCCTTCCAGTTCAACTGCTTATGGCAAAAAAATGTAATGAAAGGAGAGAGACCAGCAATCACTAGATGAGTGGGAGAGAGGGAAAAGTGGCATTAAAAAAATGTGTAAAATGCTGGGACTGAGCATGGTGGAAGAGTATTATTTGACTCTATATCCTCTTGACTTCAGAGTGTTGAGTGAGTTTAACTTTTTTCACTGGAATGAGTTTGACACTACACTGAAAAACATGGTTCATATTAAGAGCCCGCAGGCAGGAATGCTGGACAAGTATTGTTTATCATGGGAATAGGACACTTTGGGGCAAAGGTAGAAGTGAGCAAATGAAGAACAGAGCAGTGATGGATAAGGAGTGAAAAATGTCAAAATCTACATAGAAGTTCTGGAGGAAAGGAAGCAAGAGTGTAATTGTAGAAGTCATGTATAGCTTGGACAGATAGGAAGTACAGAGAAAGAGGATTTAAGATTAAAGTTTCTGCACATACATGGTTAACACTTAAAGATGTATGTACATTTGTGATGTAGATCATCGAGCTGTTCTTGCTTTTTTCGTTTTCCTCCATCATCTTTCACTTACAATGCCAGAGATGATGCTGGGAGCCTGAAGAAATGATGTGGTCTTTTTATAGCAGCATGAGAGGGGAAATACAGAACTAGGTTTTATTTTAATGGAATTAGGAATCAGCATTTCCATGCCTAGTTTATTGGCGTGTCCTTCCTCATTTTGTTAACTGAAGTGGTCATGGGGATAGTCAATATGATTTATTTTTCTTGGTATAAAAATAGGGCCTTCTGGCCACTAACAGCAGTATTACAAAAATTCATTAGGTCACGCTTTAAAACTGGAAAGAGCTAATTACAGCTTAGTACAATACATGCCACTTCAATACTTCTCAGGTGGTTAATATTATAATCCATCAGATTTTATTACAAACTGAAGTAATTTGGCTGATAGTTCCACTAACATGGTTAACTAAAGACTATTTTGGTGCTCTAGCTTAGTCCCTGTAACTTGCACTTAAGATTCTGTTTATCTTCAAGCTTTCTCTCCTTCTACTGAGCTTACTTTTCTCATGGCCTCTAGTCAGATGCCTAACGTAGATTAATTACAGAGTTAGTCTGAATCAGTCTTAATGGTTTCTGACAACTAATTAACATTTCAGGTTTCTCAGTGCAAGTTGTTTTCCAGTAAAAATCTCCTGAAATGACTTGGATAAACGTAGCCGTTATCTTAACTCTGCAACATGCAAAGCAATTTAACTAGACATTTCCTAGCCTTTATGTTTCTACTCATGAGCTGTTCAGCTGTGTGGTTGTAAAGGTTTGCTGTTCTCATTGAGATTTGCTTTGAGGCACTGGCAGCTGAGAAGCGTCTAGTGCTGTGCTGCTGCGTATCTAATAACACCGCAAAAAGCACTTCTGAGTAAGAGTACCATTGTGCACTGCCTGTCACTTTGGTGCGTTTGCGATGAACTTGCATTTCGTGAATTTGCTGCGAGAGTTGTTAACAGAGAAGCGTTTTGAAGTAGTCTGCAGGAGTCTTTAATTCTCTGAGAACGGAAAATTGGGATGAGAGCCCAGTTGCTCCAGATGCATGATAAGCTTTGAATGTGTTAAAGGTTTGTTCATGTTAAAGTTAACTTTTGAGTGGGTTTGGATGTTTGCTACCAGCAGTTGTTGATCTTCGGGTAGATACTTGTCCTACTTGCAAATTACGCTGAATGTTGCTTTTATGCCATTAACCTGCAATGCACAGGGGCAGTGATGACACTTTATTCTGTCCACATTTGTATAGAACTGCAGATGATACAGTAAGGATGATAGGATGATGGATTTACATCTGGATCATGTTTACTTCTGTGACATGTCTGCAAGTGCTAGATCAGATTATAGAAGACAGGAAAAGGCGTGTTCAGCTTCAAGTTATACTGCTAGTTTTGCTGCAGCTTCTCTGCAACATTTTTCTCTTGCAGGGAAACAAATTTTCTCTTTCTGTTTTTAAAAAGCCTTGTTCAGTTTACTGGGATATTGCATTCTAGTTTATTCTGGTTGGACTTTTCTGGGTTCTGTCTCTGAATATTGCCGGGGCTGTTGTACACATGAGAACATTAAATTAGTTATACTGGAAATACTGAGTCCTTGTATGGCCACTGCAGAGTATTAGCAAAACTTACTGTTCTTTCAGGTGCCTAGGTGACACGTCCTTGCAATGTCCTTGATCATAGAGTAGCGATCCTGTGGAGGTCAGCTCTGTTTGAAGACAGACTATGTTGGTACATGTTGACATCTTCCTCTTTCTCAAGTATGGGTGCCCATCTTATGAAACAAGTGTGATCAGTCCCTTAGCGTCTCTCTGAAGTCACAAGCACAGAACCTGTAAAAAAGTATCTTCCCTGTCATGCTTTAAAAGCATCTACACCATATTTGCAAGATTAAATTTCAGAAGCCTTTCAACGGCTTGTGCCCCCTGTAATGTGTTGATACTCCTGCCAGTATTCATGCTCTGCAGCCTCCTCACACCCCTAAGTTGGGAGTATAGCGATGTCTTCCCCTCTCCCTTTCCCAGATCTTCTCTTGGTTCTGGGATTGGGTGTTCAGTTGTCCCCTCTGTTTCTGCTTGAAGTGTGTAGGTAGTGGTTCTATTAGGACATTCTTGAGTGTGTAAACTGTTGGTATAAGGTTTCTCAGACTGATAGAAAATCTTTTTCATTACAGACGTGAGATCCAGTCACCCAATGTTTCTGTAAACACATGCACTGACTGTTCAGGCACTTAATTGTGTTACTTTAGTTTAAATAAAGTAATTCAGTGTTACTTTTATTTAAATGTGATGTTGTAATTACACTGAGTATTGCTTAGATTTCTGTGGGGAAAACAAAAAGCTGCTGCTTTGTATGTGTTGAAATAGGAACTGTTTTTCCCAGTCAATAGGTTTGTCAAAGATCAAATCACAGGATGGCATGTGTACAGTGAGCATGATTCCTTAAAGCCCTTGGATAAGTTAGAGCTACTTGCCATCTTTCATCTTTTATGTGAAAAGGATTTATCAAAGATTGTTGCTATAACTATGGAAAGAAAAGTGCTTTACAAATTTATACTTAAAAATTAGTCCTTCAAATCCTGAGAAAAGACTCAGAATTCTTGAAGGTTTGCTGGTTTTGCTGCCCCAATGACAAGATAATGCTGGCTTTGGGTTCGTATTAATAAGGCTCTGTATAGGGATTAACACTGGAGTCAAACAATAAGGAGGCTTGAGTTCCTTCATTCTTGGTTTGTTGCCAGAAACCCTTCAATCTGTATACTAGTGCTCAGGTAATGGGAATCGACCATAATATTTTAATCAAGCTGAACAATCTTCAGGTGAACTGTTATACTACTTTATGATAAAGTGCCATTTTTTAGATTGTTTTCCAAATTGGGACTTGGAGTCACTGTGCCTTAAAAAGACTGTTTCTGGGACTGCCGCCTTCCCTTTCCACCACTCTTCCTTTCCTGCCTGCTGACTTTTCTTGTTAGTAGTGAAATATTGAAGTGTTTGGAGAGGAATAGTCTTGTATTGCCAATTGATGTTGTAGTGCAAGCTGATCTAGTTCTTCTGTAGAACATCTTTGCTGTAATTTTTTTCTGAATGTTACTGGTTTTCTTTTTTTAAAAAAAAAATATTTTCTGTCACTATGATTTTTAAGCATGGATGTGGCTCTGGATTGAGAGGTCTTTCAGTGGGAGCTATTTTCACCTGGACACGTTACCCCAGCAGACAAGCTAAATGGAAGCATGCTATCTTCCAACCAGGATTGCTAGTTTAGAGTCCTGTGTGCTACAGTTAGCCTGTACAAGCATATCTTTTCTGTGTGGTTTCAGTGCAGCCTCTGAGGATGGAATTTTTAATTTGGACTCAATCCAGATACCTGTTTATGGGGAACCACTGCTTTTAAAATGCGGACTTTCACAATACAGTGTGGGGGCAGAGCTATGTGTTCTTATACATACTCTGTCTTGTACAAGCTATGTCATGTTGATAATCATGTGCCTTAATTTTCTGAACTTTCTGTTGTAGAAGACTAAAAGGTGGCCTATTTCTTGCAAAAATTTGGATTTCTGTAACTGAGCCTTGATTAATAAGGTAAATTATGTATGTGCCCTTCTGAATATGCTGTGCACACCAACAACTTCTAATGACTTCAGAGGAAGAGACTTTCTCAGCCTTTTACACTTCTCAAATGTGTGAACCTGTTCTCAGCAGATTCTTTTGAGTTTACGCAAATGTGTTAGATGTGCTTTTGCTGCTTCTGCTGCTTCCAGTGTAACATAAGACCTTGGTACAGATGTTCATTCAGAGCAGTTTCCTTGTGGCTACTAACGTGCAAGATACTACATGTTGGTACCTGTAGAACTGTCTCATTATGTTACTTCACAGAATTTAAATGTGGCAATGGCTACGCCATTCTCTGTCCGTTTGGAAATGACTGACTAAATATAAGCCCAATCTACACTACAAAGTTGCAGTATTCATAGCTGTCAGCAAGTCTCCATGCTGGCAAAACATGTGGTATGAATGCAGCTGTGATCTTCCGTCTATATAGGTGAAATTAATTTTGCACCTGAGGCAAAGAATAGAGAGTGATCTTTTTCATATGTAAATATGGGATCCTTTAGGATTAAGATGCTGTGCCAGGGGCCGTGTTGATTTGTGCTGCTGTTCCTAACTTGAGTTTACTGTAACAAGACTTTAGCCTTAGAGGCTAGTTAGGTCTGCTCGCACTGAGCACATACTACACTCAGGTTGTATTTGGACGACTGTTTTGGCTGTCTTTATAGACCTAAACTTTAGTTAATGATAAATGCTATTTATAAGTTCTGAGTTCATGCTGTACCTCATATGCAGAACTAGCAAAGTGGTAGGAAACTTTAGCTTGTGGTAGCAGAGGAAGTTGCTTAAGAAAATGTGAGAACGTAAGTGCAGCTGACCTTACTATGCACGAAAAGCAATAGAATAACTGTACTAGTTTTCATGTGGAAGGCAAGATACCATACCAGCGTTGTGCCTACTGATGCTTGGTGGTTTTTTGTATCTACATTTACTGCAAATGTAGTTGAGAAGTTCAGAAGTTGTAGAGCCGTGTCACTCACTGGTGGTGCTAATGGAGTCTAGCTGATGCCAAGTGGTGTCTTGTATTGCTGTGGAATATGAAGCCTTTCTTCATATCTTAAAGATTATTAAATGGGTCATGGAACACAGTATTAGTTAGCTAGGCAGCCTTAAACGATAAATATATTTAATCCAAGTAAAAATCTTGGAATAATTCCAAAGACTCACCATTATATTCTACAACCCTTATACTCTACAAACAAAGTAGTTTGATGGGTCAGTTTTAAATGGTGATTAAAAGTCTTTATGACTATGTCAGCAGCTAAAGATGGTCCTAAATTATTTCCAATATCTTCTTCACTGGCATGTCTGCATTAACAAGAAACATCAGGTAACAGAGCTAAAAAAGTTGAAGACTTCTAAATACAGAAAGTACCCCTGGTTCTTTATCATCACAATAACGGGCAGCTTCAACTATTTCAGAGAATAAATTTTTTGGACTAATGGCAGTGAGCTGCCTTTTACAACACTTAATTCACTGTACCATGTTGCACAGTTCTTAAAAATGCTTAAATGTTTTCCCAGTACTTCATAGTCTCCTCAGTTAAAATAAGTGGATTATAATGTCATGTTCCTCTTCAGTGACTTAAACAAGGAACTGGAAAGACCCCAAATTCTTTTTATGGATAAGAGGTACGGGAATGCATAATCACACATGAGTTTCTGTATCTTTTTCCTTTGTTCAATGATGTCAAGAGACATAATTTTAAGCAAACCAATGGGAGTATCAGCAGACCACCTGGAAGTGCTTCTCACTGGGCACATGATGGTATTAGATCAGCCACTAGTGACGAAATACATAGGACACAGAATTTCCAGGGGAGGAAACACAGTGCACTGACACAGTCTGTAATTCAAAATATCTACGCAAAGTAGCATGTAAAAAAAACTTGGTGCAGGGTGATCTACTAAAATTCCACATGTGGGTGGTATTGGGACCTTTCACTGTTTTCACTAGCAAACAGTTACATAGTTGCTTTAGTAATTTATTTCTAGGTTTTTTGGTTTTAGTTGATTTCTAGTATGACATTCTACAAGTGATGTGAAATTTTTGCAACCTTTTGGTGTTGCTGCTATTTAGGGAGTCTTGTGTACCTTAATTTGAGTGCATTAGACACAGGTTTTAACATTTTTAAAAATACTAACATTTTTCTAATGGTACATGTAGGCCTTTCACAGGACTTGGTAAATTATCATTGAATCTTTTCAGATAGCTTGTAACAGGATCTTATGTATTAGTATGTCACCCTTTGCAAACAGAAATACCAGAACTTAATTGAAATGGATTCTGCTAATTGAGGCAGAGGAAGGAACTAAAAAGCATTTGGTCATCAGCATTTCTCATGAGGCTGAAATAGGCACCAAGTGTATTCTAAGATTGAATCCTAGGGATACTTCAGTGCATGCACTGGTGTCTAGTGTAGGGTTCTGCTTTTGAAGTGTAGTGATTCAGTTTACAGTGTATGCAGTAATGGGCTTTTCAAGCATCTTAAAGTTCAATCTGGCCAGTTTTAGTGCTGATACGTTTTCCACATGCCAAATATTTGTCAGGTTTTTGGGAGCCTTTGCCAATCTTGTACAACTTGGAAGCAAGTAAAGCTCTAAATGATGGATGGCAGATTTGCAGACTCACTACTGCTTCAGTGTTAGATTAAATGCAGTTTGAGTTGCAAACACATGAAGTCATGGAGCCAGTGGGTCAGTGCACTGAACGAAGAGCAAATGTTTACAGTCTGGTTCCAGTCTGTTTTGTGTGCAAAACATCTGAAGTTTATATAGATGCTTCCCAGAGTGTAAATAGTAATTGGGAGGTGGCTGTTTCATCTTGGTCAGAGCATGTTTTCATATGACTTCTAGGTCTGCGTGTGTGCCGTGACTTGGAAGATTTGTTTCATCAGTGAAATTTGAAAATCTTTTGCAAAGTATTGGTGTCTTTCCTAAGGTAAACTTTCTGGAAGAGGAATTTAGATTGTAAATACTTACTAAGGGAGAGAGTAAAAAGTTCTTTAAAGAAAGAAAGTGCACCTGATTTTGTGGACAGCATATCCTAATTTGCTTTCATGGATTAATTTCTGTTCAGGTTCTGGCAAACAGAAGCATCTTTATTAGAAGCTCTGGTTCTGCATGTGTTGTGCCCCATATGCTGTTTATTGCATTTCTTAACCTGGCTCTGATGTCTGGAAGGGGCTGCAGTAGGCTTGAGTTTGCTTTCTGTTTGGAAGCATTGATGATCCTAAGGAAAATCACATGCCAGGAGGAATGCTCTGTACTCCTTGCGTTTTTAATTGTGGGAAAAGAGTCTCAGCAAACTTCTGGGTTTTGCTCTTGATTTGTACAAATAGAGTATCACTTCATACAACTCAAGGCTATGTAGTTTCTTAAAATTCTGAGCTGTTTATAGAATAGGGCACATCCTGCTTTCAAAGTAGTCTTTCAGAATTAGTTAGAAATATGATAGCAGAGTGCCTTGCATGGAAGAAATTGTAGTTCGGTAGGCATATGTAGTTCTGTAGTTAATGGAATGCTGTTTCATGCCTAAAAGCTGTAGTGAATTTTCATACTTTTAAGCAAACTTTGTTGAGAACCTGGCAATTGCATCCCTTCTTCAGGAGAGGGGAGGGATACTTAACTAAGAAAAAATTGGAATTGCTTCCCTCTTCGGAGAGTAATTCAAAACTGGAACAATTTGCTCTATGGTATACTAGTGCATGGATTAAGTTCTTAGCTTAATCATGTCTTCATTTGGTTAATTAGAATAGCACTTTATATCTGAAACTATAGAAATGCTCTGCTGATCGGAGAAAATCTGAATCTGAACTAAGTGAATGAGGCACTTTGAAGGTAAGTGCAAAACTGAATTCAGTGTGAGAAGTAGACAACAGCTGGTACTGGAGCCTTGGAGCATTTCATTCACAGCTGTCTGGGTATGGCAGCTGGAGCGATGCTGCTGGGTACCCGGCAGCTTGCAGATGCTGCAGGGTAGTTGTAGTGCAAGAGCTCACGTTGGCGTGCTCTGTCTCCCTCCATTTGTTATCCACATTTTGAGAATTGTGGATTAATTGGATTACGTGGCAAATAGGGGATAATAGATTAAGGGGTTACTATTGGGTTAAAACCCTTCTTAAACCCCTTCACCTTTCTTTGTTAATGCCATTATGCAAGATAAAAATGTCAGTCATGAAATAAACTTGGTGTGGCTCCTCCCTTTCTTGGTGCTTTTGTAGCTTTGTGCTATTGAGCACTCTCCACCCAATGTGATCCAGCTGTTCTGAATACAAATTCAGCTCTGCTACCAAAAGGTTTTGCAAAAGTTCACTTCTATGAGTCAGGACTTCAACCTTTCCTTTTTTTAGGGCAGATCCTCAGTTTGTGTGACCCAACACGACAGGTTTCACTTCTACGCCACGTGATGCTGTCCTGATTGCTTTGAAATAAGTCAAATAGAACTTAAGCTACAAACAGGAAGCGCTGAAAAGAGGAAATAGGTTAGTGCTCTGAGGTGGGATGAGCTGTGATGCCTTTGTGACATTTATTGGTAGAGAACAGGATTATTTTGTACTTCTGTACCAGCAGATGTGGCCTGCATCTGAAACTCTTTGGTCTTAACCAAGAAGCGGCAATTAATCCCAATGTACTTAAAATTTACCTGTGAAAATGGGCAGATCAAATTTAAAAGATTATTCAAATGGTTGAGCTGAAGAGAAAGAAGCTGGGAGATCCAGAAATGTCTGATCCTGACATATGTTATCTGTGCTTTAGTCCTTTGAAGTCTGGTCTGTTCATGGTTCCGCTGGCAGCAGTGCCATTTTAAAGCAGTTTGCCCTTCCTTCTTAGGGAGGGGGGGATTAGTTTAACATGGGAGCAATTGGCTGCTCAGCACATGGCTGCAATAATGCTCGTGTGGGCATAAATGGGGACTGCTTTGTTTGGCTGGAGTGCCAGTTTATGCTGGTTTTAACATAACTTTGGTCATAATTAACACTTAGAAAAAGGAAACATACTACTTTGCAGGAAATGTGTTTTGTGTTAGTACGCTTAAATATTTTGACCCAGGCTTGCAGTTTGGTAAGTAAATATACTGTTGCTTACCTCAACACTTTCCACTTAATACCTTTAGCACCCTTATTAAAAATTAGTTATTATATATGCTTATTGTAAACTCTCAAAACACTGCTAATAAAATTGCTGCTTAAAGAAAGAACCCTGTATCAAGTGTTAGAGCATAGGAGTGGCAATTTGAAAACAAATTGTTTCCCTTTGCCTTAGGAGATACAAAGCAAGTTGCTGAATTGTTGCTATAAAATAGGGAAAGTATCTGTTTTTTCAGTTTAAATCCTTAAATAAACAAGTTATAGGCATGAATGTTTAGAAGTTTTGTCCTATTCTGTTGACTGGGGTGTGTGTTTGAAAGAGGAATCCTCATTAGAAAGTGCTGGGAAGAATGACTGGTGAGAGAAGTTAATTTGTAGAAACCTGAAAGTTGTGAAGGGGGAACAAAGATTATTTTATTTAACTCTAAGCCTGAGGCCAGTTAAAGAAACCAAACCCATTCAAGGTTTCAACATAAGGTGGTTCAACTTCTGTGGGTCTAACAATCAAGAAAATTGTGGATTTGAATACAGTAATATAATTAGGGCTAGGTGCATTCATGGCATAAATGTATCATCTGGATCATCCGCCTCTTTTGTGGAGTGTTAAGGTCATCACTCATTTGGGTGGAGGGGGAGGACGTTTTAGTGCTCTCTGATATCTCTCCCAACTAGGAAATGTGCAATGGTTTGACTGAAACACTTCCTTCATTATCTCTGAGCTTGTTATTAAAATTTCAGAAGACATCTGGTGAAACTTCAGTAGTAGCACTATTGATTTGCAGTCAGTCTTCTTTTGAATCAGCTTGGGGTAGGGTATGAAGGAAATAAAGGTTAGAGATTCTTTTCTCTGTATTCTTGGCCAAAATCCTCAAATACAGATTTATCTGCATTAAGTCTCTAATAGAAAAAAACCTATACATAATGAAGTATGTGCTGTAAGAATTACCGGGGTGTTGTAAGATGCAGAATTTTAAGATCTGTTTATTCCTTCAGCATCTTTCTTTCTTCAAGCTGCTTTTCCCATGTTGTGGATGGTTTGGTTAGCATGTCAATTTCAGTATGTATATGCCAGCCTAAAAACACTGTAGTTACCCCTTCTTATGCTAAACTAGGCTTTTAAATAGCTTTTTTTGTTTGTTTGTTTGTTTTGTTTATTTCTTTTTAATTAAATAAAACAGAAAGTCTTGGTTTCTTTTTTCCCAGATACTCAAGTAAGGTCAGGAAGAGAAAATGTTTGTTCGTTCCTATAATTCTAGAGTTACTAAGTTATAGCTCTTATTTTCTTTAAATATCTGATTTATTCTTTCAGATACTTAGTAAGTCTTGTCAGCTCAGTATGTTCCACTGAAATTGCAGCCAAACATAGATGGTTTGATAAATTGTATGTTTCTTTCTTTAAACCTTGTGATGATTAAATCTTTATTTGATGCTTTTTTTTTTTTATTAGTATTAAGTGATTGCTATTGGAAAAAATGTAGTCTGTGTTCCCCTAGAACAGCTAAAAAGCCATTTGGCTATGCTATGGTTTCAACAAATCATATTTAGATTGCTGACATTGTTAACATGGAAACCAAATAAATTGGTGCCACTTCCTGGTTTTAAAAGATGTGTTCATCTGTTGTGTATTTCATGTAGGGGTTTTTCTCTTGTTTTTTTCTTGTCCTCCCCAAAAATACTTTTGTGGTTACTTTGCTTTAGGCACTAACTAGCAACATTTTAGACGGTAATCTTTCTTGGTGCCATGTTTTGTTTATAAAAGATAACTGATCTGGTTTACTTCAGAAGACCACACGAGCAGCTGCAATATGCTATTGTCTTATAGGTAAATGACCAATATGTGCTGTTATCCTGTCTTTGTAGAAAAAGTGCATTATATAAAACTTGAGATATTTCATTGTATGGGCATGAGCAAGACTAGTTAAAATAAATGCGATGTTGTAAGGGAAGCTGCTGTTGTAACCAAGTACCTTGATAAGAATATGATTTAGTTGTGTTTTCTTGTAAATCATTTGTATGTTCATGATGAAATGGCTTGGCTTGGCTTTCTTCAGTAAGGATCACAAGACTCCAGGAGGCACACAAGCTGTTTTGAATCAAACCTTTCTGAAAATGGAATACTTGACGGTTATGAATAAAGTTATTTAACAGTCAACTTCCTGTGGTTTACATGCATTTCTGAATCAGGAGGAGGCTGAAGGGCTGCAGCTGAGATGTGTATACTTAATCAGAATAAATTAGGGAGTCCTCTACAAGCAAGCAAAGTGATTGCTTAAATCTGGTATTCTGATAAGATTTATTTTAATACTGTATTAAAAGAGTAAAAGTATAGTCACCTAACACTGGAAGATCTTTAAAGCTACTGTGTAGGCCATTTATTCTGTTGTATTGGGGCATGTTCAAAAAGTTTGCTTTATTGCAGTATATCAACATGCATGAGAAATGTGCTCAAGCTTGCACTTGACTTTGCCACTTCTCTTGGCATCTTTGGGCCTGCTCATTAAGTAGAAGGAAGCAGACAGTGAACAAGTAGGGCCCAGTGGTGTGGTTCCTGGAGTGTAACAGGTCATTGGTAGCCTTCAACCACACTGTGCAGTTCAGAACTGCTCAACTGTAAAAATTACTTTAAAGGAATCATTTGCATTTAAAAAAAACCCAACAAATCCACCATTTGAATTTCCATCATATGTGCACACAGAACATAGGTGTGAAGACAATGGGAATGTAATGGAGAACTATAGAGTTTTTTAATGGGGGTAGATCCTGCAGTTCTCAGTGTCCTATTGATTTTGTCCTTGGCGTGGCTCTTTTGTGGCATGACAGCAGGAGATTGACTGCTGCAACAGCCACATGGCAGGGACTGGACATGGTGAGCCACACTGGAATTAGTGGGGCATATGGGAAAACCCCCAGTTTCTTTTTTCTAGTCATCGGGTAAACCAGAGAGTTTACAGTTTGTCTAAAGGGAAATTTTAGAACGCAACAACTGTCTGTTGAATACAGCCGTTTAAATATAGCTGCTGTCATTGATTTACAGAGTGAGACCTAGTTCTGTATCTAATATCAAGAAAAAAGTAGCCTAACATAGAAACTGTCTTTGGAACTGTTGCTGTATAGGGTTGTGAACAGATAGTTTTCTTACTCAGTTTTAACAAGTGCTGTCATTAAGGCTTTCCTTTGTGTGGTAGGTTTTTTCAGTGGGTTTATCTTCATTATTGCAAAAAATACACAGGTTCACCCCTTTAGAAAAGGATCAGAAGTCTTGCTTCATTGCATTGTAATGTTGCTTTTTTGAAACATTTAAAATGGGACAAAACACTTCAGTTCTACAGTAGTGCATTCTGATAAAAATCTGTTGTGGTAGTTTACTGTTGAAGAGTGTCTGTAGTTAGCAGAACTTAGTCTGCTAATATGAAGATGTGCAGGTCAGATAGAAAATTAGTAGGCTTGTAGCTGTGTGATGTGGAGGGGTGCCTGGAATGTGATGGAAGAACAGATGACCAATTTGAAGCTGTTGTAAAATCCTGATGCCATGCAAATTTATAAAAGCCAACGACAGAACAGCTTTTACCCTTAAATACAGAGTTGAGTCAGGTTGACAGCACCTCTTGGTGTATTGTATTAGTTGTCTGAATAGTTCTTCACAAGAGAAGAAGCCAGTGAGTGAGCCAGAGATGTGGAGGAGGGACACTGCTATGTCACTGCTTTAGGAGCCATATTATGCTTATAATTGATTGCTTTTATAGTTTAATCTCTTGAGTTTCAGAATAGCCACCTTGATATTTGTCTACTATTGACTTGGGTACATGACAGCCTACAAAGCTAAGCAGTCCTCTTTGTGAGCTTTCTGGCAGTTACTTTACTGTTGGATATATGGCTCTAGAGCGTTGCTGTTGTTGCAAGCCGATGTATTTTGCATTTGTGTTTTCAGGAAATCCCTTCTTTTGGGAAGCTGCTTCTGGGGTTTTTTTTAGACCTTTACAGGCTGTGACTGATTTGTCTGTTCCAACTGCTCAATCCATTGTAATAGCAGTAAGCCCCGGGACTTGAAGGAGAGGTAGTAACTCATGCATTCCAGTACTGCAGAGTTAATGCTGCTTTAGGGAGCAGCCATTGCCATAAGTTGTATAAAAAAAGAGCTGTCTAAGATATGGATAGATAGATAGATATATGCATGTGCACACATACACGTGTACACTTACAGCGGCTGAGACCCAGACATTCTAGAATAATTACCTCCACTTAATGGGCCTGAAAGCTGGCTGTGATTTGTATGTAGTCCTGTGGGGGGCGGAGGGTTGCCAGCTCCTGCTAGGACCAAAAAAAGAAATCAAGTTTGACCTTAAATTTTATTTTGTCGTAATATTCAGCTACAGACAGTGGTCTTAGTACTGGGAAGGCCTGAATTCTGATCCTGTTACTCCTGCTTGGGAAGCTTGATGGATTTGTGCATCAAGGTTGTGTATCTTTATTTTCTGTGGAATAGGAATGTTCTTCCCTGTACACTTTCCTTACAGGATTGAGGCTAGAATGGATTTCTGAAGTGCTGAAAAAACATGCAGGTATAAAATACGTCCGCCATCCTTGCAAGCAGTTGCTGGTGTGTGCTGCCAGGCTTTAAAAATGGT
This sequence comes from Microhierax caerulescens, assembly GCA_035590215.1. Lineage (NCBI taxonomy): Eukaryota > Metazoa > Chordata > Aves > Falconiformes > Falconidae > Microhierax > Microhierax caerulescens. The sequence goes on from JAVJGJ010000001.1 coordinate 123,173,077, forward strand.
TAGTGTTACTGCTGCAGTTTGTCACCCTAGAGAAAATCACTAGTGTTAAGCCAAATAAAAAGTAAAAAAATAAAGTGGTAGAACTGTTTTGGACTCTCCCTGCAGGTGTGTCGAGCACAAGACATGTTTCAACCAGCGTCCCAGTCTTGCCTAATGACAAGTTGATGTTCAAATTGCACACTTGAAGGCGTGGTATCTACTTGTATTATGTAACTTCTTTTAGTACCTGGAAAACTTGCGAAGGTACCTGGCTTATGTGTTTGCCAGAACCCTTTTTACACTGTTACTTACCCTACACTACTTAACTGCTGCTTAGATGACACAGCCTAATAGTTGAGGTTTGACATTTTTCCTAGCTAAGTTTGCATAGTTCAGATTCAAGTGGGGGTGCAAAGGGCAGTCATCATCAGGGAGTAATTCTTGCTCTGATTCACTTGTCTGGCTTAGATGTAGTCACCCCAGCCTTGGGTGCTTCTTGAATTTCTCATCAAGAAAATTCAGTTAGAATTCTTGCTCTTCCATCCACAGAGTGAAAACACAGATGGTTTCTTTTCTGTATTTACTATAAAGTAAATAAGCTACAGCTTGGTATCAAGAGCTTTCAACAAGAAGCATGTTTCTGCTTCTGTGGTGATCCTGAGAATCCTGAAAAGGTACTACTTCCCTTTGCAGTGAATTCAGTTAGTACATTGCCTATGGCAACTGAAGTTGGGTTCAGCAGCACCCTTGCAAGAAAGAGTTCTTCCTTGATCCCAGCACCCTAATGGAGTTTTGGAAAGCCAACTGTAGTTCAGTCTTTAGTTCTGCATTACTGGAGGGATTAAAAACTGCAGTTACTGTTTGCAAGGACAGTGATGGCTTGAACCAAGAAGATAGCCTGTATAGTAGATGTGATACCATGCCGTATGGCAGCACAAAGCTCTGTTTGTTACTCCCGGAGTAAGGAGTTCTTGTCCAGCTTGGTCTCTGATAGGAAACTTGAGTGAAATGCTTCATCTGTTGTGGTTTCTTATCGTCTAGTCTGCTCGTCATTTGCTGTGTTTGGGGGAAGTACCTGTGTGAATGAGATTGTATGGCAATGCAGTTAAATTAATTTACCTCCAATGATTAATCCCTGTACCTGTACTCCTCTATGTGCAGACTCTGCAAAGGGTTAGAAGAATCTTATCTTTTCGTAATAAAGGCATAGTTGCTTCGTTGGTACTCCCTGTGGATAACGTTGTAGAATCTATTAAGCAATTCTAAACTTGGAGACAATTTAACTATTATAAATGTGCCTGCCCATGCTTTTAAGCTTAAATGTTAACTGGCCTAAGAATAAAATGTCAGTTGTGTTCTTTGGATAGCTGCTTTAAAAAAAGGGTAGAGATGAAAGCTTAAAAGTCTTAAATCTAGATTTTGGTAAATTAACAGGACTTCAAAATGTAAACTATTGGGATCAAGTATGCTGCTTATTTAAAATAACTGTTTGCTTTGTTTTTAGGGGGAATCTGTAAAGTATTTCTTGGACAACTTGGATAAACTTGGAGAACAAGTAAGTGTGATGGGTTGTTGTTTTTTTTTCAGTCCTGAGCTCTAAGTAGTCTTTGTGATCTCCGAGTTTTAAACAGATGAAATGTAATTAGTTTCTACTCAAATAATTTTAGTTAACTTTGACTGTCCCATTATCTCAGCATTTCATCACTGACTGTCAGAAACACAGGGCAGTGCAAGGGCCAGGAGATTTTCTAGAAATAAAAAGTTCTGTAGAATTCGAACAAAAAACAAGTTACGAAAGCTTGGTCAGTCAGAAGACTGTTAAAGTACTTCTATGCTAATTGATACCCAAAGATGGCTGCTTTTGTTTTCACATGTACACTTAAGAACACTTAAGTTAAAGCAGTGCACAGGTAAGTGGTACCTTTCTGTAGTATCTACCTTTAAAGTAGATAAATCTGGTAGAGAATAAAATCTGTTTCCTCTGGGGAAAAATCTGAAACTTAATGTAGAATAGTTTTTGATAGAAATGTTGGTTATTGCTTGAGTAATGAAGTTGTATGCCAATATTCAGGAGTCGTGTTTTGCAGAAATGGCATGTGGAAAAACTGCCTTGAAAATGGGATGCTAGCTTGAACTCCATGGGGAGGCAGTTTCTCCACAGCAGTTTCCAGCTGATGGCTAACAAAAGATGAAGGAATCCAAACGACTTCAATTGAATCCTGTTACATCATGCTTAATTTCTTTTCTTTTTTTTATTTTTTTTTATTTAAACAGATAAAAATTAGATTTTAAGCCAGACTTTTTCTGCTTTGAACTGTCATTTTTCGAACTAGAGCACTGGCGATCATTTTGCAGAACCCATACGCTTCCCAGATACCTTGCTTGAGAACTACAATGCTTGCTCTCTGAAATGTTGGTTTGGTCTTGAGTTATAAGGGGTACAAGACCTGCACTCACTTTAATGAACTGCTTGCTAATGGTGGATTTCTCATGGTCTTTGAATCCAGTGCCACTTCAGTTTCAAAGGTTGTTTGTTTTGTTTACACCCCGCCCATTTGAGTGAAGATTTTTGCAGCCTCATTTCAAAGTTCTTTATTTAGAAACCTTGGTCCATTCTTTGATTAAAGTGTGAAGCTTGAAGTCAGTAAGTTGGGTTTTTTGGGGTTTTTATATTTTTATGTACACAGGCATTTACTGTAGGTCTGATGTTGCTGTGGGAATGCTGAGCTCTGAATTGCAGCTTTTCCAGTTTAAAGTTAGACCAAATGGTTTTTGAGATACAGAGGGGCTGGACTCTTCAGGACCTGCTGTCATATAAAATGGTCTTTGTGGAAAAAGAGCTAGCTAAATTTTGTTACTGAGTGAAAGATTTGATAGGTTCTTCTGTTTTTTTCTTACCTGTATGCAAGATTTGTGTAATGATTATTTCCCAAAACAATATTAATGTAAGTATTTTATTGTTCTTATCTGATATCTGATAAAACTGAGCTGGCCTGCAACTAAATTGCTTATAAACAGATAGACCTGCAATTCATTTGCCCCTTGCCAAAAGGGAGCTGATATGCCTTTTGCCAAAAGGGAGCTGGTGATAACAGCGTGTAGGGGAAAGAACTTAATGTTCAGATTTAATCAGATCAGCAAAATAGGAGTAGCTGGCTGGCATATACACATATGATCGGCTGGATTCCTTGCAACTGTTTGTTGTTATTTCAACTGCCATTGTAGACTGTCTGTATTCAAAATATCTCATAGGGAGACATAGCTTTCCACGTTGTGATTGGAACTTATTCATGCCTTAAATTCTAATTTTAATTAGCCAAACAGTGATGCGATAGCCGAAAGAGCTACCTGATAACCAAAATAAGTCATTTAGAAGAAAACAGACTGTAGTGAATTTGAGGAAGGAGATAATTCAGGAAGAAAGCACATGACATGAGTCAATATAAGTATGTATCCTTGGGAAGAGCTGCACAGAGAATAAAAAGACCAACAAACTCCCCACCACCACCACCCCCAAAAAAAAAAAAAAAAAAAAAAAAGAAACCAAGAAAACAAACAAAAAAAAAAAAAAAAACACAAACCAAAAATGGAACATGGTGAAAAAGAAAGTGGTCAGCATGGAAGATTGGGCAAAGTGTAGAAAAGGAGTGTGCTTGGGGGTGCCTGCAGGAAAAGTACCAATTGATAATGATGAAGCCTGGAAAGGACATTAAAAAAAATATTCAGTGCCATCCAAGGAAAGTGGTTTGCCTAATGCTGCACTCTTCAGATACGGAGAATTTGGACCAACAGTGAGAAAAGGGCTAGTTCAGAATTGCTACCATGGCAAGCTGCTAGTATCCCAAGGATCTGGGCATGAGGGAGAAAACATAATCATCCTTCCAAAAGACAACTAAAATACTGGGAGATTTCTTAGGAGTTGTTGTATATTATTTCCTGTAGCCAGATGATGGCTGTATGCCAAACACTTGACTTCCAGTGTGCTCATTTGCGGGCTGTTGCATCAGAGTAGCCATTATCTGGTATAAAACATGGTAGGTCTTCTGTGTATGTAGAGCTTGAAAGCACTTGAAAGAATCTTAATTGTGGTTGCAAGTGTGGAAGGAATTTTAAATGAGTAATAATACTTGAGAGGGAATTTGTCAGGAATTCTAGGGATAAGCTCCTTGTTCTTGAAAGCTTTACTGAGTAAACATTACAGGCCAACTCCCAGAAGAGTTTGCTTTGTGCCTTTGTTTCAATATTGAAGGTATATAGGGCTTTGTCTATTATATTAACTGATTTTATTTATTTACTTACTTTAATAATTTCAATCACTCCTGAGCTTTCCTAAGACTTTCTGATTTTGTCTGAGAACTTCAGACTAACTTCCTGAGTAATAACAAAAGACTATATGTTCCTGCTTGAAAAATGGAGTTAAGTGTTGAACCTGTGACATTCTCTTGCCAAAATGTTGTCAGTCAGCTTTACACAAAACCCCTTCACATGTGTCCAGTGACATTTGATGCAGTTATTGCCCTAATCGTCTGATTGTTCCTCCGCTGTTAACAATTCTTGGTAGAAGAGACCCAAGATAAATTTAACAAATAAAGAGAAAAATCTTAATAACCTTCAAAGATGCTGCTTTTAATCAGACAAGGTAGTACTATAGCAAAATGTGCAGGGTGGGGAGCCTGTGCTTCAGAGAGCTGCTTTGTAATTCATGCCACGATGGAAATCAGTGCCTTAGTCATGGGCAGCCTGAATAAAGAAGCCTGGGAGTTCAAACAAAAATCTCTCTCTAGCTTGTTTCACTTTTGAGCTTACATCATAAAGCAAAGTGATACTTGAGTTTTTGGAACATTATACTCGCTTCATTATGTTTTAAAATTGCTTTCTTAAAGGCTGTGGATCAAACTTGCCCAGCTGCCTTAAACTTGGAGTACTAGTATTTAAATAGCTGTGTAGTTGTGTGTTTGTTCCCCCCGGCCAGCTTACTAGTTGAATCAGGCTTTCTGGACCATGATCTTAAGCATCTTTATAAAAGCTCCAAGTCTGGTAGATCACTCACTAAAAGGAGACTAAAATTCCAGCTCTGAAACCGAAATCACTCTCTCTGAAGTTGTGAGAAATGCTGGAAAAATGTAAGGAAGAGTTTCCATAACGAGTGAACAACAAAGCTCTAAACTTCAGCATCAGCCAGCTGTCTGTTACAGATGCACATTTTAAATAGCAGAAAGACTTGGACCATATCCAAAAGTGTAATTCTAAGAATGAAGAAATCCCCAATATGAGTCTTGGATTTCATGCTGTCGAAAGCTGGCTAATAAAAATTATTCTTCTTGTTAGCATCTGCATCTGTTGATGACTGTTCATTTAACAGTCAAAAAAGTAGTAAAACCCCACTTATTCTGCCTGTTTAATTCTGGGGGAAAGGTGGGCTGGAGAACTTCCGGATACAGCTGTCTTGAGTGTCCTGCTAGACTGAACTGCTGGGAAGAGGCTGCTGTCCTCAGCTGCCTGTTTCTTCTCCTATTCTACTAATTGCACAGTGTGTTTTGGACAAAATCTGGCTGTGAGCTGACAGGTGTGGGGCACACAGCTAATAGAAGTCACTTTTTGAACTGATAAAGCTGGATGCCGAAGATCCATGGCACAAACACAGCAAACTGCTTAGGTTCTGCATTTCTGGCATAATTGATTGCCTTAAAAATTACTTTGTGGAGCAGCTCTTCTTTGTCAAAGCAGTTGTGCAGTATGCACCAGACCATGGGAGGAACGGAGTACCCACAATTAGAATGGGATACTGCCGTGGTTACCGATTTGAGAAACCTGTTTTAGACCCCATTTGCTGTACTGCGATGTTGGCAGCCAGCACGTTGCCCAGCTTTGTGGGAAGAGGGTGAATGAAACATAAAGTAATCCAGAATGACAGAAACTGGCGTGAGGAATTGATGGTACATCTCTCAGATTGTTTGTGGATCCTTGCCATGTGGCAAATGGAAAGCTTCGGATCTCTGGGGTGCATGTTTTGATTTAATATTGGGTGTGTTTCCTGCTTTGGACTCTGGATCTTTCAGAAATCCTTCAGTGTTAGCATATAAATATGCATACATGTGTATGTTTACTCAAAACCTCTTGCTGTTCCTCTGCAAGCTTTTCTCTCAATTGCAAGTCAGCTGTGATCACCATGACTTACATCCTAATCGGCAAACTCTCTCCTTTATTTTATTTTATTTATTTTTTAGGATTATCTGCCCTCACAGCAAGATATACTGCTGGCACGAAAACCCACAAAAGGGATTCATGAGTACGACTTTGAAATAAAAAATGTTCCTTTCAAAATGGTTGATGTAGGTGGCCAAAGGTCAGAACGGAAACGGTGGTTCGAGTGCTTCGACAGTGTCACATCAATACTCTTCCTTGTTTCCTCGAGTGAATTTGACCAAGTGCTCATGGAGGATCGGCAAACAAATCGCCTTACAGAATCCCTGAACATTTTTGAAACAATAGTCAATAACCGGGTTTTCAGCAACGTCTCAATCATTCTCTTCTTAAATAAGACGGACTTGCTTGAGGAAAAAGTACAAAAAGTGAGCATCAAAGACTATTTTCCAGAGTTTGAAGGGGATCCCCACTGCTTAACAGATGTCCAAAAATTCCTGGTGGATTGTTTTCGTACTAAACGCCGGGACCAGCAGCAGAAGCCCCTCTACCACCACTTCACCACTGCTATTAACACAGAAAACATCCGACTAGTTTTCCGTGATGTTAAGGATACCATCCTTCACGACAACCTCAAGCAGCTTATGTTACAGTGATGTGCAAAAAGACATTTTTATTTGAGTAACTTTTGTGTGTTGTTTTGTTTTTTGGGGTTTTTTTTTAACTAGGAAGTTTACAGCAGGAGTAGAGAAATCCAGATCCTGTCAGACTTCTTGATACGTGGCTAAAAGCTGCTGCTGAACACATTATTGCCAATTTCTGCAGAAATTCAGGCTTAATCTCTTCCAGTGTAGCTTCAAGTTGACTCAAGTTGTAATTTTATAGCAGACCTACGTCTAAGTTACCTGTAAAGTGATAAATTTGACCTTTTACAAACAGAAGTGTTATCCTAGAAAATTCATTCCACATTCAGAATGCTAAGTCCAGACTTCAGTGAAATTGTTGCAATTGTTGAGACTGTGGCAGTAATGGAAGGAGGAGGGGGAAACTTTTCACATCCAACTTTGTTATGAAGACTGTGATACCATAGCAGACTTACGATTTCTCAGGTCTATTGTTGGTTAGAAATCCCATAAATCACTTGCTGGAATCATCAATTTGAAGCTAGGACTCCTGGGTGTAACGTACTTCTTCATCTTTAAGTGTAACTCTTTGGTGGGGCTTGACTAGGAGATGCTTTAAAAATACTTGGATTGGGAGCTTCAGACATATCTGTCAGGAAGTACTAACGCAGGCAGAAGTCTAGTGGCGAGGAATTAGTGAGTGGCACAGTACACGGTTTCACTATCGCCTTGTTGCGTCCGACTTGGAGCCATGGCAAAGCACAGAGCACTATGATATGGTCCTCTTGAAATTCGGATGTGGGAAAGGGGGAGCAAGCTGAACTTGTATTTCTTATCTTCGCTAACCAGATGTTACGTGTAGGTACCTTACCTGTTCTTGAAGCGCTTTAATATAGCACTGGTTTATTTTTACTTTCTTCATGACACCTCACAGTGTGCCTCATCTTAATCAGTAAGTGTTTGGTTATGGATAGAAGTACTTGCAAACCTAAGTGCCTCCTTGTGTTCTGTCCTCCTATGGTATTTTCAGTGGCCTTATGTGAGCATATGTGTTCCCAGCAGAGGCCTTGTGTAGCTGACACCGTGAAGATGAATGTTTTCTTCTGAAAAAAGAACATGTCACAGCAGAACATGCTTCAGCTGATGAGGTTCTTTGAGACTTTCCAGTTGGGTCTAGCAATCCTAAGTGTACTTGAGCCAAATATGTTGCACAGCATACTCCAGAGTGCTGCTTGTGACTAAGAATATTTTACCAAAAGTTCCATTGCAGTTTGGGGGATATTTTTTTGGTGGGGTGGGGTGTTGGGTATTAACTGTTGCTATGTGATTTAAAATAAACAGTAAAATATACTTTGTGCTCAGAAATCCTCATATGCCACACAGCATGCTACAAAATGAGAGTAAGCGTGTGTTTTAAAAAGTAGTGCCGCTATCAAGTTTCCCCCCGACTGTAGTGTCACGTAGGCAGTTCGGCTTGCCACTTTGCCCTGGGGAACCAGCCCATTCCTGTGGATCATGATGCTGCCCAATACTCTCTTAAATGATTTTTATTACCGTACCGCACGTGTGGCAAGCAGGGTGACATACTGTTCTCACTGCTTGGAGCAGTGTCCCTGTTAGAACATAGGAAAGCTGCCTGTCTTCTGAACTTAGCCTTTTACTTACTGTGATTCTAAGTTGTATTAACATCTCTGTACCTCGTTCCCCTGTCAGTAGGAGGGGAATAGTGTATTTTTATTTAGTTAGGTGCTTTGAAAGACCTTTATTTTTTTATATCAACCAGTGAGTAGTCCTAGATTAGTCTGCGATTTCTGCGATAAGGCACTATTTTGAGAGGAAGGGATTCTGAAAAGAGCTTGGGAGAAGTCACAGTGCGTAACCTTAACATAAACATAAAGTCTGGGTGCAGCACTGATGTCAGGAGGATTAACATAACCTTTAGATAGGGATATTTAATGTATATTTTGCCTCCTTACTGGACATAGATATGATTACTTCTGGTTTGATGTGTTCAGGTCGTATGTGAGCAATTCAGGAAGGATGGTGAACTAGATGTGTGAAGGCTAGTGAGGCTATTTAAATGGTTGGACAACATGCCTGTAATGGAAGTCCAGAGGTTTTCAATTTCCCTCTTTGGAGAGGGATGACAGGTTGGTGTGGTTGAGCTGTAAATGATAGGTGAACAGACAACAAACCTCTGTCTAGTAGCCTCAAAGTCCAGTGTTGGAAAGCAGAAACTGAACAAACCCATGCCCTTGTTAGTCAACAAAAGGATTAGTAGGTTTGGCTTTTTCCTTTGCTGACAGTTGTGTGAACAAGTTCCTTTTTTGAAAAGACTTATCTCTGCTCTGATTAAAATAATTAATTTGGAGAGGTCTGTAGTAGGTGTTTTGCAGGATGTCAGACTAGATGATTGCAGAGAAGACTAAAGACTGGATAATGAATGATACAAAGATTGCTAGGAATTTGTCTAAAAAAATATATGTAAAATGCTGATAAATTTTGTGTCAAGGGACCTGTCAATTTACTAAAGATCCTCCAAACTGATGTCAGTCTAAAGATAACAGTCAGTATCACCAAGGTGCTGGGCACTTCTGACGTTAGCTAAAGTGGGAAAAATATTGAGCAGGCTTTTCCCCTGAACAAGTACAAAAAAACTTCTTTTTTTTTTAATCTTTTTAGATCACTTTCCCTGTGAGCACCAGGGCCTCTAAGATAGCAGGGAGGACCCCACAGTGTTGGGCCACTTCTGACAAAAGTAGGCCCTGGTAGATAAGCACTATATGAATCTCAGGCAGAATTGAATTATTTTAATGAAATGACTGAGTCAAATCACTCGCTCTTGATTTCCCACTCCCGCTTCTTTAGAGGGGGTGAGACAACTAACCTTGATGTAACTGTTTACATGGTTCCTATGTTAACGTACCGGCTAAACAAGCTGAATCAACGTTTGGCTTTTCCATCTTCAAACTTACCCTTCATTTGCTACCTGAAAAGGAGCACAGCATGTACTGTTGTATTTCTTTTTAGGTTTGTTTCTAAATATTATTTCTTCGTAGCAGGATATAATTTTTGTACAAGAGCTGAAGGATTGATGTTTGATTTTTATCGTGAAGCAAACAAATGAGTCACAGTTGGCTAGTAAGAGTGAAGCTTGTTCATGTAAACCAGTCTGTGGTACAAGGTCAGGATGTGTTTCTGGTGAAGGTGGGAAAGCAGGTAGAAAATCAAGTTTCCCAAATCTTTCTTAGTTCTCTTTGATGGAGTAAACTCTCTTAAAAAGATCACTGATTGCATGGAGATATACCACTGTCTTGTACAGCCTTCCTGTACTTGAAGGTGAAATTGGTGTTTTAGTGCAGTGTGTTAAACTGAGTTGATTGATACCTGAAAACGGTGGCTGTTCATCAGGGCTTTAAAAATTTAAATTTTTTTATATACTGTAAGTGGGAGTGTAAGCCATCAGTTTGTGTAAAACTTAAGCTTTTTTCTAGAATATCTGCTCTTAAAAAAAAAAAAAAAGTCAGGTGGGTTCGTTGATCTCAAAGGCTGTATATTGGACTCATTTGTCTAGTAAGTAGCTTTAAATTTTGCCCATAAGAATTATTCTAGCAAACTGCTCAGATGGGTGGGCGTTTCAAGCTTCACAACACTTGGCTAGTAATAGTATTTATGATCAGTCCCAGACAGCGTGGCCAAACTGCATCTGCTCACCATGTTTGGGAGCAACTCACTGCTTAAATAAAGACTGAGAACTGTGCGTCTTTAACACGTCCATTGCCATTGGAAGACTTCTCTGGTTATTTCTCTTTCAGGATGGTTGCAGAAGGTTCATTTTCCAACAATAACATTTCCTGTTTCAAAATGATCGGAAGTTTTATGCCATTACCAAATTGTTCACAAGTTAACTTTACAGGTCTTGTCTATTTGATGGTACCATTAACATAGTTTTTTTTTTAATTACACAGCATTGCAATACAGTGCCATTTTGCAATTTCTTTGCATTGTACTTGAAAATAAGTTGAATTGCAGACTATTTAAAACTGCTTTCCTGCGCTTTCAGTAGCAGTGAGAGCTTACCTTACGTGAAGCCTTTATGTAAAAATATATTTTGTAACAACCTCATAGATCTTTAACAAAACCAAGATTTGTATTAGCTTTGTATAAATGTTTGTGGCTTACAATTTTATATGTTTAACTTTTTATAAACTTTCCAGGGACTACTTTTTATTGTAAATTTTTTTTCTCCTTTCTTTAGTTTAAGATTGGCAATAAATTATTTCTAAGGGAAGTCTTAGAAGAAAAAGCATTGCTTCCTTTTTATAAAACGGTAAAAATTTGATTAATAGCTTAAAACCTCTTACACTTGCTTGTACATTGCTCTGTACATACACTCCGAAAGTGTTGCCTTTCAGCTATTAATATTTGCCTTGTGTACAAAAATTACTGACGATGAATAAACATATACAGCCTGATGTTGGTATTATGAAATTTATTTTTCAAGTTAATAATGTGTGGAGGCAGCCAGCTGACTTTTTTTTGTTGGTTGGCTAAGGCCAACTGTTCTGCTCCTGTCACATCTTGTGTTTCAAATAAGATCTGTGATGCAGTTAGTCTCTGATCTCAAGGAAGTCCTTTGCTGAATCTCATCCAGATTCTCGTTCAGCCTGATTGCTTTCTCTTCAGTAAAGGTAAAAGGAAATTGCTGACTTGCATTTGACAACCAGTTTGGTACACAGTATTTAAAATATTGATGACACTTGCGTGTGTTCTGGCGCAAGTGGCGAGCCTCTGTATAAATTATGTATTTCAGTACTGTGGACTTGGATTTTATTATTTTTCTTTTTTAAGCTGTTTTCACAGTAAGTCAGCCTCTGCCTCCTCTAGAAATGGATCACTGGCAGTTTTGCAACTGGTTGCAATATGAAGCAATGTTTTGCAGCAAAACATTGATTTCTCCTTGTCAGTTTTTATAGGCCTGAGGATGCTTCATTTTCCACAACAGCCCTCGGATTTGGCTGGTGTGCTGTGAACACTAAATCTCTGGAAATACTTAGACCAAGTCATGCTTGTTTATAGAGTTTAGTGCTCAACAGCAGTATTTGTCTTGATAATCGGAACACATAAACTGTAAAAATTCTTGGTGTATGTGAATGTTGCTCTGGATTAATAGGAACCTGCATGCTCTGCCCCAGCCTCTGCACTGAGGAGAGCAGTTCGCTGTGGGAAGGAGCCACCTGTGCTGACTGAAATTAGGAGTTAAAAACCTGTCGGATGCCCTGAAACTTCACCAGCCCTGCAGTGCTATTTTCATTCCAGGTACTGTCTGTTCCTAGGTGTGTGTTTGTGTTTCTGAGGAGCTACAACCTCATCTCTGGACTACTTTTTTGCACTGCAACAGTTAACATCAAATGAGCACTATCTGTGATGTTGCTCTGACTTTGAGAACCAATCTCTTTAGGGTTTTTTGAAACTTTTTTTTTCCTTGCATCTGATTTCCTGAGATATAGTCAGCCGCCTGAGGAGTAAAACTAACAACATCTAGAACTCCTTAGCAGACCATGTTTGGTTTTGCTTTTAAGCCCAGTATAACAAGTGTAATTGTATCAAGATTGACCTGGGCTTCTAGTTAAGCTTTTGTTGTCTAAAGCTCTCATTGGAAATAGGTTCGTGGTGGCGTACTGTTCTGTAGTAAGTCACAGGCTCTGATAACCTCACCGCACTGATGTGCCCCGTGGCTGACAGCAGCGGGGAGAGCCGCAGGAGGGCTGCAGGATTTGTGTGAGCAACTGGAGGTTTCTTCACTTTCACAAAGCTCTTGATGGAACAAAACGCCTAATTGCACGTACTGCTGAACGTAGGTTGGGTTTTCAAGCCTCTTCCTTCCTGTAAAAGTGACTCGGGGATTACACAATAACTGACATCAGGGAAGGAAAACGGTGTGGAGCTCTGCCGAAAGCTTCCCCGGCTGCCACAGCGGTAGCAGGAGCCGGTTCCAGAGCTGACCTTCGGACTGCTGGTCCTGCAGGGGCTGGCCTGGCTGCTAAGCTGTGGAGCAGCCGAAGGGCAAAGTGCTGGAGGAGCGGTGGCCAGGCACGCAGAGCCCTTTCGGGGAATACAGCTGGAAATAGGACAAGTGTCTGTGCTGGCCCACACCCTGCTGGGTTTTTTTCTCTAAAACAACAAAAAAAGGTAATAGCATTAGAGTTACTTCTGGCCAGTCCACCTAATAGAGTGATCGGTGCTGTTTTCCACACAAGCTAAAATGTTTGCACTGCACGTGTTCTGTGAATTACTAGATTAAATTAATAAGGGTTCAGATAGACAAAGTCCCACAGGGTTCTACAACAATGTTTTATTTGTGCCTAACTTGAGATAGTATTGGGTTTCTTTGCTTGCTCCCTTGTGTTTTCATGCACACTTAAAAATAAGGGCAAGACTTTTGTTCCTGCTGGAGTGCAGCTTCCACCAGCAGCAGCTTTCTGGGCCCTGGGACTCTTGGCTCACTCTGGCTCTGAAGAGAAGCTCCTGCAACACCAGTGTGAGCCCCGCTCCAGCCTGTGAAACACACGGTGGCAGAGACAGTCCTTACGCCCAAGTTCAGTAAACAAACTGCAGATGACTCGAAGATAAGGAATCAAAACATCCAGCAGAAACGAGATGTTCACAGAGATGGGAGACGTGGCCCCCCCCACCCATGTGTGCAGCCAAGGTGCTGCCTCTGCTGGGTTCTGGGGGGGAAGCCAGGGGTTTTATTAATTTCCGAGGGCTGGATCTGACAACCGTGGGTTTGGGGTAGGCTGTTGGGAGCAGAGGTCTGCTTCAGTGCCCGCCACTTCCTATGGAGGTGGATGTTCAAAGCCTGTGTCCTCCCAGCCACCGGCTGTGAGCCGCGGGTGGTGCGGTGGCTGCTCCTCGGGCAAGGGGGGCTGCAGGGCGCTGGGAATAAGGCAGGAGTGTGGCTGTCAGAGAGTGCAGTGAGTGAATAAAACTCATTTCTCTGCCTGGATGGTTTGAAAGATGGTGACCCAGTAAGATGATGATGATCGGTGCTGACTGATTTTTATGAACTTAGGATTTGGAGAGCAGGAGGAAGCACAAGACCCTGTGCATCCAGCAGGATCAAGAATGAATTCTCCCCACCCCCTGCTCCAATATGCAGTGGATCTTGGATCTTGCAAGTACAAAAGATCCCCACTCCCTTCCCCGGCTTCTTCCTGTTGGCAGACAGTGATGCTTAGAGCCAGAATCCCTGCCTGATTTCCAGTTCTCTCTCCTGTCCAGCACCAGGCCAAACCTTGGATGGCTTTTAGCCACATTGCAGGCTCTGTCCTGTGTTCTCTCCGTTGCCTGCAGCCTGGAAGACAGTCTGCTTCCCTTAACGCAGAAGAAAGCCACTCCTTTATCACATTCAAAGGGGAAGCAGTAGGGGGGGGGGACGACGGGGTGTGGGGATGGCATGTGTTTTAACATTAACACTCCCCCGCACAGCCTTCTGTGCTGATTGAGAGAATGAATGACTGTTTCCATGTTGACCACGTACCATGCAAAGGTTTGTGGGTTGACACCAACTGTGACTAATTTCTCTCCAGGAGTCACCACGCCAGGCTGCTGCAGCACTAAGCACTTCCACAATTAGTAGGTGTGAGCACCAGCCCTGATGGGCGGCTCAGCTCTGAGCGCTCTGTGCACCCGCTGTCTTTGCTTGGGAGTTATTCCTTGTTTTCAGCTTCTATCACAAGAAAAGGCAGTATCTATAAATTATACAGATCTTTATGTGGTTGCAAAATGCTAGACATAGTATTTTGCACTTTTTCCTGTATGAGCTGGATTCTTTTATATTAATCCAAAGTCTAACTGTGGGAGCAGCTGTGAATTGATGACCATTTCCTGCTGCAGCCTCCATTTTCCCTGAAGAAAAAGAAAGCAAACAAAAAACCTTCTGTGAAATCAGCATTTTCAAAGAGTTACTAACATTAGGAATTGCAGGGGAGCAAGTTGAGCAAGCCTTCCGCAGCAACAGCCTTCTTACATCACGTCTGGCATTTGCTAAAAATTGCCTAGAATTAAGGAGGAAACTTCCTCTTTCACTCATGCAGATGACCCGCGCAGACTCTCCTTCCCCCTCTCTCCCATCCCCACTTATAAAACCAGGAGCAGAGGGGACGCGATGCCGCCCAGGCACCAGCTCCATGCGGGATGGGTGTGCTCAGGCAGGCTGCGGGCGCTGCAAGGAGCGTGTGGAGCCAACGTACCGGCTGCGTGATGTAAACGTGGGATGCCCTTTGTAAAACCACAGCCCACCCAAGCTCGGTGTTTCTTGTTTTATCGCTCGCTGTACTCCACAAGCCCAGCTGCTCTCTGGGAAGGGGACGCCTGCCCGCCGCGGCTCCGCCAGCTCTGCAGCCAAAGCCATGCCAGCTCTCCTTCCTTCTCTGCTCCCGATGGCTCTCCCTGCCGATGGCGTGACATCTCTGCTCACAGCAGGAACCCCTTCTGATGTTCCTTCTCTCCCCTCTGCAACACTCGAGGAGAAAAAGTAACTAAATTCCTTTTTCCCAACATGTAGCAAATCCCAAATCCTAAATCCTCCTCTTGTTTCCAGTGAAGTGTTGCCTTTCATTGCACTTGTGATAAGGCAGTGCAGGATCGTCTCTACTGTCTTTTATCTGGGGATGCCACTGGGGTAAAGGAACATTTTTACCTGTACAAGTGTCAGCAGCAAGTCACCGTGGCTGTTTCCTTGTGCCAAAGCACTGACTGACACCGTTGCAAGACTTCGTCCTTTAGAAAGGCAACCCCAGTTGCCTGAACTGGTAGGTGAGATAGATGGAGAGTATTTAGACATTTAATCTTCAAATTAATTGGCAAAAGTAGCTGCTCTCTAAGAGGCTAGCAAGGCAAGGTGTTTTGTTTTTCCCTCTTCACAGAAGCAGGAATCAAATATGAAAGCATCTGGTAGGCAGCCAGCCGTGTGGCTGGAGCCAGGCTTTCCACTCCGCGTCTCCATACCCTGTCTCGTTTGCTTGCAGCAAGACGAATGTCTGTGATGATGCCAAAGGAAGGAGAGCAGAGGAGGAAAACAGTCTGGCACCTTCGCGTACGGCCGTGGCTGCCCTGGGAGGTGGAGGTCAGTGATTCCCGGGGCAGGCGGGAAGCCTGCTGTCCCTTGGATGAGAGTCACTGCCGGATTTTGGTTAAGTGTTTTGGAGCTAGCAGCTTTGAGGGCCATCTGTAATCCGTAGGGAGAGAAACATGCCACCAGGGAGCGATTCTCAGCCTGAAACGGTGTCCCAGGCAGGCCGGTGAGTCACTCCCCAGTGACCAGCGCAGGCTTGGCCACAGCACTCTGACACCCCTGGTGAAATGAAAGCATCTCCCCCCCAGCACCCTTGTGCTGTGTTTCCCTGATAAATAATGCCAGCGTGAGGTGAGTGTGTGCAGAGCACTCTTGAGATCCATGGAGGTAAAGTCCAGACCACCTTCTCCCCGAGGATTTTTTCAGTGCAGGGTCCTCCAGTACCCCTCGGTGGCAGGACTTCACCCATCCCATCGCCGTCTCACTTTTGTGACAGCCACAAGCCATTGCAAAGAAATGGCTCCAGATCTTGGCAATGATGTAGGAAATAACCCCATATATTTTACAGTTCCTTAAAAGCAAAAGAATAACTTAACTCCTCATTTAAATTCCCATTTCCATAGCTGGAACTCTTCAGATCACACATTTCTTTAACATAGGCTGAGTTTTTCCTCCATCTTCCAGTCAGACAGGATTTCTGTTTGTGCAGACGCGAATGGCACCCCATCCTTCTGTCTCGCCCACCGTGGGTGAGTGCACGGGAATTGCTCCGGATGCAACGCTTATGAAAAACACTTCTGAGCTCCAAATGCAATGCTTGTGAAAAACACTTCTGAGCTGAATGTATTAGTAAGAAAACCAGCAGATCTACAGCGCGCAGCTCGTTTGACTGAAATGGCAAGGCTATCTGCCGCACACAGTTCTGTTTGAGCCCCGTGCCGCTGCGAAGCGAGCGGGCAGCACCGTGCCAGCCTTACACCACCTACGTGCCGAAAAGTGCCGGAAACATCTGAGCTGTCTCTGCTTGCTCCAGGCCAAACCATTGTGGAGGAGCGGTGAGGCGGAGGGAGAACCGCTGTGATCTGAGCACAGGGACTGGATTCCGGGAACATCTGAGCACTAAATATAGCAGCCGTGCTTGCTCAGCGGCTTGGGGTCCAGCAGATAACAGCCCGCTCCAGGAGAAATGACACCGCCCTAAGGGAGGTGTGAAATTCAGGCTTCCCGGGAATCCCTGCCTTTCCGCTGGTTTGTGTCTCTTTGCAGTGCTTGAGAGAATCATGACATTATCAGGGGAAAAACCAGAGCATGAATTATGAAATATGTTGGAACCATGGGTTAAACTCTTCCTCTTCCAACAAGCCTCACTAATGTTTGTAAAAGCTTCTGAACACAAAAAGCATCATAAGTGTAAAATATTAGAGCTTTTGTTTGTTGGTTTGTTTTTATAAAAACACCAAAGATCTCTTAGGTGTGTTGGGGAAATGCTGCTTCTGGCAGGGCAATAGAGAGGACACACCTATACAAACCAGTAAGCCCAGGAATACCTCCTGCTGTAATGTTTCATAGAAAAAACGTCTCCTGGTTGCTTGCATGGAGGCAGGCAATCCCCTGAAGGGTTTCAGCTCCGTGATAAGAGTGTGCTCACGGTGTCTCGTCACTCACAGTGCTGTTTTCCCCCATTTTTCCAAGTTCTACACAAGTTCTCCAGAAAGGGTAATGCTTTAATTCCAAAGATCGCAAAGGTCTCCTTCACTTTCTGCTGCTTTCACGCAGGTCCTTGAAAGCATTCAGGTTAGCAACTTTTAAATTTGCTGTATTAATAAAATACGTTCTCTCTCTCATGCACGTACTTTAAATTAATAATTGTAATCCTGTTGTAAATACATGCTGGGAAAAAACAGGTCAGCTTGCCGTGTGCCGGTACACCTCCTTGCCTGGGCTGATGGGCTGTGCTGGGGATGTGATGCTCCTTTCTGAGCTGAAAGCTGAATTACAGCTTGCTGTCATGGTTTTGTCCCATGCCAATGGTTTTTTTGGTGCTGCTGGTTGTGGTTCGTGCGCTTTTGGCCTCGTGTGTTGCCTTGGTTGGATGTGGTGGCAATAAGCAAGGTGCTTACTCTGTGGCAAGAGAAGATACCTCGCATTACGGTAATTATTGCGAACATCTGCATTGCTGTTACACATTATTTTGGAGCGCTGCTGTGTAGTTCTCTTTTCATTTATTTATTGGTGAAGATGGCAAATATCAATGCAACAGATTCTTGGAATTACAAGGAATTACGAAAGGTTGCAGGCATAGCGGGGACATGTATAAATGCCATTTAACAGTGAGTGCATCTATTTTTCTCCTGAGAAATCGATGGAAAATTGAAATTCATTACAAACTGAAATAAGCGGGATAATTACAGCTCTGAGGAAGGGCCATAAAGCGAGTCAGCTGGCCTAATGGGTGGGCAGAAGGGACTTTGGACTCTTTGTCACTTGTCAGAGTGGAGATGTCCGACAAAAGATGGTGCCTGGTGCCTTGTGCCGCAGGGAAGGGCCGTGAGCGTGGTTCAACGCTTCCTGGTCAGCCCCAGTCCCCCTCCCGCAGCTGATGGATGCTGTAATTTTTGCTGCCATCGGTCGTTCCCTGGGAGCCGGCAGGATGATCCGAGCTGCTTCAGGAGCTGGTTGAATCACCCTGTTCCAGCTGCGAAGTCCGAGCTCTGCCACCGAGGCTGAGGTGTTCATTCCCCACATGGATGCGGTGGGCAGCTGGAGGTTTTACCTTTTTCCTGGGCACAATAATATAGAATTCAAGTTCAAGGTTCAGCAGTAAAGGCCAAACTCTTGTCGAGCCTGTCTAAGACAAATTTTCTCTGGGTATAGTAATAAAATCTACTGTTTGAGCATTCCTGGTGGTGATTTTCATCTGATGTGGTCTGCTAGGCATTTTGCAGAGCCCACTTAGTGTCCAGAGGGAGACTTTACACATCTCACTAGCAGTCACCAACAGATTCAAGCATCTAAGTTTCTCACTCTTCTTTTTGCTATTGTAAAGTAATATTTCAATGAACTGTGAACCAGAAAAACATATTTCTGGGCTGGCTTTTCCTGAGGCCCTGAGTCTGCTCAGGGAGCATGGTCTTGAAAGTCTCTCTTTGGAGGATGATTGAATGCTCAGGCTGTCCTGCTCGGTGACGTGCACCGATGGATGTACAGCTGTCCTGTGTGGTCACAGTTCTTCTGTCGATTGCTCCTTAATTCCTGAAAATAGCTTTTTCATAGGTGGTTGGGGTGGATTTTTTTCATGGGATGTCTTGACATATCTAAAGAAGCGGTCCAGCGGTGCTTTTGGTACTGTGGGAATAACCCTGGTAAGTCTTAGAGTATCATTGTTGGACAAGGTTCTTTGACAAAAGTGGCACAACTTTTAGGCGTCAAAAACTAAAATGACTTTCAAAATACGAACACTCAGGTCAGGAACAGGAAAATGGGCACACGGCGCTCACCCTGGTGCTGCGGTGCAGGCAGGGATACCCGGTGCCTGGCTGTGTGCCACAGGCAATTTTTAGAAGGCTGATGAATTTCCAGCTGATAACATTCTAGATCCTTTGGAAAAGGCAGGGACACGGGTTGCACTGATTCACCCTTTCCTTCACCAAGTTTCCCAAGCAGAAAAAACGAGGGAGGGGAATTCCTGATAGAACACCCGCACCCTGTCGCTTGTGAGTGAACTTTTCTAGGTGGAGGGGGGGAAAAGTGGACTCGATTGTTTTCATATACTGAAAATCGTCGTTACATGTGAGTGACTGGAAACAAGATGTAGTTTTGCCATGAACTGAAGGCAAAGGCTGTGAAGAGGTGGGAAGGGAAGGGGAGCCAGACCTCGAGTGGCCTCGCACCACGCTCAGAGCGTGAGTTTCCTCGAGGTTCCTCCTGCTTTTCCAGGCAGTCCTCCCCCAGGATCTTCCGATGCCCAAACTTTCCTGGGCTTAAACGTGCCCTTTGCTCCTTCCCTCACAAAGCAGCGCCTGCATTCGTTAAAGCCTGGCGTGTTAATTCCCACGGACGCGATGCTTATGAAGATGTGTGGGGCGGCACGGGAAGGGTCCGTGGGCATGGGCAGTGGCATCCCATGGGGACCCCGGTGTGAAATAAAGCTTGCCAAAGCAGAAAAGCAAGGATGGCGGTGCAGGCTGAAGCCTGCCTGGAGGCTCAGCTTGTCCCTGCCGTGGCACGTGGTGTGCCTTTGTCCCCCGTGGGCCAGCTGCATCTCGGCAGGGTCAGGGCCCCAAGGGCTGTGTGGCGGTGACCCGGTGGGGCTCTCTGAGCTGGCACAGGTGGCTGGCATCCCCCCGGGGCCGCCTGCAGTGTGCCACGGGGCCGGCTCCGGTGTGGGTCGGAGCTGTGGCACCCGCGGGTGGGAAACTGTCACCCTACCAGTGTTCCCGTGGCTGTGAGCGGAGCAGGGCATCGTGGCTGGTCGCCGCGCCCAGGGGCCTGCGGAAGAGGGCCTGGCTTCGTGAGGCTCGGTGCCCCTCTCCCACGGCAGTCCCGTCCCGTCCCGTCCCGTCCCG
>JAVJGJ010000001.1:123197241-123210315 GCA_035590215.1 Microhierax caerulescens
ACCGGGAGGACGGGGGTGGGGGGGGCACCGGCATGGGGAGGGGGAAGCGCGGGGTCCTGTGGGGACAGGGATGGGGATGGGGAGGATTGGGGTCCCATGGAGACAGGGATGGGGATGGGGAGGAGCAGGGTCCCATGGGGACAGGGATGGGGATGGGGAGAAGAGGGGCTGGAGGACTAAAACCTGGCAGTCAGCTCTGCGCCATGAGTGCACACGCTTTTGCTTCAGCCTTTTCCAGCTGTGTCTGGAGGGGGGGCCCAGCTTCGTGCTGGCTTTCCCTACCAGCACCGAGCTGCCTGGTGGCCTCTGCTCGGTGGGACCAGGTGGTGGGAGCCCACGCCAGCGGCACGAGGGCCTGCAGCACCCGATAGCACCCAGGGGTGCTGGCCTGGGGCTGGCTGGGGCCGATAAACCCATGTGCTGCCACCGGGGCATGTGTGGGAGGAAGATACGAGGCGGCAGGGTGTTCGGTGGCTGCTGCTTGGTACCGGGAGGCAAGCTCGGAGCTCGCACCGGAGCCCTGGGGCTGCAGCGGGAGAAGGGAGTGATTTCACGGCAGGCAGGGAGCCCTGCCGGCTGTGGGAAGGAGCTGGTTTTTCTGGGTGTTCAGCTCCAAGCAGAGCACGGGCTGTTGCTCCACACATGTTTTCCAGCGTCGAGTTTCCCAGTGTGCATTTTGTAATATTTGGCCAGCTTGTCCCCCAGAACTGCTTTTGGGGGAGCAGCAGAGGCACGTCCCGTCCTGCATCCCCAGGGATGTATCCCGTCCCACGGCGAGGCTGGCTTCTTTGCTGGGCTGCGGAGGGCACCCTGCTTTACCCTCCTCTCCATGCAAACTGAACCTGTTCTCACACCTGGTACGAGTTTCCCAGGGGAACACGACGTGGGAGTGTTAAGGTGCAGTAATGCTGTGCCAGCTCCTGCCCACAGGTGCTGCATCCTGCGTAGAAGTGGTCAGGTGTGTGGAGGTGTCCTCAAGTCACCGCTGTGCTCCAGCTGCTGGGGCCAGCTCCAGTGGGACACACAGCCGCTGCCTGGCCACCGCCAGAAGCAGGGATGCAGAAGGGCTTGGGTACCTTTGGTCAAGTGCTGTGCCTCGGGACGGGTAAAAAGCTCCAGCAGCACATTTGTCCAAGTGGCAGTGTCAGAATCAGACCTTGTCACGTATCTCGCTGTCCTGCGGGTGATCTGTGCATCTGTCACTGTGTTATTTAGTCATTAATCTACAGTCAGTTTATACCCGCTGCAGGAAACCTGCCCTACCATCACACATCCACCTGGAGGTGGAGTGGGGGGCACATGTTTGGGCTGCTGAGCTGGGGGTCCAGCACCATGAGCAGAGCTGACCCTGTTTGCTCAGTCCCCAGGGCAGGGGTTAGGAAGGTGCTCTGCAGGGGTTAGGAGGGTGCTCAGCAGGTGTTAGGATGGTACTCATCAGGGGGTAGGAGGGTGCTCAGCAGGGGTTAAGAGGGTGCTTGGCTTAGGCAGGAGCATCACCCTGTTACTGTGCCTGGGCAGCAGTGGCTATGGAAAGCCACCCCTGGCAACGCTGGTGCTGGTGCTGGTGCTGGTGCTGGCGCTGGTGCTGGCTGCCCCGTGCCCCCCCGTGTGGGTCTGCTGCCATTCTCGGTCCCCAGGTATAACTTCACAAGTGCCCTTTGCTCTTCACTGCTGATTTTGGTTCTTTGTTTCAACTTGCAACATCTAAAAAAAAAAAACCCAAAACCTACCAGCCACATTAACAGCAAAATGCCAACGCCTTGATGTGCTTGAAGTGCTTAAAATGCCTCATTTTGATAACTTCCCATAGCAGAAGTGCAAACTGGTGGAGATTAAAGCAAATTAGCAGAGGGAGGAGGGTGGGTACCGGTGTGGCTGGGCAGAGCAGGTCGCTGAAGCAGGAGCACAGGGTGATGCTCAGGACGCTGCTGTGCCATCACCCCACTCCATCCTGCTCTGGCTCCTTGGGGCTGCTTTGGGCCGTTCCTCTGCCAGGCTGACTGCAGCAAGCAGCCGGCAGCGGATAAAGTAGAAAAAGACGTTCACGACGTTAATGAAAGCTTTGACAAAAAGGAAGCGAGGGAAACTATTGTCTCCTTGGCCTTATTCTCATAATGTCTGCGTGTAATAAGTCTTTTGGTTATGCTTGCGGCTTCTGTGACAAAGCAGTGATTTAGGGGGCTGTCTTTACAGAGGCAGAGCGGCTCACATGGGCCAAAGTGCTGGTGAGTAATATTTTACCACAAATTGTTGTAACTGGAGCTTGACAACTGCAGTAGGAAGGAGGGTGGGGGATTGCGTTTGATTTATTAGACGACTTACTGCAATTTGCAAGAGCGAGCTCTATGCTAGTGCAGCCACGGATTTGCAAATCCTGCGAGTCAGAGTCCCTGTGAGTGAAACTGGGGAGGGGAAAACTGCTGTGTTTTGCTGCCAGGACCCCCAGAGGTGCCTGGGTTGGTGGGAGGCACGCAGGCGGTGTGGCTGCTCACCGGCTCCTTGAACTACCAGCATCTCAGGATGCCCGGGAGCCTTTCCCACGCGTGGCCGGTGCGGTATGCCAGTGGTGACCAGGGGTTCTGCCTGTTGATGTGGACATTGAGTGTCAAATAATTCCTCTGGCCAGCAGCACTTTCCCTCTCAGCCTTCAGATGAAGCCAGAAGTTAAAGGGATGTTTTTCTAAATCCAACCTGTGAAGCATCAAGATAAGCTTGAGCGAGGGAGGAAGGCTGCTTGCTTGGGCTTGCATCACTGTGAAAATTCAGGTCATGTTTACTACGGGCAGCTGGAAAATGATGATCTCAGATGCTAACAAGTAACATCTGAGGGGAAGCCTTAAAGCATTGCACTGTTGTGTAAGCACCTACTTTACTTTTTTCCAAAACCAGTTTAGCTATTTTTAAAGATCCATTTGTCCCCTTTAAGTTACTCATGTTGGCTTATCTAAAATAAGAGAAGAAGAGGTTGCCCTTCCTTTCAATTCCAAATGGAAAAATGTGTTTGTCCTTTTTGGGTTTTGTTTTTAAAGACCCCAAAACAACAAACCAACCCACTGTACAGCTTCCTTTCTGCTTCAGAAAGGATAGCTACCTACAGTCTGAGGGATTTTTCTCCTGCAAGCCAACCTTGTGCAATTTCCTTTATTTACATTTGGCTGGCACTGGGCTCATTGACTCTAGGAGCTTACACAACCGCTTTGAGAGGAATACCCAGGCTTGGAGAAGTAAGCTCTGCCCCATGTTGTCCTCTTATTTACTGGTACAAAGTAGATCTACAGTGCTACTGAATAAAAGTAAGTATTCTTACCCAGTTTTGTACTGGCCCTTAGTGCTTTTGTACCAGGAGAACGGAGGAGGACATGGGTAATTAATTTAAACAGGGTGGGAAGGATTGCGAGGAATAGTTGCTGTGCAGGGAGACAGCCGATAGCGTTGCAGTTTTGCCTGCTTTTGTCAACTGTGCAGCCTTTGTAATGCTTTTTCTGGGGGGCAGGGGAGGTGTTTTGGGGGAAGTTGTCACCAATAACGTTTGTTTCCCATCATCATTGAGCCAAAGTCCTGTCTGGAGACAGATTAGTTTCCCAGGACTTTGGTATTTGCCTTTAGCCTGCTCCACTTGCACGTGTGGTCACCTGTCCTAGGACTTCTGCAACCAGAAGGAAACCAAACTGCGCCCGATCCGCATCAGTCGCGTCATGGTCCCTTCGCCCCTCTAACACACCTGCTGATAGATCAAATTAAGCAGCATTACTCCTTGGAGGGTTTGGTGATGCCAGGAGTTCTGGGCTGTGCAGGGAAGGGCGCATCTCAGCTGGTTTAAAAAGAAATAAGGTTTGAGGGGGAGAGAATGACCCTTTACTGCAACTGTCCTGCTCTTTGGTAGGTTGATTTTGGATAGGTAAGCTGCCTAGCCTGGCATGGAGAAAGTATTCCGCAAGTTGGAGGGATAAAATAATGACATGATTGCATGCTTAAGACTCGAGGGCCATGTTCCTCAGCGCCACCAATTCAGTTACCACTCAGAGGAAGAAAAGGCTCCTTCTAATCAGCCTCCCCAGTAAGGGTTTATAAGAGTACCCTTGAGGTCAGCACTAATCCACCAGCTTCCAAGCGGAGGATTGCCCAACTCCAGGGCGAACACACTACTCCAGGCTGGGGAAGTGGCATGTGACAGCCACGCTGGATGCTTTCCCTTTGGGGAGGGGAAGCAGTGGCCAGACCCAGCAAGAACCCCGTAGGGCAACAGCTGAGCCAGCCTCCTAGGGATGGAGAAGAGGGAGAAGAGGAAAGTTTCTTCATTTTCTTTATTAAAAAAAAAAAAAAAAAAAGGGAAAAAAAAAAGAAAAAGTTTATTGCAAAACTCAGTGTTTTAGAGTATTTCCAGAGTCCACTCGGTCTGTTACAAACAAATCAGTAAATCCTGCTTTGAACGCATTAAAGCCTGCTTCTGGGTCTTCTGCGCCCGCACACACACATACTCACTCGCTCCCCTGCTCGTGCCGCTACACAGACAGCAACAGAAACGTAGTGTGAGGTCAGTGACAAACATTATTTGATCTGTATTGGAAATTTTTGTTAAAAAAAAAAAATATAATTAAATTACATTACAGTAGAACCTCGTGAATTTGCAGAACAGGGAGCTTCCACACACACGCAAAACCTGGAGGCCTTATCCCACTTCCAAGCAGAGTTGTAATAGCAAAGTGCTGTAGTGAGGTCTCGTATCACAAAGACTTCAATAATCTTACAATTATAGCCTACAGAACATTTACCAAAATGCTTGAAGTATCATAAATTAACAATAAATAAAAAGTACATCTTAATGCAACATCGTTATTTGTTCATTTACTCACTGATTCACAAAACTCTAGTTCTCTGTAAGGGGTCTTCCAGTCCTGGGTGCAATGCAGCGAGGTTCTGCTGGCCGTGATAAAGTGCTGAGGCAGAGGAAGGACGCGAGACCGCAGGTCTCGGGCAGTGAGGATGAATTGCTCTAGCCACTTGGTTGCAAGAGTGCCTGTTTTGTCTCTTTTTTTTTTTTTTTTTTTTTCTTTTTTTTGACACCTAAGACAGAAAAAACACATCAAGCACCTTCCCAAGAAGAGGTTGATTTTTTTTTGTTGGTGGTGGTAGTGGGTTTCTTTTTTTTTTTTTTTTATTATTTTTTATTTTCTCAGATTGTCCCACATTTCTATGGCTGGCAAAATATAGACAGGTCAGCATAGCAGTTAATGCATGATGCCACTTCCACTTAAATACACAGAAATGTTGGTTTGGGGGTTTTTCCCCCCAAACCAAAACAGACTTGTTTTATTTGTCCCCCTGAGTTGCCTAGAGGCGTTAAGATGCATATAGGTGGGGTAAGCAAGCTTGTGTCACTGGGAGTAGGACTCTCTCCCATTAAGACTAAATGAACAGCTAATACATTGGTTTTTATCATTCCCTTCACACCTTCCACGTGCACAGGCTCCAGTTAATTTCTCAATAAAGTCAGCAGGTTAGAAAAAAAAAAAAAAAAAAAAAAAAAAAAAAAAAAAAAAAAAAAAAAAAAAAAAAAAAAAAAAGCCTGGTGCTGACTTTGGGGGAGCGGGGAGAGCCGGGGAAGGGGGTACGGCTCCGAGCAGCCGCCCTGTGCCCCCGGGGGTGGCAGCCTGCCAGGGTGGATGACGTGGGACTTCCCCCGATCATTCCATGATGCGGCAGAGATTTCCATGTGCACCTCTTAGCGAAGGTTTCGGGTACATTAAGACATACTGGGCCAAATCCTCCCTGCAGGGTGGGCTGGTGGTGGCAGCAGAGCCAGGTCCGTTGACACCAGCTGAGGCCTTATGGAAGGAGATGCTCGAGCTGTAGTTTAATTTTTTTTTTCTTTTTAAATAACAACTGGGTTACCTAAGACCTACCTATTAAAAACAGCTACACTATGCTGTAAGAGTAAGTTTCCCAACAATTTCACAAGCTAGCAATACAAGATAGGTATTGAAGAGATGGATGTTAAGACAGCTTTCCACTATGCAAAAGATTATTTTTCCTCTCCAGTTTAATCTAACCTCCTTTAACAATCTGAGAATAAATTAATAAATACTAGTTAAATTAGAAACAGTACATCAGATCTGACTATCAATAGAAAAACAGTCCTAAGGATACCAGTCAGGAGAAGAAAAATGATCTTATGAAATATGTGCAGTAATAACTGGCCATAAAGACATACAGAGCCTTATGATTTCCCAGCATTTGTGATGTTCAAGTTAATTAGAAACCATTGCTAATGTTCTTAAGTCAGCTATCTAGCCTAGCCTCCTCCTCAAATCTAAAGCATGAGTCCATATTCTTCCAGAAGAAGAGTCAGTTGGCTACTGGTGGTGCACGAAGTGCTCGTCTCCGGTTTGTTTTATCAGTTTCTTGCCTGCATGGTATTTGTGGTAGGGGATGGGTGAGGACAGGCAGAGGCTGAGCTGCTTCTGCTGTTGCTGTTCTCAGTTTGTGTGAATCGGTTGAACCTTTACTTATGCTTGTTATTGGGAAAGCAGGAGTGTGCATCACATCTTCATGCTAGACAGAAGTTATTCTTAAGTGGCTATCCGTATTTTTCTATGGAGCTTTCCATTGTTGGTTAAAAAAGTTCTAATAATAAAAAAAGTTGTCGGTAGCAACTGTTCACATTTAAAATTTCACATTCCCTTTAGAATGTAGTTTTAAAACGTGGAGCAGAGCTGACATTTTCCCCAGTCTTACGCCAAGTATATTAGATGGAGAAGGAACTGTTTTGTTGGGTTTTTTTTATGCCACACCATCACAGCCTTTTCCTGAATTTTCTGCTTTTCCAATATCCATTTCAATAAAGTCATCTGGCGGATCTGGTGCAACCTCCACCATGCTCTCCTGTGTGCACTGCTGCTGGCGGTGGCACAGCCCAGCCTTGCACGGTCTCACCAGGGACAGAAACACAGCACCCAGGACCATGCCAGCAGCACAGGAGTAAAAGGCTGAGCTGTAGTTCTGTGTCGTATCCACTAAGACACCTACGGAAAACACACGTACAGCAGTTAGCCACAGCTGACTCTCCTTCACCCATCCCTCCATCCCTCCTATAAGATTTTTAATCTGGGTACCACTGCATCATTTGATTTGCAATCACGAGCTACTCAACAACAAACCAATGCTAACTGAAAAAAAAAAAATTAAAAAAATTAAAAAAAAGTAAAAACCTTGTCTCCAAGGGTTGTCCTCAGGCAAGTCAGAAGCCTCTGGGTACCACTAAGCCTGAGATGCATCAGGCATCTGTGTACTACGATAGAGACTTCACCTTTCTGCAGCAAATGGCAGGAACACGCAGTGAGAGCGATTCGCTTCTGCCGTTCACTAGAGCCTGAAGTGATGCCGGTTTTAGGTTTCTAACAGGATCAGGGTAGCACTGCAGTATTTTCCTTCTCTGAGGTTCCTCAGTGGAGACTGCCTCATCTGTGGGACGCTGCAGAGCTGCATTGCAGTAGTCTTCTGGCTCCGGGAGTCTCCTAATACTAGTTGCACAGCTTTTAGGGCAGCACTACGGTTAGCACTGCCAGAACGCTCTCTAGACAGATTATCAGCACTCATAGCTATCAAACATACCAAAAAGTTAAGACAATAAAAGTTTGAGAGTTACCTGCAAGGGGTGGTCCAGCCAACCCAGCTAAGCTCTGAATGAAGACGTAGACTCCAGCCGCAGAAGACATCTTGGCGATGCCAACCACATCATCTTCTGCCAGGAGGGGAATATGCGTGCCTGCCACCGTTCCCAGCATAAACCCAAAGAAGATGCTACATGTCATCAAGCCCCAGAAGTCAGAGGCAAAAGGGAAGGCAAACAACGCTACAGACAGCAGAACGACGCAGATGAGCTCGATGTAGATCTTGCGGATAGGCTTTTTGTTGAGGACCCAGCCAGCTGAAATTCTTCCAAAGACCTCTGCGATGGCCATGGCTGACAGTATGTATGCAGAGTGGTCCTTGCTGATGCCAAGGCTGAGGCTTAGGGGAATGATGTAGAGGGAGGGAGCGAAGAAGCCCAGGGTAGCGAACAGGCCAAAGAATGCATAACAGATAAAGCTATAGTCTCTCATCACAGAAAAGTCCAGTAGTTTGTTTTTTGGTTCTGGAGGGGTGCTGTTATTTTCAGCAAGTATCTGTACATGTTCCTTTGGTTCTTCACTTTTCAGCTCTGCTT
Organism: Microhierax caerulescens; assembly: GCA_035590215.1. NCBI lineage: Eukaryota > Metazoa > Chordata > Aves > Falconiformes > Falconidae > Microhierax > Microhierax caerulescens. The sequence continues at coordinate 123,205,448 of JAVJGJ010000001.1, forward strand.
TGGTGTTTCCAGGCACATTGCTGGGTGAGGTAGTTATTTCTACTCCTGAGTCTATGGACTCTATTGAGGTGCGCGTTTGCTCATTTTCAAGCATGTACTTTGTCTCCGTGGGCTCTTCTGGAGGCTGTGCTTTCACTTCTTCTTGCTCTTTGATGACGATGGGTCGCAGCAGTGATCCGCAGATGACGATGCTTAGCTGTAGTGCCCCAACAGAAAGCAGGCTGTACCTCCAGCCAATCTGCTCCTTCAAAGCAGTAATTGCTGAGGGAAGAGGGCAGAAGAAAGTGGAACTAAAAAAAGCCTGTAGTTACACCAAGGAGCTTTTTCAATTTACAGCTAGTGAAGTAATGGAAGCTTCATCACTGGAGGGTCCCCAAGCACCTCAGCTCTCATGGAGGCTGAGCAGGGGTCCCTCCTGGTCCACCCAGGGGTCTGGCACCCACATTCCTCCCACCAGCTGCAGCAGATAAGAGCTAGAAGCTGCATGTAACACCTGGCTAGCAGAAGCTAACCTCTTAGCAGAAGCTAACCTCTAGGTAGTCACTTTTGAGGTCCCCGAAGGTTTGGGATGCGCGAGCACGAAGGTGATGTTATTTTTAGTGAATGAGAGAACAAACCCAACACTCGGGTTTCCTCTCCAAGCTGACCCCACCCTGAAACCAGCTCGTAGAGCTGTGAGACTTCCTCTACTCCAAGGTGTATTATCACTGCTCTGTTGCAAGCCTTCGTTTGCAATCAGAGCAGCTTTGCGACAGGTTTCGGCCACGAGCAGGTGGGCGCAGCAGCGGACCACCCGAGCTGCAGAGGGGACACAGCGACCGGGACACGGTGCCTGGGGACAGGTCCCCAGAAGGCTGGAGCAGTTTGGCAGCCTGTGCTAAGCACAAGCCCACTAACCTTTAGGAACAGTTACGTGTATTGCAAATGTTTTGAATAGCTGGAGCCTTAATTTTCAGCCTGCCAGATCTACACAGGCTGCATATTGGCGAGGCACGTCCTGCTCCAGCAGATCTGCTGTGAAGGGCTCAGGCATCCTTAGACCAGACCTCTGGCATTACTTGTAACCCTGCCACAGGCACATGAGCAACCACCTGCGGGCTTTAGCAGCTCATGGGAAGCTCCAGGAGCACCAGCTCTGTACTGGTGGCCTTTGGCTCCCATTTGCTTGGGGAAAAGGATTGGAGCAACGTTGTGCTTTAGGCATGCACATATGAAGCCACAGCGTTTGGGCACTGTTTTGTACCTGGTGCAAAGGAGAAGACAGCGAAACATTCCCCTGTAGATGCCACTGCTGTGACCAGCGAACGTCTTTTGTCAAAATACTGTGATAAAATGGTGACAGTCGGGAGGAAAGAGAGGCAGTATCCAAGGCCTGTGAATAAATGCCAAAAATTGCCATAACAAGTAAGGGAGGGGGAAACACCGATGCAAGAACACGTTAAGTCAGCTTTCCCAATGGCGAGATTACAGTATCATTTCAGCCAACTCAGCAAGTCATCCTGGAAAAAAAAATCATTGGGGAAACCAGAATGTTATTTTTTTTAAATTGGAGGGGGGAAAAAAAAAAAACAAAAACCAAACACAAAACAGAAACCCAAAACCAAACCAAAGCAAGAGACCCAACCTCCCAAACCTGCTAAATAATGCCTTCTGTTCCCACACAACCAGCGGGGTCCACTTTGAGGACCTCATTTGCTTCAAGAATTTGAGCCTGGAGCAATTGCTCCCCTAAGTGAGGCAAGCTCCTGGCCACGGATGTGAGCAGGACACCCAGGCCAGACTGGAGAGGGGTAAAAGTGTCAGGGAAAAAAAAAAAAAAAAAAGACAGAAGGAGAGGTTAGAGGATTTGACCCTGTGAACAGCTTTCCTCTCCCCCATGACCCCAGTCAATCAGAAGCAACCAGTACAGCTGCACTAGCGTGGTGGTCTGCAGGACCAAGTCCCAGGGTGGTCCCCAGAGTGAGACAGGGCAGAAGCCAAGCCTTGAGCTCAGGCTGTCACCCGTACCAGGACTGAGAAGTCAGCTCAGAAGGGCAGCAGCATTTCTCAAGCACTCCCCATACCATGGAGAGTAAAAAACACCCTGGCCAGAGCCACACTTGCAGGAAGCCACAGGAGAGAGCAAAGCGTTCGGCAGGTAGGGGAATAGGACAACTCACCAGAGATGACACCGATGGTGACATACATGTCCACAACAGTGTGGGCGAAGGAGGCGGAGACCATGCCCGTGCTGATCAGCACCCCTCCGGCCATCACCACGAAGCGGTGACCAAAGCGATTGCTGAGGACCGTCGACAGAGGAGCTGGATGGGCAGGAGGGGAAGAGAGACATGGTCAGCGCCCAAATGGGCAACTTCAGCTATTATCTCCTTCAGGGGTTCTTCTCATACCCCTGCCCAGGTCCCCGTGACATGCCACCTCCCTTCCCAGTTGGCCTCACAGCAGAGCATCCCCCCCAGAGCCATCCATGGAGCACTGCACAGGTCACAGCACTTAGGATGCGCTAAAAAGTCATCGGAAGAGACCAAGACAGGTGCGGGGCAGCCTGGGACGAACCTGCCGCAACATCCACAGACACCAGTGGATTTCAGTGAGGCTCAAGTAATTTCTAATCCTTTTCAGAACCATTATGTTTTAAAACTCTTGGGTTTGCCCCCAGTGGAGAGAGCTGAACGGCCAGGCTCAGTGACATCGACCACATTCCTGTACCATGCAGAAGGACGAGATGGGGCTCAAAGGGACTGCCGGGCTGACAGAGACATTTATTATTATTTCAGGGACACGCAGCCTCTAGGCTTTATGGCTGTTATTTATAGTGAAGCCATTAGAGACACAAAAGTCACAGGTACCAGGTCCTTATATGCTGAGTCAGCAGTACGACTGCCCGCTGTGCTCGCGCTGAACCCTGCCGCTCTTACCTGTGAAGGTCTGTACAAACACACATATGGATATTATCCAGGATATCCTGCTGTTGGTTTCGTCAAAGCTTTCCATCAGGTCATTGAAGAAGACGCCAAACGATTTTATGATGCCGTACGTTAGAGCTTCCACAAAGAAGAAAGCAAAAGCAATTGTCCAACCCCATCCTCCATCAGGCACTTTAGTATAAACATTTGGAGCCGTGCACGGCATTTTTACAGCTTTGACAGTCATTTTTGATCTGGAAAAGAGAAGAAGAGCCAGGCATCAGTTTAAGGTTAAATTTACTGGAAAAGGCATGGCCTATCAGCCAGAACACCCCTAAGGCACTGCTAGCTGGTCCCTGTGCTGCCCAGGGATTTACATGCAGGAGTTGGGCTGAAGTTTCTGCCTTGGTCACCCCATGGGGCTCATTTTTCCTGGTGCCGTTTGAGCCCGGCACCAGAAACTCTCCACTCAGCACCCAGGCAAGCTGTTCCCATCAGCACAGCCCAGCGCCTGGGAGCCGTCATCTGTATTTTGGTGCGTGGAGGTGGATGGATGCAGTTCGTGAAGGATCCACCGCAGGACCCAGCGCGGGCTGGTGGAGCTGCAGGAGCTCCCCAGCAGCACCAGTCTTCCTCGCCATGTCCTCCTGCCTGGCCCGGGGTGGCTGGTGACACTTCAGTGCCACCCATCTGCTGTGGGATCGGTCAACAGCACAACCCACCGTGGCACCCTGCGGTGTCCTGAACCCACCGGGCAGCCGCTGGCACTCGGGGTGACAGTGACTCCTCGGGAGCCTGCCCCCTCCCCAAAATGGCTGCTCTAGGGCTACCAAGCCCCGGCTGCCCACAGCACTGTAGCCTCACAAGAGGGGGTAGGGACACCCCCGCTGCCACCAGCTGCCTTCACTGCAGCCTCCTCCTGTCCCGGGGGCAGCTGTGACCGCGAGGGCTGCAGGGGAGCACCCTTGGGAGGGGAGCACCCTGTGCACCACTGCTGGGGTCTGTCCAGCCCCTGCTCCGTGCCACCTGGGGATGCACTGGGGCAGGTTTTGTCCCACACCGGGCTGCTGGCCAAAGCCGAGCACGGCCACACCTGCGAGACAGGGCACCCCGGGAGGGGACGGCGAGGTGGCCGTGGCCAGCACCCGTGGCCAGTGCCCGTGGGCTGCCTTGGCCCCACGCCCGTGGTGTCCCGGGCACAGCGTGAACCTGCGGCTCTTGCGGGCGGCGCGTTTCCTCCCGTCCCCAGCAGCCACCAGGCATTTCCCTCCTCCATTTTATACTCCAGATCCTCGGCGTGACTTTCTCGGCAGGGAAAGCCAAAGCGGCTCCGGCAGCGCTTCCCCAGCCCACGGGGGAACTTCTCACGGAGGAGCAGGCGAGTGCGTGCGCGGGCCCGGTGACACCGGCACCCACCGGGACCCGTGGAGCCAGGGGTGGGGGCTGCAGGGACCCACCCGAGGGCTCCCCTGAGCGGGGCAGGGGGCTCAGCACCGCGCCGCCTCTTCTGCAGTGCTGCGTGGTGGGTCAAGGCGGGGGGGGGGAGGCGGGGGGGTTCTGCCGAGGGATGGAGCGAGGCGTGAGCTTCAGCATCCCCCGGCGCTGCCTGCGCCCCACTCCGCGGCAGCGCAGGCCGGGGGCAGGGGCAGGACCACCGCCGGGTGCCCGGGAGTTCGGCCTCTGCCCAAACTTTGTGGGAAGTGCCTGGACACCCCCCACCCCCCCGAGAAAGGCAACGGGGCTGCAATGAATTCCTGTGTCCCTGCACAAGGAGCGGGGGAGATTAGATTAGAAGGAAGCACGCTATTTAGAAGCAGAAAGAAAAAAAAAAAAAACCCACAACCCAAACCCTGGCATACATGAGATACGTTTAAAAATTAAAAAAGATTACGGTGGGAAAAAGAATTAAAAATTAAAATGCCGGAGCTCTGGGGCCCGGCGTGCCTCCCCCCCCCCCCCCGC
>JAVJGJ010000001.1:123211105-123224063 GCA_035590215.1 Microhierax caerulescens
TGGTGCAGACCTGGGGGGGGCACCTGGTGGTGCTGAGCTTGGGGGGGACACCAAGCTGTGGCAGTGCAGAGCTTGGGGGGCGGGGGGGGGCACCAAGCTGTGCCGGTGCTGAGCTGGGGGAGGGGGGGCATCAAACTGTGCCAGTGGTGCTTGGTGCCGGGGGAGCACCCCTCCTGCCCATGCAGCCCTCTGGGGGGTGGGTCCTGCAGCGGGGGCTGCACTGGGTGGGCCCCAGTTCTGAGTCCTTTGGTGCAGGACGGGCCCAATCCCCTTATGGGGCAGGGGCTGGTATGGCGCCAGTGGGGTGCGATGGTGCCATGGGGTGCGATGGCATGAATGGGCTGCCAGCACACGGTGTCCCGGCACGCTTCAGGCCCTTTGGCCAAGCTCACCTTGGTGTGGCCAGCTCCTGCCCTCCTGGCCCTGCCGCAGCGGGATGCTGCACCGGGATACAGCACCGGGAGCAGCCGCCATCCTGCACACCGTGTGAGGGGCTGGGGCTGGGGGCTGAGCACACACCAAAGCCCTGCGCGCCGTTCCTGGCCATACTGGTGTGCACTGGGCCCTGCCGTGCTCCGGCATGGCGGGCAGCGCGTGTTGCATTTTTAGGGGAAAACATCTCCTTTAGGTAGGGAGGTGGAGAAGTAGCGATTTGTGAGTCAGAGTGGAAGCAGGCGAGACCCAACTCACCACCTATGTGGATGGGGGGGGCAGACACCTAGCATGGGGCAGGAGTCCTTCCTGTGCCCGACAAAGGGGGATGGACCTAGAGCCATGAGTGCTTTCGGGTTTCCCCTGTATTTCCCTGAAATCAGTAAAAAAGAGGAAAAATCTGACAGCGTTGTGTTTCCCAGCTCGGTGCATCACAGCCACTGCCACCGCTGCGTGCTGCTGCTGGGCACGGACAGATGCTGCTGGGGAGGTTTTGGGGCCTCACACCATTCCTTGGGGCTCATGATGAGTGACCTGTGCCCGCAGGGGATGGCAGAGGGCTCAGGGTGGGGGGCTGAGCAGACCCCTCCTCACCTGCCCTCCCGTGCTGGCCCGGGACCCCACCGCAGTGTTCTGGGTTCACGCCCCTGGAAAACCCACCCAGGTTAAAATGCTCCTCTAGCTGTGTCTGTGCGGGTGGGCGTCCCTTCTGCTGCTTCTCTTGGTTTTGTCGCTGGGGGGGTTGCTGGTGGGGCAGCACAGGTGTGGGTAGGGGGTAGCGGGGGCAAATTCTACCAACGTCTGACACGAGGTGATTTAACTATTGCCTTCACTTGGCGGCTTTGAGAAAGCTGCCGCCGGTTTCTCACGGCAGGGCCGGTCCAGCAGCCACTGGTGATGCTCACGGCCTCGCCGGGAGGTTTTGGCACCTTCACCCCTCGCGGGTTTGTCCTGAACAAGCTAAAATCCAGGTGCTGGCCATGGGGGGCGATGGGGACTGTGCCCCCTGTGTCCCTGGGGAGCCTCCTACCGCCCTGCCCTGCAGGAAGCCCCTTCCTCCGAGGGGTCCTGCCTTCCAGGGGTAGGGACGAGGGGCAGCCCCCGCGGCTGGCCTCGAAGAGCCGATAGATCCCGTTATACACGCTTTTCCTTGGGAATGGGTCACCCTCCCGGAGCTGTAATTCTTCCTGGCAGTGACAGTGCAAGTGGTTATGGGACAACAAAAGAGGTTTGTGCCTCCAGGGGAGAAATAAGAACGCAAATATCTTTGGCATGAAAAAACAAAAGCGATTTACTCCTTGGTATTTCTTGTCAATACTTTGCATCTGTCTCCACTTCACCTTCCCATTCCTTTGGGCTTTCCAAGTGCCCCAAGGCTCTGGGGAGCGGTGGGGGCCCGAGGGGCCCCGCGAGAGGGACAGGGCTGGTGGCTGCAGCCTCTCCAGCCCAGGGCTTCCCAGCTCCCCCGGAAAATCCTTGTTCACCCGCTTTGGGGGGATTTCCCCTCCTGCAGCCTGGCCTTGGCTTGGCCACATCTTGCGGGGTCCCTTTGCCCCGGCACATCCGCGGTGGGTCAGCCCCCTGCCCGGCAGCGGCTCACACCGGGACGTGCTTCTCCATCCTCCCGGGGGCTCCGGGGCGCCTGGCCGGTGTTCGGGGGTCCGTAACGCCTGGCGGTGGGCATAGATCAGCCGGGAGCTGGAAAACAGGGCAGGCTGCAAACTGGGAGGGAGCGCGGGCCCCTGCCTTCTGCCGCCGGATGGTCAGGGACTTCCAGTTCATTTGTTCTGCTGGGGTTCGCCCGGCCCCGCTCGGCACGGGTAACGTTTGCGCTGAAAGATGGCGAAAAACATTGTCCTGTCTCAGGAGCTGGCAGAAATCCTAGTAAAGCTGCAGAAGTATGTTTGTGTCGGTGCTGCTTGCTCTGTTAGGGGGACTAGGATAAACTATTCCAGTAGAAAACCTTTTCCTGGAATAAAGTTCTGAGTCTGTTCAGAGCATTGTCGGGACAGTTGTAGCGGGAACGGAGCTTTGCTGGTAACGTGCTGGGAGCGAGGAGGCCTGACGGGGCGGACGCAGAGCTTGGGCACCCCCTGCCCCATGGGCGAACCCCTCACAAGCACCTGCTGCCCTTTGCTGCGCTCGAATCAAAACTTAAAATCTGCGCGTGGTTGATTTGCAAACAAAACACGGATATTTTTTTCTCCCCACCTCCCCTTCCCTGAAAGCCTGGCTGTCCCTGCCAGGATGTGCCACCGTCCATCTCCTCCGGGCTGTGGCTGGGCATCCCCCCGTGGAGTGGGGGTCAGCGCCGTGAGCCACACCATGGGGGCACATCCCTGTCGTGGGTCACTGGGCAGCCGTGGGGTCAGCACACAGCTCGAGCCATTGCTCCTGCTTGCCTGCCTCAGTTTCCCTGACCCCAGCTGGCACAAAAGGCGATGCTGGGACCCCCGGAGGGGTGGTCGTGGGATAACAGCGGGTGCCTGCTCTGGTTTAAATTTCTCATCCCCCCTGCTGCATCCTTATCTCCTCGCTCCTGGCAGCCGGGATGGAGATGCCTGCTGGGGTTTTTGGCAGGAGAGCAGGGCCAGTGGCGCGGGTTTGGGCCGGAGATCAGAGCTGTGACACCCCGGTGGGGTGCGAGCCCCGGGTGCTGGCAGGCCACCGCTCTGCGCAGCTGGCACAGCTGGGCGTGCTTCAAAGGGCGGCAGGTTTTTCTGGGCTCCGGCTGCTGCTTTGCTCTCCAGGCAGGCGTGAAAATGCAAAAGAATGTGAAAAATGTGAAAATGATCGTGCTGGCCCCAAGATTTGTAAACTTCTGGTTAATGTGTAATAAATACATGACAGATAGTCCCAGTGCTGGCTGGGTGACCGCTGCTGCTCAGTGGTGGCACAGCCAGCAGTGGCATCCCTGAGCCCAGGGGGCATCTCCCCTCCCCTGCCCTGGGGCCAGCCCGGGGGGTGTCCCGAGCAGCCCTGGCTGGAGAGGCTTTGGGGCTTTTCTGAACTGGTTTATCTGGTTTTGACTTATCCCTTGTCTTTCTGTGAACTGCCTGGTCTGGCTTGCAAAAAATGCCCTTTATTTGTTTTAATTCTTCCCCGGTACGAGGTGGGTGCTGTGAAGCCCAGACGCACAGCACCCTGTCCGAGTGGTGCTGGCACCCACAGCCCAGCGCCGCGCGGTGAGGAGCGTGGTGCCAGTGCCGGTTATCCACAAGCCTTGGTTCCTGGGCCTGATTCTGCTCAGGTAATTCATGGAGCTGGAGCCACCAGTGCAGTATCTCCTGCTTGGCATGCAGCGAGGTGCCACAGCAACCGTGCTCCCACCAGAGTCTGCCTGGGGGAACCTCTTCTGAGTCACTTTGTTGTTGTTTTGTTGATGGTTTCTTTTTTTTTGGGGGGGCAAAAATAGCTAAAGGTGGTCCTTTCAGCTCTGCAAGTACCATGTCTGGTTGTAGCAAAGCTACAGGGCAACAGAGATGCTGCTGAAGTGCAGGTTGTGGCACGGTGGGGACCAGGGCTCATCGCAGGGAGGTTCCCCCAACTGCCCTGGCACTGCTGGAGGGTGTGCACAGCGTGCCATGGGGGCACAGCCGGCACTCGCCCAGGAGTTCAGGTGAAAAGGGACGGAGAGGCACCTCCACCAAGGAGCTCAGAGGCCAGCGCGCTGGAGTTGATGCCAAGGGGTGGCCTCACGCTCTGCCGGGGTTTGGGTGTAATGTGGATGAGGATGGTTCTGCAGGACCTGGCAAGAGCCATGCCAGCACGTGTCCCACCTTCCACAGGTCGTGTTCCACCTCTTCTTCAAATGGCCTCTGGGCATCAGAGATCAAGAAGTTTCACCTGATGCTAATGCATAAATTTCAGCCCTAGGTGACTTTCCCCTGTAATTTAGAGAGAGCATCCTTTGAAAATGGTTTGATTGGTTTTGTTAGCCGTGTCACGTGCCCCTCCCCAGTGTAAATGGAAAGGGCAGAGGTTTGTGGGCGAACGTGGGTTTGGCTCCCTGCGTTTTTGCTTGGTTTTTTGGGTGGCTGCAGGTGCTGATGGGGTGTCCCTGGTGCACAGTGCGCCGTGCAGGGTCACCCCACCGGGGACAGGATGGAGTCCAGCATGGTGCTGTGTGGAGGGTGCTTAGAGAGGCTGGGCTTGGCAGGGAGACCTGGCTCAGCTTGGCAAAGGGGCTCAGGAGCTGCTGGATGCCGGTGCCCCCGGGTAAGATTATGTGGTGTGGCTTAAGTGTGAGCACCACCTGCCTCGGGCACCGCTCACCTGGGGTGGTTACCTGGGGCTCAGCTGAACTTTGCCACTTGATTTTTTCCCTCACTTCAAACCAGTTTCAGACCAATTCCAGTGATGGGTGATATCCTGCTCCATCGCCCTGCGGAGAGCCCCAGCCAGAGGGCTGAGATGGGGCTGAGGTCACCCTAGGCCATGTCCAGGTTAATCCATGCTGCTCCGGTGAAGCTGGAGGCTCAGTTCTCTGCTTTGCTCCATCCAGCCTGGCTCAGCCCCTGAGCAGGGGCGTTGGACCAAAGCAGGGCTGCTCCTTTCAAGCACCCAAAGAAATTGCAAAGGAAATTTTTAATGGGAAAATAAAGATGACTTACCCGTCGTCTTACATGTCCAGATGCCGTGATCTCAATTCATCTTGTTGTTTGGCAGTTCAGGGCATGAGGGACAAGCTGTGGTTTTGCAGTTGTGGTACAGAATATGGGAACTTGGCTCGTGCTTTGTTTGGGCAGGTCTGTGCAGCCCCCTCCCACAGCTCAGCCCACTGACCCACAGCATCCCGTCCCTGTTAATTGCTGTATAGAGAATTTCAGGGCCCTCGGATGGAAGTTTATAAATTGATGCTCTGGGCTATGAATTATGAATGGAGTCGCATCCCTGATCACTGCAGTGCTACACCGACGGTCCTGAAGCTGCTGATCTGAGGTGACAGCTCAAAGCTTTTAAAGATGTGAACAGCAAAACCTGGGAATAATTTGCTTTGCCAGCTACAAACCTCTTGGCCTACAGATGGGGCTCATCATATTCCCTCTCCTGCCTCCTCCTGTCTCCTTCTCTTGTTTTCCAGCATTGCCTTTTCTCCTCACCTTCCCAGTTTGTCTTCACAGATGTCCTGCTTGGCTGTGTGGACCATCCCATGGGAGCTGCATCCTCCATGGCATGTGCCTCCCCCAGGGTTGCTGGTACCAGCTGGGGACAACTGCCGCAGGCCACCAGCCATCCCCACCCAGGTGCAGGTCCCCACACCATCCCGTGGCCAGTGCAAGCTCCTCACGCTGGGCTCAGTGAGGTTTTGGCACATCCCTGCAGCTTCATCTCCCTTTGGCTATAACTTTGTGCCGAGGGTACTATGTCATCTCATCTGGGCTCCCTTTCCCACAAAAGGCTGGATGTGATGATCCTTTGAGGTCCCTTCCAGCGTGGCCTGTTCTGTGATTCTGTAAGACGTTATGTTTCATGGCTCCATCTCCACCAGCAGTTTTTGGGGTGTTTGTCCTTGTTACCTCTCCACCACTGGAGGCCAAATCCTGCCTGCAGCAGCCATATGTGCTTAAACCTGTAAGCGTGGGTATTTCTGGGGTTTGTTGCCTTTGGGATTTGTCTGGATTTCTGCATCCCTCCCGGTGCCTGATGGCAGGCGGCGCTGCCTGCCCTGCTCCCCCAGCAGCAGTGGGGCAGCGTGAGTAGAGCTACATCTCAAAAAGGAGTTTCACAAACCTGGTAGATGTTACAAACTCAGGCAAAGCTCTGTATATTCCCCACCATGGTGCTGTGCACCCCACAGCGCTCGGGCAGGAGCGGGAGAGCCCTTGGCCAGGCGGGAGGGAGCAGCGGGGCTCCCCAGGGATGACAGCGCGGCGGGAAACCATCCCAGCCCAAGCAGTGAATGCAGGAAAGGGACACTTGTCCTTTCCAGTCCTTTCCAGCTGAGCCGTTGTGAGCCAGGCAGCATAAATACAACTTCAAAGGCAAAGTCTTGGTGTCTGGGTAAGGTGTCCTGCCCTGGGCTGGGGTGCAGGAGCACAATCAGGCAGGTCCTGATCGCATCTTGTTTCTCTTGCACAGGGGATGCTGTAGCTGTGCAAGGTGGAGGGTGCACTGACAGGCGCTGGCAGAACCACAGCAGTTATTTATCCGCCTGAAGCAAGGGAGGGCAGCTCAGTCTGCAGGGAAAGAGCCATTTTTTGGACACAGACATCCTCCTGCAGCTACAGTAAGGGGAGAGGAGTTGCTGCCGCAGATCGAGCGTGCTTCTGGAGGGGAAAATACCACTTCGGTTTGGTGTCTAATTAGATATTTACCAGGAAGGAAGGAAAGTTAAAAAGAGGGTGACAGTGACTTCAAAGGGTGTTTTTGACTTCTAAGAATAACACCTTTGCTGGCGCCCATTTCAGGAATATCAGCTGTGCCTGGGTGTGAAAGACAGAGGAAATGTTGCAGCTTGGTCAGTAGCCAAGGGAGAGAACCCAGACCTGCAGCCCTGGCCTGACTGCGCGGGAGCAGCTGCGGAGGGGACGTTTGCATCACTGCAGGGACCCTTGGAGAGCTCAGCTGCTTCTGCAGGGACGCAGCGGAGGGAGTCAGGGAAGATGAAGACCCTGGTGCCCCAGCGTGTGTGGGAAGGGACGTGTGACACCATGGGGAGCCCCTCTCCGCAGGCAGTGCTGGTGCTCGTCATGGTGCTGGCGGGACTCCTGGCACCCTGTGTGGCACACGAGCAGCCCAACTTCATCGTCATCCTGGCAGATGATGTGGGCTGGGGGGATCTAGGGGCCAACTGGGCAGAGACGAAGGAGACCCCACATTTGGACGAGCTGGCTGCTGAAGGGACAAGGTAACATCTGTCTCCCCTCTCCGGCCCTCTCCGAGCATCCTTGGTTACTCCGTCCCGCAGCAAAGGGGATTCACTCCCATGGGACTGGCAGGCAAAAGGATTTCATGGACATGGTTTTGGGTGCACAGGGAGGGCACCCAGAGCCCGGTACCTTGGGGTGCAGGTCCCTCCATCTCTGCTGGGACCTGTGAGCTTCAGCCCCCACTCCAGACCCTCATCCATGGGGCAGAAGGGGACATGGACAGGGGAGCAGGGAGGGATGGGGCAGTGTTAGACCATGCAGGGGCTTGCGAGTGAAGGATTCTTTCATTTCCTAGGTTCGTGGATTTCCACTCGGCTGCATCCACTTGCTCCCCGTCCCGCGCCTCTCTGCTCACGGGGCGCCTTGGTGCACGCAATGGGGTGACCCACAACTTTGCTGTCACGTCGATCGGTGGCCTCCCCCTGAATGAGACCACCCTAGCTGAGGTCCTGCAGGAGGCTGGGTACAGCACAGGGGCTATAGGTAACGCCTGCTGTGCCGAGAGGGCACCCGGGGCCAGGAGATGGGGGGGAGGGGGACACACAAAGATGCCGATGTCTGTCCCTTGCAGAGGCGGTATTATGACTAGTTAGGTGAAATGCTGGCAACTAAAGGGAAGGCTAAAGGATCATGTGAGAGATTTCGCATATCCCACTTGGATTTTGCACATTCCCCTTAGGTTTTGCAACCCCAAGCTTAAAAATCTTTATTTCCAAACCTACAATACTGCCTGAAAGTCAGGCCCTCCCCAGTTCTCCATTTAAGCTCTAATTGCTTCACCTCACAAGGAATGCACCGGCTTTTCCTTCACGAGCGTGGCTGTGCACGGCAGCTCTGCTGTCCTGCATCCCACGCCAATGTGATGCCACTGGTGCCAGCACGGTCAGTACTGCTGACCCCTCCTGTCACTGCGGACCCTCCAAGGCTGCGCGAGCCCCAGCCGGTCCTGAGCCCTTTGCAACGCTGCTCCTGTGGCTTGTGCACATCGTGCTGGCAGAGAAGCCCTTGGTTTCTCCTTTCTTCCGTAGCTTTTGCAGTTCTCCCTCTTGGATGGACCCATTCAGTGGGAGTAAGCATGTGCTGGAGGGCAGAGGATGAAGGTGGTTTGGGAGGGGTTAGAAAGTCATCTCTGAACCAAAACACATGAAAGAGCCTTTTAAGGCTGGAAACAGCCGATTTGCACAGGCACGAGATACCTTATGCGTTTTTTTCTGGGTTTCTGCAAAAAAAGAAGGAATTTTAGAAACGTAGCCAGCACAAACAAGTGGCCTTTCTTGTTGCTAGATTAAAGCCCCCGGCGCTGCGGGCACCTCGTGGTGATGGCTGTAGTTGTGTTAACCTCTGAAATGATGTTCTGTGCCTTCCACACAGGCAAGTGGCACCTGGGACACCATGGCCACCATCACCCCAGCTTCCGTGGTAAGGGCTGTGCCAGCAGGGACGGGTTGAGCGCCCCGTGGCCACCTTGTCCCCACTGACACCCTGGCTTGCTCCTCAGGATTTGACTACTACTTGGGGATCCCCTACAGCCATGACATGGGCTGCACGGACACCCCTGGCTACAACCTGCCACCCTGCCCGCCTTGCCCGAGTCACGGCACCACTGCCAGGTATGCGGGCGCGTAAGGGGATCGAGTGCCAGCACTGGGACGTGGTGTTTGCACCAATGTCCCCAGCCTGGAGAAGCTGCCCTTTACTGTGGTCACCTCCCCTTATGCTCTGTGCACCCAGTTTCCCCCCCGTGCACCCCGCAGCAGGGTGCGGGTGGGGGAGGTGGGTCCCTGGAGCACCCTGTGACATGGGGACATTGGCATTGCCCCCTTTCTTCTCCGCTCCTTGGCTTTCTGCAAAGCCGGGAGAGCAGCCAGGCTCCGTGCCTGCTGCCACACTGGTCCCCACTCTGGTGATGAGCGTGGGGTGGCTTCTTCCCAGCAGGGTGCTGAGGAAGGACTGTTACACGGAAATCGCCCTGCCTCTCTTCGAGAACGTCACCATCGTCCAGCAGCCCGTCAACCTCAGCAGCCTGGCAGCGCGCTACGCGGAGGAGGCGGCGCGGTTCATCCGGCAGGCAAGGTGAGGTGCCACATGCCACCGCGGTCCCCTTCCCCGCGAGAGCTTGTGGGTCACTGCAAGAGTCTTCTGCAGCGCCTTGGTGAGATGCTGGGGGGGACGGGTGCTGCCCCAGCGTTCTTGGGCAGCAGATCTGGGGTCTCCGTGGCTCAGCTCCCCAGCCCGCTGGAGGAGGGAGAAGCCACCGAGGCTGTCCCCACTGTCCTCCTGCAGGGCTTGCTGCGGAAGCCTTTTGGTGCATCTCCTCTATAGGGATCGTGTGTTTTTCAAACTACCATTTACAAGGAAGATTAAAGCCTTGGAGCTGGGCTGTGCCTCCTTCCTGGGGGCAACAACGAGATCCCGGCTAGTGGCACTAGCCACTCTAGTGGTGGCACGGGGCGAGGTGGCAGCTGGGTGGCCGTGCCGGGCAGTGGGGCTGCCTCTGTGGGTGCAGGCAGGGGCATGGGAGCAGGTGCCCACGGCTGCTCCAGTGGTGGGACCAGGGCAGCAGCCAGAGGTGTTTAAACCCACCCCGTACGTGGGGTTCAATCCGTTTTGAGGATAAAGCGCTCCGGGATCCCTGGGCTTCAGGGTCTGCCTTCCCCAGCCGCACAGGGATATGAGGAGCCCCAGCACGCTCTTCCCTGAGGAGCAAAGTGGCTCCTCCGAGTTGATGACCCCAAAGCCCTGCTGATGGGTTGTGTAATTTTAATCCCTATTATCGGCGGATTATGAGCTGTGACTTTGCAGAATGCCTCCCGCAGCACGAGGGGGGGACGCGCTGCCGGGCAGCCGTGTCG
Source organism: Microhierax caerulescens (assembly GCA_035590215.1). Classification (NCBI taxonomy): domain Eukaryota; kingdom Metazoa; phylum Chordata; class Aves; order Falconiformes; family Falconidae; genus Microhierax; species Microhierax caerulescens. The sequence continues at coordinate 123,221,262 of JAVJGJ010000001.1, forward strand.
GAGCCCATCCCGCACCTGCATCCAGGGATAACACAGCCCCGGGGAAGGGCCACAGTGGGGGGGTCTTGTGGGTGTGCTTGGGGAAAGGTTTGTGTAATGGGGGCAAATGAAGGGCTGGGCAGGGGAAATAGCTCCTCGTAAGCCTGGGTACCGTTCTGCACGCACAGTACCTATGGTTTATGGTACCAAGAATCAGCCGCAGTGTGGCCCGGCCGCGTGGTCAGGATGCGTGCCTGGAACAGGGCTGGAGGGTACCCGGGCACCGGGCTCAGGGCAGCAGCGGTCCCTCCTCCCGTGCCACCCCCCAGCCCTCCGTGCTGCGAGGAAGCTGTTAGGCTGTGAAACCAAGTGCATGAGCTCTGGGTTAATAGGAAAAACCTTTAAACTCCCAGAAGTATCTTGGGGTTATCTGCGTTCACGGAGAACAGGATTAAGCAGGTGCCTGCCTTTTCTCTCCTTCTCTTTGATGGCTTATTCCAGTTTTCCTCTGCCTGACTCATTCATTGCAGGACAACAAAAGAACACCGGATTTGTCATCTCGGTGTTTTTTTAACCAGTTGTGTCAAGGTTGAGCAATTCGTGGCAGTGAGACTTGGCTCTGCTCACGACACTTAGAGTGCAATGAACAGGGGAGGAAAAGTCAGGGACATTTGTCTTAAGTTATTGATTATTAAATGTTTGCTCAATATTGGGGAGAATTCTGAAATGTCGGTGTGAAAAGCAAGCAGGGTGTTCAGCTGAACACCGCAGTCATGAGTCTGTCTGGATGCTGGAGCAGTGCTCCTGGGTGGGATGTGAGCTGGGGGAAGCAGCTTTCCCTGCTCCAGGATCTCTAGGGAAAAGGTGCCACATAGCCTTTTGCGGCGGCGATTTGCAAGGGGTGCGCCAGCACCCCCTGAACCCCAGCGTTTTGGAGGGGCTGGGCAGGGTGCTGGGGGACGCAGCCCTTTGACAGGGCTTCAACGCCACTGGGGAAGGATGCGGCAGCTCCGGGTGGGGATGGGATTTACTCATTTTCCATCCCCAGGTGGGTGACGGGTAAAGGAAGGAAGCACCGTAACGCATGTCGGAGGGCCCTGAGCGCTTGCTGGGGGCAGGGATGGGGTGGCCGGAGCCGGGCGCGTGCGCGGGCTGGGGCACGTCCCCGGGATCCGGCCTCTCCCCACCGCTTGCCATCCCACCCTTCCCCTCCAAAGTCCCTGAGGAAGAGCAGGCCTCGTTGGAGGAGATAAATATAGCTGTAAACAAGAAAACAGGACATGTCCTCTGATGATTTAAAAGCAAACAGGCAGCAGGGCAGCGCACAGCGAGGGAACGTGCCGCGCTCCCAGTGCGGGGCTGCTGGGCAGCACTGGGGCCGTGCTCGGGGTCAGTGTGGGCACCCTGCTGCTGCTCATCCTCCTTGGGTGGGAGCGAGGGCCAAGGTGGGCCCGGTGAGAGCGGGGAGGGGGGTGAGCGGGTGCCCGGGGCGCAGCGCCGCAGGGTGTCCGGCTGGCACGCTGCTGGAGGTGGGGGAAGGGGCAAACCCATCGCAAGCGGGAGGACAGTCGGCAATGCGGGGACACCGGGGAGAGCTTTAAGCAGAAGCGGCTCACGTCGGGCCAAGCATCATCCCTTCGGCAGAGGGAGCGGGTGCCCAGAGGGTGGGTTTTCCCCTGGGAGCTGCGGCACAGGCAGGGGTGGCTGTGGGGCTCCCGGGAAGAAGGGCCACCTGTGTCTGTGTCCCTGCGCTCGGCAGTGCCACCACCCCAGTGACCTGCCATCGCCTTCCCCTTCCCCGAGCTGGCTGAACGCGTTTCCCCTCTCCCCTGCGCAGCGACAGCGGACGCCCCTTCTTCCTCTACCTGGCGCTGGCCCATATGCACGTCCCGCTGGGGGTCCCCCCGCCACCCCCCGCCTCGGGCAGGGGCATCTACGGAGCTGCCCTGCGTGAGATGGATGCCTTGGTGGGACGGATCAAGCAGGTCGCCGACAGCCACGGGAAGGGCAGCACACTCCTGTGGTTCACAGGTACAGCAGAAGACCAGCTGCGGGGGCTGGGACTGATGCCAGCCATGCTCCAGCACCAGCCCCAGGGTCTGCAGGGGTGGCGGTGGGGGACACCCATGTTTGTCCCCCGCCGTCAATGCTCTGCAGATGGGGTGCGAGGGGCAGCTGCAGCTGAGCTGCCCAGGGCCGTCACCCGTGGGGATGGGGGTCCCGGATGGCTGCAGCCGCTCAGCTGGGTGCCCACCCCACCACCCCACTTTGGCCACAGGGCTGAACCGGCAGGGCCGTGCCTAATTAAACCACAAATCCTCATTCATTAAGAAGCCCAAATCCGCTCTCACTGAGCAGCCTCCCTAATGAGGATGTCTTGCTCCTGACAACAGGAACCGCTTCACTCTCATTACCACCCAGAGCTGGTGGCAGCTGCCCCCCCCCCCATGGCCCAGCCCCGCTGCAGCCCCCCACCTAGCACCCGGGCAGCCACAGCCCTTCAAAATAAGATTTTAGAGATAAAAATAAATAAACCTGCTGCTGTTGCTAATGTGGGAAAGCATCACAGGGATGAGGAGGAGGGGTGGAGGGGTCACTTGTCCTTGTGCACCCCCTGTTGTGGAGGTGCCCCCTCCCAGCCCCCTGGTCCGGCTGCCGCTCACAAAGATGCTTCTTTCTCTTGCAGGTGACAATGGCCCCTGGGCGCAGAAGTGTGAGCTGGGGGGGCGCCTGGGGCCATTCCTGGGCACCTGGCAGAGGCAGCGAGGTAACCCTGCAGGGTGGTGGGGGCTCCCTGTCCTGGGGGGGGCTGCTCCACAGAGC
>JAVJGJ010000001.1:123235202-123256395 GCA_035590215.1 Microhierax caerulescens
GCGGTGCTGCGTGCCGGGGCAGGGCTCCGTGCCGGGCACCTGTTAAGGCATCACCGCGCTGATCAGCTGCGAACGCTGTTACTAAACTTGGCATCGCAGCTGCCTACAACTTCAGCAGATGTTTCTAATCTTTAGCACAGTGGAAATTTCTTGAATCACTTTTAAACTCAATTCCCAGGGAGGAAACCTCAAGTGACTCATCCCTCAATGAAGCCATTGGCTCGGCGGCAGATATTATCCGGCAGATGAGCCCGCTGATCCGTCCAGGTCACTTGTCTTCTCGCTCCCGTGTGCCAAAGCAGTCGTCCTGTGCGGATCAAGTGTCCTAAATAGAGAAAGGCGAGATCCGACCCACCCTTCCCTTCTTCCCTGCCTTCTCGCCCCATTCCCTGTGCTGGGACGGCTGTTGTCAGGGCAGGGAGCGCTCGCACGGGGTGAGTCAGCGGCGCGGAGGGCCGGGAGCGATGTTCCAGCACCTCAGCTACCCGTGAGCCTGAGCTCACCCTCCGCTTGTGCCTGCTGCCGGCCCCGGGCGGGGGGTCAGCCCCCTCGGGGTCCCTGCCGCCCGCAGCGCTCCCAGCACCGAGATGGGTGTCTCATGGCGTGGGGTAGCGGTGGGTGACAGAGCACCCGAGACCCTCCCAGCTCCGAGATACTCTGCCCTGCTCTGCTGAGAGCCCCGCACCTTTGTGAGCACTTTCTTGTGGTAGAGTCGGTCCGTGGAGGTTAAATTCTGAGGGTCCTGCGTGCGGGGCCAGGAAGGCACAGGAGAGGTGCTGGTGTTCCCCAGCGCCCTTTTGCTGTCACCACCGCTTTCAGCAAGCAAAACTCGGTCGCTTGCTCAGGCTCCAGGGGCTAAGTGGTGTCTGTGTGCGCAGGCGGGATGTGGTCTCGCCTGGGGGGGAGCGGGTCTCAGGGAGCAGGTTTCTCTGCGGTGGGCTGACGGGCACGTTTCTGTTCTTCCTTCAGGTTCTGCTGCACCCCAACAGTGGGGCGGCCGGGAAGGACGGCGGGATAGAGGCGCTGCGGCTGGCTCAGTACAAGGCGTTTTACACCACAGGTACCGTGCTCCTCTTAGAGGTGGTGAAGTCTGGGGAAAAACTTCTGCAGTTCTTGGTTCCCTGCAGAGACAGGTGAAAACCAACTCAGGTTCATTCAAGCAAGAGCAAACCCAGTGAGGGGCAAGTGTGTGCCCACCTGTGTCTGCGTGACGGCTTTGCAGGGGCTGTTGGCCTCAGAAGCACTCCTGGACGAGCCGCAGGACACTGGCTCCCGGAGCTGGGACATGGTGGGACTGAGCTATCACAGATGGGTGAGGAATACAGAGGTGATGCCTGGGCAGCCTGGGACTCCAGTGTTTTTCTCTCCTTTCCTCCCTAGGAGGGGCGATGGCTTGCGATGGGAGCATTGGGCCAGCTGAGCATCACCAGCCACCCCTCATTTTTAATCTGGATCATGATATGCAGGAGCAGCAGCCTTTGGACGTGGCATCCAGAGAGTATCAGGCAGTGCTACCTGCCATCAGCAGGGCTTACGCCCAAGCTCTGGAGGACATCACAACAGACAACGTCTCGGTTGCAGATTACTCCAAAGACCCAGCTGTGACGCCCTGCTGCAACGTGCAGCACGTGGCTTGTCGCTGCCAAGCGCCCGCGTCCCACGCAGCTGTGCCGGCCCATCATGCAGAAAGAAGAGCGACGTGGCTTTGCCTTTAAGCAAAGAATTGCTCAAGCTGCTTGCTCCTTTCCCGAGTCTGGTTTCTGTGAATGGGACTGCTGTGCATGTTGGCTCTGGGTTGGCCACGGAGGAGAGGGATGGAGGCTGAGGTCCCCTTTGCTCCGTGCTGTGGAGCAGGGAGGTGAGTTAGTTGTGGGTCTGTGTGAGCACAGAAGGTCCCCTTCGCTGCCGAGCAGGACCGTCACCCCAGCAAAGCAAGGCAGTGCAGTACCTGCTGGGTCTGCACAGATGGAAGGAGACGGGGTTTTTTGTAGGGTTCTAGCTGAGAAACAGCCGAGTCTGGAATTAAAACTAACTTCTGTGAGAGAGGCTTTGGGAGAGCATTCCTCTGGGAAATTTCTTGGCTTTCCTGTCAAGTGGACCTTACAGGAGCGGCTGGTGGGAGGAAGGACCCACAGCCTCTGAGCAAACGTCCCTTCAGGTGCTGAGACCCTGGCAGCCCGCGGCTGCAGAGAGAAAATTCCCGGCTGCCATGAGATGAGCGCTCTGGGAGATGGAGCACCTGCCCTGCCAGCTGCCAAGTGAGGTTCGTTAATGGGGTTCTGTCAAATACCCAACTGTCTGTAAAAGAAAAAAGAGTCCTGGGCTCCCCCTGACAGCTGCCCTCCTCGTGGCAGGATGCTTGGCTCGTCCTCTGCACTGCCACGGCAGAGGTCGGGGACTCCGCTGAGACAAACACCCAAGTCCAAGTCTTTGGAAAAGGCTTTTTTTGGGGAAGGGGGGAGAGGTTTGCAGTGCAGAACTGGGCTTGCTGCTCCCCATCAACTCTGCATGGAAAGACTGCAGTAACTGCACACTTGTTTTTAGGGAGGTGAGGGAGGGGTCCCTGCCCCCAGGGCTCCCAGCAGATCAGGGCTCCGGGCAGAGAAGCTGCTCCTGCCGATCCCAGTGCGATGCTGGGGTGCAGGTGGGGTGAAACAGCTCTTAGAGGGCCATTTCTGGGCAGCTGCAAAGGCAACATCGAAGGTGCAACTGAAAGCTAAGAAATCACCGGGACTTCTCAGCAGCTGCGCGAGGGCTTCCTGAACAGCTTGGTCTCCAATTTACGCACCCAGATCTTTCTTTGGACAAGCCGTAAGTGAACTTGCATGGGCTTGGCCAGGTGGGTGCCCTGTGGGAGCAGCTGTCCTCACGCCAGCCCCCCCAAACCCCTTCTCCCACTCATAAAACTTAATCAAGACTGACATCTTTAGGGCCCCACAAAGAACAGCAGGAGCACGGGCAGTGAGCTGCCAGGGACAGACCGTGACTTTATTCTGTCTTTAAACATAGCAAATGGCATCTTCTCTAATATCACTGCAAAAATACTTTGCCTGGGTAAAATATTATGTATATACTGTACAAAGACATAAGTTTAATATATCTTCCTATAAGTACATTTATACACATAAACCGGCATAAATTAGAAAAGGGACAAATGGGTATATAAAATTCTGGTTACATACAAATCTGATTAAATTAGCATTTACATTGTGGTTCTAACATATAGTTTGTTAAATATAGCGATGTGCATACAGTACATTGACACCCCACCCAGACATGAATTAAAACAAGGGGCTAGTGGGGCCAGGTATCCACTTAAAACATACCATAGGATAAAGCAGGGGCCCACCTTGGGTGTATTTTTTTTTTTTTCTCTCGTCTCGGGGACTCACAAATCTGTTCTTCGAAATTCCTGGCTTTTCCAAAGCACTTCCCAGCAGCTGTCCTAAGCGCGGATGTTTGCTTCTCATCATGACCTCTTCGCTTTGCCCGGCTGACCTCCACGGCACAAGATTATCTACCAAAATCAAAACAGAATTGGCCTTACTTTTCCCAGCAACAGGCTGTGTTTCAACTTGGTTTTACACACATGGGAGGAGAAGGGGGAGGGATGTCCTGCAGTGTTTTACTTTCCATTCAAAGGCAGATTTGTCAGTGGTTTATTTATTTACTCTCCCCCTCCCCAAATTTACAGTCCTGGGAACAGGAACCATCTGGCTTGGTGATGTGTGTCTTGCCCCTAGCCGGCCCTGGGCTGAGCACAGCCACGTTTGCCATTCGGCTACTGGGGGTCAAGTCCGTTTGCCTTGCTAAGTCCTCCCAGCAAGTCCAGCTCCTGGCACGGCTGGAGGGGAAAGGTGCACGCTGTGCATCACCGTGTCTCTCCGGGGTCTCCAGCTGGAGCCCAGAGTTAAAGACCTGTATGTCAGACTGGATCAGGTGAGGGGAAGCTGAGCCGAAGCATCAGCAAAACCATCGCATGAAAGAGCAGAGCGAGCGCGGAGAAGACCAGGCAGCAGCGAGGACCCTGAACCGCTCACACCGCTACTCCTGCCACGGGAGGATGCCTGGGCAGAGCTGCAGGGCTGCTGCTGCACCCCGGCTGGGTGCCTCTGCGGACACCAGCCGTGGGCCAAGGCACAGAGCTCCTCTTCATCAGCTCCAGCCTTGCCAGACGTGACCTGCATCTCCCAGTGATGCAGATGTGACCCCGCAGCCCCAGCTGGAGGAGGGTCTGTGCCAGCTCCTCCTCTCCATGGGCTTCAGGACTATCACTTGCCCAGTTTTGAGGGACAAGCATTGGCACTGAAGCGCACGTTTCCCAAGGGACCTCAGATAACCAGGTACCAATGTACCAATAAGCTGGGCTTAACCCTTGCAAGCCCCAGCTGCCCAAAATGCCTGTCTGAGCTACCAGGGCAGGAGCTGCTGTGAGGAAGAAGAGGCCAGTCAGGTTCTGCCAAATTTGATTACCACTAGAGCTTCACTGCAAACTCTGCAGCCTTTCCTCCAAGTCAGCTGTTAAAAAACCACCCCAATGCTTAAAATCATTAGCATATCCGTGCAACTGAACGAGTGAAAGACCCTTCAGCCGACAGCGAGGAGGAACTTGGGCAAATATCGGTCCCGTGGAGCTGAAGATGCATCTGCAACCTGGTCGCTTCTCTTAAGATCTGTGGTTTGGAGCAGCAGGGATGTGGTGGAGCCCAGGCAGAGGCATGATTTCCCCCCCGCCTGCAGACAGCAGTGCTGCCAGGGTGGGGATGTCGTGCTGTCGAGGGTGGCTGTGGCACATGGGCTGCTGGAGCTTGTGCTCCTGCCCGTCCTTCCAGGGAGCAGGCAGGAGCGGGAGCTGCCCCGAGGAGCTGGTGGTGGCTGCTGCTCACTGCTGTAGGGGGAGTTTTCGTTCTGCCCTGTGCACCCTGTAACCAACGCCGCAGGCAAGAGCCACAGGCAGCAGCATCCTTCGGCAGCACAAGCAGCTGCCCAAACAGTTTTGGAGGTAGCCAGAAGTCGATGTGAGAGATTTTTGAAAAACTAGCTGTGTCTCAGTGAAAGGAAGCTGTCTTTGAAGAGCTGACTGCTGTATGCAATCTAGCCTGACTTAACGAAATAGCTCTCCTGATAAAGCCTTCACCTCTGGTCCTGAAGCTGACAAGCTTCAGTGTGCAGCCAAATCCAGGATGGATCTTGTATGCCTGGAAAAGCACCGAGCAATCTGCTGGAAGAAGTCACCTTTCCTACCAAATCCCAGAAGTTTTAAGAAGATCTCCTGGTTGCATTCCTCAGGTCCACACAGGCTGTCTTGCTTGCTGAATCCTGTAGGATTTCTTTTGTCAAACCTCACAGCACTACCCAAAACTGTCTGACCATGCCTTTGTGGGGACAGCCACTGAGGTGGCTCCCAAAAGCGGAGCTGGCCAAGCTGTGCCCTGCCGGGCCTGAAGCACACACCAGCAGCTCCTGACACTGCTGGGAACCTCACTGACACTGACAAACCCCCAGAGAGTGGCAGCTGCTCGGGCAGGTAACCAGAAACCAGCTGTAGGCGCCGCAACCAGAGCTGGGTTTGCTTTTCCCATCCCGCAGAGCCTTCTGACCACGCGGAGCAGGGGTGACGCAGCCTCCTCCCAGAGTGTCTCAAGCACGGCACCTTCTCCTCACCCGCAGCTTTAGCCTGCTGTCCATCTCAATAATGCCTGAGTCCTTTCTGAGTAAGATCAACAGTGGGCCTGAAAGCACTTAATCCACCCCATCAGTGCAAGCAAGAGACATAATTGAACTTGTTTAACCTCTTGCCGCAGGATCCTTCAGCAGTCCTGGCACAATCAGTAGCAACATCCACATTCGCTCTTGTTGAGGCCACTTTTTATGAGCCCTCCTTGGACTTCTCATCTCTCCTCTGATCTGTCCCTCCTTCTGTTTAATGAAGAGACAGTTTTGGAGAATCAGCGACAGATTTTATGTTAGACTGAAGCTGCTTTTCCTCGCTTTTGACAGCTGAGCCTCTGAAGTCTTGCTTGAGGTCAAGGGAAGGCAAGATGTTTCAAAATGGAGAGGCACTGCTGGGTCTGAGCACTGCTGTTTCTCCAGAAATATGTCTAAGTTCAAAGCCATACTCGTGGCGTGGGCTGTGGGTGAATATTCCATTTTGTCACAAGTTTTGAGGTTTTTAAATGTCTTTTTGTTGCACACTGGAAAACAAACAAAACCCTTCCCATGTTTCCGCAAAGCAGAACGCTGTCAAAACATTTTTGTTGGATAAGGTCAGGTTTTCTCTCCCTCCTTCTCCGCACAGAAGTGACCGATTCCTGAAACCCCCCTTGAACGCGTCATTGAGACCGAACATCTCAGCGCTGAGAAAACAGCAAAGTTCAGTGAAATTCGGAGCATCAAAACATCCCAACCAACTCCCTGTATGCACTCACGCAGCGGGAGCCAGCGCCGTACTAGCTGGTACACCAGATGCAAAACACATTACTGTCAGCAAAGGAGGCGCAAAAGCAAAGTCCTGGCTGCAGAGACTATCTGGAAGCTCCAATTGCTAAGCCACCATATCAGGGAGTATTTTTGGAAAGCGCTTTCCCTCCCACACCACCTCCTCCCTAACATTACATATGTAAGTTGCTCTGTCAGGTGAATTACAGCACAGGATTTTGAGAGATCAAAGTTCATTTAATAAAAGTACCTGCTGTTGTACAGCAGGGGTTTGGGGCTGCTTTTATACGGCATAGTCCCAGCAGGAAGGCTCATTCAGGAGCAGCATGATTCCTGCTTGCTGGCATTTGCTTGTCCCCAAACCACATGTTCAAGAGCAGCTTCATCAGAAGCAAGCAAAAGATTTCTCTCTGGCCCTGCTGCTCCTCCCAGGGTCCTGGGCCACCAGCTTCTCCACGGCCACAGGGCTTTGACTGGAGGGGAGACCCTGTAAACATCCTTCTTGGGTCATGGAGTCAGACAGCTAGAAAACTCCTGTTCTCAGTTTGCAGCAGGTTATGTTACAGGTAACAAAAGAGAATTAGTTTTATGCCACTTGAGTTGGGTTAGGTAGCGTTGTTTCAAAGGGAAGCAAGAGCTAGTCACCTTTTATCTAAATAACACTTCCAATCAGTTAATAGGAAAGTGCCTCACAGAGGTCAGCCTCATCATATGGAACAAATCCTGGGATCCCGATAAAGTTTTTACTTCCCCCTTTGCAGGCAAAACTCCAACAGCAGAATATGTAAAAACAGAGTAAGGGATTAAAATCTGCCAAGCCTACGACTTGAAATCCATTACAATATTCTGCCATATTAATCCATTACTATTACGAGGACACTGCTGATTACAACCAGATCATAGCACAATACCAACATCTGTCCATTTAGGGGTTAGATACTTAACACAATAAATATGTGTGTAATAGGAAAAGGAGCCAGAAAGACACTGCCAGGCTTAAGTTAGATTTCAAAAAGCCAGTATCTTCTTCCAACCGTAACTGAGAAAGTGCCATATAAAAATCATAAAACAGTTTAAAACACTGTTACGTCTTTCATCTTCGTACTTGGAAAAGGAGTTTCCTTTTCAGTTAGCTTGGAAATGAAGAGACTGGTGAGGTTCAGGTATGTTCCAGTTGCATTCTGTAAACTCATACAACTGACTGTAAATGCAACAAGGAATATTAAGTTTTTATTTCTAAAGGATGGTATTGTTCAAATTAAAGCTATTCTTGGTAATACTAGAAATCTGCACAAGGCACAAAGGTTAGATCTGGATCTGAATGTCAATCTGCATCTGCCCTTCATTCAACAAGTTTGTTCAGATCCATCTCGTTAATAGTTTAGATCATCTCTGCCCCATCCCCAGCTCCCATTTAGTGGGGGTGTAATTTTCCTGGCACTGTCCCTATAACTTAATTAGTTATTTTAGGCTTCACAGTCAGCTGGGACAAGGTGGGGGCAACAGTATCTCTTCTGTAAGAGCTTAATACTTTCTTCTTAGCATGAGGGCGGAATTGCAGTTTTAGGGGTCTCGAATGCTCACAGGAGGAAACTCATTCTCGTCATCGAGACACACTGGTCCAGTTGCAAACTCATGCTCTGGGATAACCTCTCCTCGCAGGGCACCACCGTCCTCCGAATAACCTGTCCAAGTAAAAGTACAAAACGTTACAGAGGAACGGATGGAAGGAAGCTGGAAACAAACAGCGGAGACAACGTTATCACCTTTTTAGCACAGAGCTGCTTTCTCTGGATTTTTGGCAGAGCTCTGGGAGACTGCGGAACGGAAAGGTGTCTCAATCGACACTACAGATTAGGGAATGGGTTACACGGCTAGCTCCTGTGACAGAAGCTGTCCTCCTACCGCCGTGCATGTAAAGCACCAATTTCAGAATAAGATCCACATCCGTACGCAGACCTTTAGACTTGGGAATAGAATGAGAGAGTCCCCCAGTCTTTTCCTGCAGCAAGTTAGTGCTGGCTTTGTTAGGGTAAGGTGTAACAGGTTCAGGACAATCTGCAGCGATCCTGCCTCAAAACCAGCTGAGATCCGACTTCTACACACGCGGTTTCAACTCCTGGAAAGCAGGCTGACAGCAGCTGCTGTCTGACGGACCGTGAAGCTTGGACGTGGTTACTGCTCTGCCAGCAGGCCCGTTTGTGGTACAGCTCTGCCCAAGGGGAACTGCTGGCAAGGGGTCCTGGGGATGAACCAGGTAAGCTCCAGAGAGCCCTGCTGCCCCAGCCTGCATAGCACAAGTGGTGTTTCTGGTGGAACCCTGGAAGCCGGGAGACTTTCCACTTCGCCTCAAGTGGCTTTCTTGCTTCTGCCTGAGGAAGGGCAGGCGCGATGCTTACCGGGCATGGTCGAAGTTGAAGGCACTGTACTTTGTCTGGCTACGGTTGCTGCGTAAGATTGAGGTAATGGAGGCCGAAGGTCATTTTCTTTGTTCTCCTCCATCTTTCCTGAGCAGAGCAGACTAATTGCAGGAGCAAGAAAAGGGAGAAGAGTTAGTTCTGATCCCAACCGTTCCTCCCCCAGAACCGGCTAAGACAAGCACATGCATCCATGTTGCCTTGAAGCACTTTACCCATCCACATCACTGCGTCTGGGCACTGCCTGCAGCCCTCACAGAGCTGCTGAGGAGGAGAGCATTGTGCTCCACAACTAAAGCAGGGGGGGAGGCAGAAGATAGGGAAAGCACTACTTCAGCTAGAGGACAATGCTGGCACAAGAATAGAAGGCAACAGATTGACCACAAAAGCTTTAGGTTACAAAGACAAACAGTGTTTCTGATCACAGAGGGGGCTCCAAAGGGCTTCCAACAGGAGCGGACTAGATGGGAAAAGCAGCCCTGGCTAGTTTAGGACGGAGTTTGAGCAGAGATATAGTATGATGTAACGTAACTCATGACCCAAGGGCCCTTTTCAGTCCTCTGATGCTAAGAGGAACCCACATTACAAAGCTGGCCCGCCAGCTCTGGACGGCTGCTCCGGGACGTGAGCAGGCGGGCGTCAGCGGTGGCTGAAGGCGGCGGGGCGGCCGGAGCACGCTGGACAGCGCAGCTTTGAAGTGCTTTTGTTTTGTGGCTTTTCAAAAAACTGCTGGCATTTTCCTGGCCGTCAGCCACCTCCCGCCTTAGAGCACATGTTACATCGCACCCCACCCCGCAGGCTTCACATCTGGAGCCAAGTAGCCCAGATGTGGGGGGAGGTTAGTGCTTAATCAAATTTGCATACAAACTGAACAGCGGCACGGCATACTCTGCTTTGGCACTGCAAGCCTGCAGGCATGCAGCTGTGTGAGTTTTTGTTTGCGGAAGCTCCCAGCCTTGCTCCGCACCATCCTGCCCCCAAAGTCACCTGTCCAGCACCCACTCACACCTGGAGAAGGTGCTCTGCTCTCCTGCCACCACGGCGGTCAGCGCTCTGCTGCTGGAAGCATCTCCTGCGGCACAGCCTGTCCACCTCTGCTGAGATGCCCCACGACTGCCTAGGGATCTGAGACACCTCTGGCTTCTTCTGCAAGAAGCCCCACGTCCCTGCCTGCTGACGTGGCTCCCACCCATGCCTGTCGGGTCAGGCAGCTAAAAATCACACAGTCAGTTCTAACATTCTTGTTCCTACAGCTCCATTTTGTGCTTTTATGTGAAATTTCCCTTGATTTGCTAAAAGATCAGTCTCTATCAGATGCGCCTGGAGGTATAGTTACCTGTGTTTCTTAACTAAGACACACTCCCCTCCATCTTGTGGATCCAAGTTATAGATAAAGAGGTGTCCATCTGACGTAGTCACCAACAGTCGAGGCAGCTTCTGGATCCTAATGAGAAAAGCATCATGAGTCCAAACGCATCCGCGCACAGATACAGCACGCACCCACACTGCACGCTCTGCAGGCATGGGCACAAGATAAGGGGCCACAGCGGTGGTGTTCTGCAGTGATAGCTGTGTCTGCTCACAGGCTGGCGTGGCAGAGGGGATGCAGATGTCAATACATACGTGGAGAGGGCACAGATGTTCCTTTGTCCAGAGAAGTTCAGGCGGACGGTGGCAAAGGCTCGATCCTGGTTCATCATGCCCGATACCTGAGCAGGGAGGTAGTTGGTAGCAGCCTGGAACATCTTTCCCATGTAACCGCTCCAGGTTGGAGGCTCTTCTGGCCGGCTGAGGGGGTCACAAAGCAGCATCAGTGGGGCTACTGCAATCAGCGTGACAAGATAGGTCAGGACCAGACAAAATGATCCTGATCTCAGGGACGCAAAGGCTTCCTTTGGAGCACCTGCCCACGCTGCACACCAACCTAGCTGGATACACAGGAAGGAGGCAGGAGACAGCGGCAGCTAACAACCCCAGAGCAGGCCTGGAAAGGCTGTCAGCAGGGATGCAGTGCATAGCTTTTCCAAGGAGCACAGCCCTCGCGACACAAAGCCAAAGAGTTTGCAGCTGGTGTTGCTCATGGAGAGTAGGTGGTGAGGAAATGGAGGCCAGCTGTGTAAAGGCAGACCTCTGAGGCAAAGATGCCCCTGGGGCAGGGAGGTTAACCCAGGCTAATGCCCTCACCTGTCAGTGAGATGTTCCAGTTTAAAGATGTGCACAGTCTCCGTGTTGCTGGAAGCACAGAGGAACTGGGAATCCATGCTGAACACCAGGGAGCTGATGTTCACATACCTAGGGCCAAGCACAGGCATGACTGGTCACTTCATGGCATACCACTCAAGGGGAACTGCTCAGGTTTGCTCCCAGAGAAGAGGATGGGGAGGAAGGAGACCCATGCATGGTGAGGAGCACCCTGCCTGCCCATTGCTAAGCCTGTGGGCTGACTGACTAGCATTTCCCTAATACCTCTGCTCAGCAGGGCTCTGGGTAGCCTCCAGCTAGTGACAAACAGCCAGAGAGGTGAAAACGTCCTTGCTCACAGAGCTGCCTGTGAAATGAACATCTGTGCCAGCCTCACTACAGCAGCTAAAGCTTCTGGTACTGCAAAGGCCAGGAGGTATCCAAAGTGCTGGATAGTGGGACGCATACGCCATCTCCCCCAGCGCAGGTTCAGCAGGGCCAGGGCGTCTCAGTCATGGCAGGTTTTGAACTGGCAGAAGTGGGTGTAAAATCACAGGCAAGTCAGGGGTGGGGAAGAAGGAAAGGTCAGGAATGGATCTACTGAAAATATTTGAGGGAACCTGCAGAAAGGCCGCAACAGCCTACTCCTGCCATTGAGTCCTGGGCTCTGTGCAAATGACTTAGTAGCTTCAAAGCACCTCCTTTGAGAGGGCAAGAGTTGGGCTGAGAACTTTTGGGACTTCATTATTTTAAGTAAGAAACAAGAATGGACAGAGTAAATGGACTGACTCTACCTCTGTTCTCTGCAATCGCCCTGTTCTACGATACACTGAATTGAATCACTAAACTTGCCGGAGGCAGCTGGGCGCAGCGTGGCAGTCTGGCACAATGACATTTCTATCTGCTACGTTTGCTGTTGTTTTCTTTCTGCAAAAGATGCCAAAGCCACCAGGATCTGACGTTGCTCTGCCCCTCTGTTTGCATTTCTGCTCCGGGAGCCCTCTGTGTACTTGTCACCGACAGAAGAATGAACTGACCTTTTCATCCCTCGCCGGAATTCATAGAGCTTTTGCCCCCCAGGAATGGAAAATACACGAATGACTGTGCCCTACAAAAAATGCATATGGAAAGATCACGCAGGAGCAGGGCAAAGAGCACCAGCCCTTTCTCTGACACACCCAGGAAACTCAGGATGTGCAAAGGTCCCTCTTTGCCAGCCAAGGTCAATCTGAACCCAACACTGGCCTCTTACAAGTCACAGCCCTTTTAGTGCCCCTCCTCTGTTGGCTGTCTTTAAGAACGGGCAGCTCAGAGGTCCTGCTCTCCATACTCCAGGCAGCTGATGCACCAGAGCTGGCTGGAAGCCCCTGCCAGCCATGGGCAGAGAGCGCAGGCAGCAGAGAGGGTGCTCGCAGTGATGCTCACTCACTTTTTCGGAAGCACTTGCCAGCTTCGAGCCAGTGGAGTTGAAGGCGAGAGCAGCCAGAGGTCCATCATGGGCAGGAATCGTGCAGGCTGTTTTCTGTGGGGCAGAAGGTAACGTGAGTGCAGAGGCATGTCTCCTCGGACTGCCTACGGGCAGGGCACTCCCTGCCTTGCACCCTAGCCAAGCCTGCCTATACAGATTCATGGGATTGTATTGCACGTATGGTATCCTTTCAACATCGCCAGTATTTCTTAAACATCGTCAGTATTTCTTATCTCTGCCCTGCCTTGAGCTCACTCCCCACCTGCTATGTCCACTGTGATTACAGAAAGCTCACTTCAGGGGCAGAGGTCCTCAGCTCCCCACCCCTGCGGGCTGCGGGATCACAACTGTGCCCTCTCCAAAGCCGGGCACTTCTTTGTGCAGAGCCAGAGCTGGCGTCCCTGCCATTCGCTCGGCTGTACAGCAAACCCTGCTGCAGTGACACCACCCCGATGCCTGCGGGGAGCCCAGGCCCTCGCTAGTACCTCTCGCAGCAGCAGCAGCAGCAGCGTGTTTTCCCCTTGTGCTCTGCTCCTCCCCTGCTGCAGATCCTCAGCTCCCGCTGCACGTACAGAGTGACAGCCTTATGTAATCCAAAGCCCTGGCATAAACAGCAGATAATCATGACTCTGCTTCCAGCCAGGGACAGATTTCCTGAGGGGGCTTGGGACACCTTGCCCTCTCTGTGACTTTGGTCTGGCATCCCTTCCAGCCCGTGGTGTGGCAACGGCAACTGCTCCACGTCCTGCGCTGTGCCTGGAGCAGCTCCAACCCTCCCTGAGCCACCGTGGTCACACCAGTCCCACAGGATACACTGCTGAAGCTCCTATAGGAACACCCTATAGGAACCCCTGCATCAGCCTGGCAGCAGCCCTCGAATGGGTCATGTTTCCCTGAATATCCCGTACTGGGAGATGGATGTCCTGATCTCAAAGAAGCTGCCTGCTTCACATGGCATCCAAGCAAGGGGGATGGGGAACGTGCCTCCCCAGGCAACTCCTTGCCGTGGAGCTCGGTGGAGTCTATTTGTTCATCCTTCCCAAAGGCCCTGTTGGATTTGCTGTGGTTCTGTTTGTTTTCAGTCCCTGCCGGTATCCAAATGGGCGAGCTTCACACTTACCAAAGTATTTCCGTCGTAAAGCGCGATCTCTCCGCTGGTCGCACTGCCGGGATAAGCCAAGTAGGAGTTGGCGTGGTTGATCGAGAGAGCGCACAGACCTGGCAAGGCAAGAAGGACACAGCTGAGGTTGTTTGCTGGTGGAGGATGGAAAGCAGAAATGTGGCCATGGACACCGCAGGGGGTTCGGGCTCTGTCTCATTTTGGGTCAGTGTCCGGCAGCTCTGGCAATGCCTCGGCGTTGGGGACACCTGCTGGTATGGGACAGTACGGTTCCCTTCTCCGGCCACCGTCCCCAAACCCTGCTCCCAAGGAGCCCAGGTCCTGCTTTTGAGCATGTTCTTGGCTTCTTCCCCTTAATCACTTCCTTGGAGAAGGCAGGAGTAGGTGCATGAAACACAGCAAGGGACATCTTGGTCTCAGGGCCAACAGGACTCCTGTCCAAGCATATCTGGGCACCTCCAGATGTGCACAAGGTGTAGATGCCAGGTCAGAAGCTCAGATGAGCAGCACAGCACGGACTCAGCCCTGGCATGAAGCCTGGCACACGAAGGCTGGCATGGCAAGGCAGTGGCTGTGGGGCTGATAGTGCTGTTTCCTTTTACCCTGAACAGAAAAGGGAAGCAGAGAAAGACAAAGCGAATGCCATAGTTGTGCAGGGAGTTTCCAACTGACAAGGAACTTGAACCTAGCTACATTTTAACCACAGGGGGAATTCTTCCCCATAACAGCCATCTGTTTTTATGCTAACGTGAGCATAAGGGTTCCCAAATACCCCTTTCAAAGTGAGCAGGAATTGCAGGAGGAGACAGGGATGGATGGCTATGCGTGTGGGTATGTCCATCTGCCTGTCCCTCAGGTGACCTTGGAAAAGAGCATCTCTTCCTGCCTCTCTTTTCTGTTGCTGGCTGAGGACCCATCCCATTGAATCCTGTCACATACAGAAACGTGTCTCACTTGCTTCCTGCACCACGTCTGTGTGCTCGGAGTCCTCCCAAATCCAACTCAAGGCTTCAGCATGACCTGAGCTTCCTGGCCCCTGCCCGGGAGTCCCACCTAGTCCCACACGTGGAGGAAGCCACGGGGTTAAAGGCTGCTGGGGATGCTGCAATACTTCCCCAACAGGACACCAACACGTGTGCACGTATATGCACGGACGTGCGCACACATGCCGTGCAACCCGTCCTGTCAGGACACAGCCCTGGCCCAGGCCCAGCAGCGGGGAAGGATCGGCTGAAGCTCTCGTTTTAGGTCATTGTTTATAACTAAACAAAGAAACCGCAGTGGAGCCAGGAGCTGCAGGATCAGCCAGGGGCCCCAGGGATCCACTGCCTATCAATCAGAGGCATTTACATCATGCCAGGGACAGCACACACCGCACCGGGAAGAAGAAGAGGCATAGCAGCAGCAAAGTGCAGGCAATTAAAAGGCACCCAAAGAGGGAGGGGTAAGAGGCAGGCAAAGATAGTCTGGGGACTTTGCTTCTGATGAGCATCCTCTCTTCGGGATGGTCTTCCCCTGGCCCAGGCAGCACAGGGGGATGAGTGCAGCCCGTTCTCTAAGCAGAGGATCTAGAGAACGCTCGAGCTAAACAAAGCAAGCTCTGAGTCGCTGGTGTGAGTCACCCACTCCCTCTGCTCCGCGCCTGGCTGGGAGAGGCGGACGGGAAACCAGGCCAGGGGAAAACACAAATGTGAGTGTACTGGGCTGACCTCAGGGACGCACAAAGAACAAGGATCACAAGGGACACAGGCAGCCTTTGAAGATGCTCCTCTCCTCTCGGCAGCCGCACAGCCCTGACCAGGCTTGGTGCATGCAGTGATGGGCTCAGGAGGGAGGAGGCAGGCTGGTGCTGCTCAGGATGGTACCTCCGAGAGTGCCACATCACAGGTGGCTTGTCAAGCAGCATGGAAAAAGGCAAACATGTCTGAGAAGCCTGGCCTTGCCCTCAAGCCAGCGTGTCCGGGTGCATCTGGGGCTTGGGGGAAGCCATGCGAAGCGGTTTCCAAAGCTGAAGTCATCCATGAGATGTGCCCTTGTGGCACACATGTCACTGCGAACACTGTGACCTCCTTGGTGCAAATCCTGCCCCTGACATGACTCACATGAAGAACAACACGCTTTAGCACACATGAAAAACAACAGGCTTGCTCACCGTGGGCACTTTCCTCTCCTGTGTGGAGGAGGCTGGACCAGGAGCTGGGTCCTGGTCAGGAACAGCCAGAGATCTCACTGTGACTGGCCGTGGGTGTGCAGCAAATCCTGGTCCTCACCGTGTGGGTGTTACTGTGCCCAGGGAGCACACCTTGAGGTGGGGTGGCATGCTTGCCCTGTGCTCCTACAGCCTGCTGGCGCAGATCCCCACTCTGAGAAGGGTTACACACAGAGTGGTGAGGCTGGCCTGCCCTGACCGCCTGGGCACACCATCCTCAGGGTCAAGTTTAGGACCAAAGCAGATGGTGCAGGGACGAAGGGAGCACGCATGGCACAGCGCTTGTCACTCAGCTCATTTCAATGAGAGCTGCTGCAGTAAAAGGGTTTTAAAAAATTAAGCCCATATGAAGTCCTGTGATCCGCAGCAGCCTAGTCCTGGCCCAGCGAGCGCTGATCGCTGTCGCTCTTAAACCATGCCCTGATCATTCAACCCCACTGCAGAACAGCTTCAGGCCTGGGTATCCCTGCCGTCCCTACTGCTGCTCGGCAGGGCTTTCTCAGGAAGGTTTTAAACTTTAATTATATTTGCAGTATTTAGTATGTTTAATCTACACGGAGAGGCCATCTGTTGAGACCTGAAGTAGGTCAGGGGCGCCACTGGAAGAGCATCCCTTGAAAGCCCAGAAGCCAAGCAGGAGTACATCAGCAACTTCCCAATGAACCACCCATCAAACGATGCTGCAGCCCGTGACCGACCAGGATATCACAGCAACGCACGGCAGCACTGCCACAGGCACTCAGCCAAGTTTCCCTCTCCATGGCTAAAAATAGCTCCTCTCCCATGAGCAGGAAAGCCGGATTCACCCTACGCCGCACAGAAAGGTTCTGTTCTGCAGCCACCTGCCCTGCCCCCTGGGTTTGCTGCATATATGGAATAATATCAGGTAGCAGCCCAGGCTCCTGTGAGCTCCCTGGCAGGGAATTAGTGCTGTGCCTGGCTGTGTTTTCTGCCCCGGGTGATCTTCACAGCACTAACCACTTTAGGAGCTGACCCCAAGCCCGTAAGTAATCACAGGAGCTTTCTACCTCAGCAGAGCAGGGCATGTCCATGGTGAAAAGAGAACCTGGGTTAACCGCAGGTCTACAGGGAGCACCGAGCCCTGCAGCACAGTGTGACGCTGCAGAGCTGACTCATGCTGGCAGCAGGGGGGAGCGGGGCTCCTCTGTCCAGGGAGCAAAAATGCTGCGGGACTCTCTGACGCAGGGCATGGTGAAGGAAGGAGAGGGAGTCCCGGAGGAAGAATTTCAAGTTGTCCTTTATGTGGAGGGTAACTTGCGGTCCAGGCCTGCCTTACAGCTTTCTGCTTGTGAAAGAGAATGAAGGCACATTGCAGGAAGCTGTGAGCTGCACGGACATCTCGCACGAGGACAGGAAGGGACCGAAGCTGGGAGGTGAAGTCAGACCACGCTGACCATTTCTGCTCTCCTTTGATGCATTTGTTCAGGGCAGAACAGGGTTTTGCTCAGGGCAGAGCAGGATTTGTGCTCTCCCAGGTCCGACCAACTGCCTCCATGTATTTCTGACTCTCCAACACTGAATTAGGATACACAAGCCACAGGCTGGTTTAAATTCTAACACAAGTGTGGCTCTGCAAAGCTCCTGCAGAGCTGATCTGTCCCTTTCACACGGTTCTTCCACGCTTACCTGTTGTATTTGGAGGTGTATCCAGAATAGTCTTCAAAAGCTTCATGTCCTTAATGTTATGGATGTAAATTGACTCTTCCAGGCAAACAACCAGCCTCTGCAAGGACACAAAGGACATGCACAGAACCTCACTAGCATGTTGCTGGTTCTCCCACAGTTGACAAACCTGAATCTTCACTGTCAGAAAACTCAACAAGAATTTCTCATGTACTGATATGTAACAGAAACATGATCTCTTCTGCTTCTCCACCGCCCCTCACTGGACAACCTTTGATTTTGTTTGACTGCCTTTGAGAGCTGTCTGCATCTGGTCTTGCTTTAGAAAGCTGATAAACCATCATGACTACTTCTCTGCTACTCTAAGAGCTGACCTTCCACATTCCCAGAACCCAGGAACAAGAAGACACACCAGGATTATACTCTACCATGGGTCTTGGGTTGCCATCTATTCCTAATCCATCTTTTCTCTGCAGTTCTTTTCATAGCAAATTACTTCTTGTTCATAAAGATCTGGCAGCAGAGAGGCTGCCAGTCCTGCTTGTCGGTATGCCTACAGATGGAACTACGTGCCCCTTGCCCTGACTTTTTCTTGATTTGGGAGCAAACAGTTAAGTGATGGGCCTCCCACTGCTGCTAAACCTAATGCATCTGTTCAGCAAATTAATGTTTTTTTTTCCCCATTCAGCATCAGTGAGCAAGACTCTGCTTTACGTGCCCTGCAGAACTACATAAAAACTGGGCTGGGAAACATTTGTTCCGTGACAGTCACATTTACACCACATTGGCAGATGGGTAAGGTGTTTCCAAGTTCATGTGCTTGTTCCTCTCTACTGAACTCGTCAGGAACACCCACCCAGCCAGCCAAGAGGCAGCCGCTAAGAGAGGAGCTGCCGGGTGATGGGGAGGAAAGGCAGAAAGGAAAAAGGAAGCCTACTGCTGTAAGCTTAGCACTGGGCCACCATCTCCGTGACCACTCTGCTTTGTGTCTCAGCTTGGTCCAGATCTCTACACGTTACCACAGAGGCATTTCGCATAGCGGCTTTTTTCTGGGACCAGGCTTTGGATCTGGCTGAAGGGTTGTTCTTTCTAAGTCCAGCGAGCTGACAGCTCCACCTACGTTAGTGCCAAGCGTCCAGAAGCACCAAAAACCTCCCAATAAAAATGTAAGGCCAGATTCCATCCAGGCTCCTGAAGTTGGAGCACCCGAATCCATGTACAGGAAGCCTCCACCTCTTTAGAAATGAGGCCACTTATTTAGTATCTAAATGCGGAGCTCAGTCACTAACTTGAAACACCCACAGTAGAAAATCTTTGCCTTGCTCCACCATTACTCTCAGATCAAACTCTTTCCCACTTCTATTCCTGCTAACCACAGCATCTGGGGCTGTGTCAGAGCCATTTTGCATTTCCAGGAAGACTTTGCCTTTTCTACAGTAACAGCCATCAGCTTGCTAGCAGAGACTGTCACAGTAATATTTATACAGCTGACTTCAGCGAAGCCACCACGTGCTTTCCCAGAACTGCAAACTGCACTGCTGTTGATGTACAGGTGAAAGGAGGTTTCCAGATGATGGCAAAGCAGCAGCCAGAGCTGCAGCCAGAGATGCTGGCACTGACAGGGAAAAAATCCAGGAAAGTGATGGGGGTGGGAGGCAAACAGGTGAAGGAGGCCTGCACAAGCTCCCTGTGAGTTGGAGAGGGCTGGTTCTCTGCTTCCTGCGCCCCATGCAGCCCTGGAGCACATGCTAACATCAGTGCAAACCGTGCCGAGATGAGGAATGGGGTTTATCCTCATGGTGCACACAGATGGAGCCTCAGGGAAGGTGCCTGGTGCTGTGATTGCCACACAGGGCTCAAGGCAGTACATCTTGTACAAAACATTACTGCTCGCTGGCATTTTCCTTCAGTACTTCAGCTGGACACGATTCAGGTTAGATAACTGAATTGTATATTGAGGACTTAAATGTGATGGGTATGGAAACAGCCAGAAAAACATATCAAACCTCTCCAAAGAGCTCAGCAGGGTTTCAGCAGCAAATAAAAACTCAGGGAGGTTACAGGAGAGCTTCTCACCAGTCCCACAGAACAACCTTATTCCCCACTTTGAGACAAATCACAATCTTCCTTAACACACTTAAGAGTTACGTTGGAGCTTGGAACAAAGAGTTCCCACCAGTCAACAACTGAGTGTTCGTACACTTATTTACACAATGAGGACTTCTTTACAGAGATCAAATGGAAACATGCACCATTTGTTTGAGACCTGTTCCTATTTTATTTGCCACCATTTTCCCATGTTAACACCTTGCATGGGATTTGACTTTCTATGGACTTTTAATGAAGTACAGCTTTTATAAAGAAGCCCAGGCAAGGGGTTCAAATGTCACAGCACACGCAGAACCTGACTGCCACCAGTTTGATCCTGAACACAGATTGAAATGGTGATTTCTCTTCTGTCTACCCAGCTATCTGTAGCATCCTCACATCTCTCCAGGTGTGTCTGTGTTACAGCTAGAGGATAAGCTTAGCCCAGGACTTGAACCCAAGCTTGTAAAGCAGCCAAGGAACACAGATGCAGCGCTGGGTCTATGCATCACCTTAGGCAATCTCTTAGAGCAGCACATGGGGAAAAGCCTGAACTTACTTTTATTCTCACACTAATCTCCTAGAGCTGCTAAGCAGAACCTCCCAGTTTATTTTTATACATATACATCTATCTGCAATTCAAAGGAAGTCCTTATTTTGCCAGCTCCATTGTAAGTTTAAGTGAAAAAAATCAATTTAGGACAGATTTAATTGTAGTACAGGAACTTCTGGTCAAACACAGCTTTACTGGAAACTCAACCCAGCGTTTCCTTATGGGGGAGCCTTACTGCAGGACTCACTGTTGCTAACTGAGGAGAGGCTGATTATATACAATTACACAGACTGCTTATTTCTTCATTGTAAAACGTCCTCTGCTTCTTATGGCATATACTTTGAAAATAATTATGGACAAAAAGAAAAGATGACTTAAAATCCTCCAAAAAGGCTCAGGGCTGCATGAAGCTGTGTCTGTTCAGAGAATAACACTCTAAAAGCCGCCTTCTAAGTGGCCTGAATGTTTTCTGTACCTTTAAAAATAAAGCAAGGCTGCTAGCAGTACTTGAGAAGCAACCTTTTGCTTCATCCACGGAGTTCAAGTTACTCCTGGGCTTTGTTTCCGACTTTGAAGGTCTCATTTGCAACCAAGATGGTAGAGGTGGGCCTGAAGTCAGGATGTGGAATCCAAGGGAGGGAGGAAGATGAAAAGGTGTTTTTTTGGCAGAGCTGCGTGCAGAATAGGCAAGAAGGCAGACAACAAAAAGCCTTTGTGTAACTGCTATGGAAACAGGACTTGGCTTCATTTTACCAAAGCAAACAGGTGTGGAGATGATATCCACAGCCATCCTGTTTCTCTGTCAGAGGTCACCAAGCCTGAAGTGGAGCTGGTAGGAGAGGACAGACACCTACCTCTCCAGTCCCACTTCACAGTCTCTGTGCAAACCTGCCCAGGCTGACACTGCTTTGCTAGGCAGCGGGGCCCCAGCTAGAAAATCAAAACCAGCAAAGAGCCAGAGTGGAACAACCCTGCCTCTTCCCCAGCCTCTTACCTGACGATTCAGCCGGATGGACAGTATATTACTGGAATAGCTGTAGTTGCAGATCTCTGTCCCTTTCTTGAAGTGGTAGAC
>JAVJGJ010000001.1:123260615-123271422 GCA_035590215.1 Microhierax caerulescens
TGGTGATGTTGTGGTTGCATCAGACGGGCCCGGGCAGATGTTGGGGAGAGCACATCTGGGGGGTGGGCGGCCTTCTGGGAGGCGGGGGGGGGTGGGTGCTGGGGGCCGGCCTGGCGGAGGGGTGATGGCCCCGCTGCCCGGGGAGCAGCGCTGTGCCCATCTGCCTCCCTGGCTAAACGCTGCTTTCAACAATTCGGTTTTCCTTCTTTTTTAAATTATTTTTAAATATTTTTTTTTAGAAAATTAACACTAAACTCGCTGCCTTTGTGCACAGAACTGCTTTATTGATGTGACTAACGCCGCTGCTACCTTGCAGGGTTGAAACTACCAGGGGAAAATACATGGAAAAACAAACCCCAGAGCCAGTTGCTAAATGACAAATGTTCTAGAAGTCGGTACAATAACATTAACAGTGCACAGAAATGTAGGCAGAGCCTTCAAACCCCCTAATTAGATGAGTAATCCTCATGTGAGTGCTGAAGTCATTGGCCCTAGATCACTTGATGTGCACCACAGGGCTTTTGGAAAAAGAGCCACATGCAATACCATCTAAATGAGGCAGACTCCGTGTGGACACATATATCTGCGCAGATTAATCCCCCTTTGCAGCATGTGGGCCTTCAAGTGTCCGCAGTGTTCCCCTGTTACAGAGTTTAAAACCTGCAACTGTGAAGATGATTGATATTTTTGGGGAAGAAATTACAAAAACGCAAAACTTCCAAACAGCATTAGCTTGGAGTGAGGCTGATGGTGGATCATTCCCTAGGACATAGAGCATGTGAGTGATGCTGCAATGGCAGCAGGGGAATAATTTTAAATTCATCATGTTTTGGGGGAAAACATCTTCTATTCGTAGGGGCCTAGTGGGAAGCTCTAATAAAACCCAGAATGAAACAGAAGCTGTTTTTGAATGTTCTGAGACTGCCTCTGTGGATCAGCACAGTTTGATTTTGGAACAGAGATGCCAGACAGAAAATGGGGTTGTGGAACAGGAAGAAGTTTGAAAACAAAACCAAAAAATCTCCAACAAACAAAACCAGGGAGCCAGTGCCTTGTACTTCAAAAAACAGTTTCTGAGTGACCACTACAGCTGGATGTTTGCTGCTTAGGTAATCACCATGAGCTGGTTTTAAAATGAAGCCTTGACAAAGCAGAGCCAAGGAAGGAACTGAGACTTCGGCAACACAATTATTTTTGTAGCTTGACTGATGCAACCATGTTGGTCAATATCCCTTTCAGCCAGCTGCCTATGATGGCTATTTATTTAGCAGAGGTGGGAGAAACAAACTGTTCTTGTCCTCTGCTACACCGTGAAAACCTTTGGTGGCCTTGGGAGCAGCTGTTGCTGTTGAGTAGTGCCATGCCACAGTGATGGCTGTGGCTGTTAAGACCGTGGCCAGCACCTGGGCAAGGTGCTCCTCTGGCCAGACTAGCTGGTGTGTACTGGTGAGGCCCAGCCTCACAAGAGCCCTTGGAGACCTCAAGATCTGTGCTCTGACAGCTTGGGGTACTTGGGTTCTGGGCATGAAATAGAAGCTGAAGTGCTGTGTGTGCAAACTGTGGGTCTTTCCAGTAAAGAAATAAGGTGTCTGATGTCCCAAATGCAAAGAAATAGCTAAACCAATTTTTCAGGAACGCAGCTTTGGAAGGAGGTAGTAGTTAGAGATCTAACTGGTTAGATTTCTTGAGATCTGGTTATATGTCACACCTGGGGAAAACGGCCTGGCAGACACAGCTGAGACCCGTGCCAAACACCAGGAGGGTAGCTCTTGCTCTGATACATGCATTTGCTGGGAAGAATATAGTTGGCTTCCCTTTCCTGACAATCCTGTGATTGCTGTAACTCTGCTTTGTGTGCAGCAACCATTGACAGTAACAACCCCAACTCAGCCATTAACTCTAAAACCAGTCCAGAGCGTGGCCATCTGATTGTGAACATTTTTCAATGCAGAAAACTTTGTGCAACAGATGTTGGTTTGCATTCTCCATCCCAGGTGTATGGGTGGAGGAAATGAAGGTGAAGAATCTGGGAAACCAGCTGCTGTGCCTAGAAGCCATGGGATCCTGCATGTTGCCATTCACTGTGAAAAGGGTTTTAGGTACCTTTTGATAGCTTTTAGGCTTATCCCTGGCTCAGTGTTTAAATTCCAGCTACACTCTATCCTCTCAGATGAAAGCCTGCTCTTACTATGTCTGGTATTTGAATGAAATTTGCTACATTAAGAAAGGTCTTGGCCAGGGCTAAATCTGCTAGATATCCTTCACTGGTATTTGTGATAACCAGGAGCCTGCTGAGGGACTAGAGCCTTCCAGGGGAAAAATGGGCAGGAGGGAACAGGCAAAAAGTGAATGTCTATTAAGGAGAGTGACTATTTCTTATAGCAAGGAAACAATCTTTTGCGTGTGAAAGGAGTGGGGAAAAGTGGCACATACGCGCTTGCTTTGCTCTTCTTATCTATTACCATTACCAAGAGGTGGAGGAGGAAGAAGGGGCAGCAGCTCAGCCTTCAGGGGCTTTACCAGCATGAACTGCCAAGCCCTAAGGGACCCGTCCGGGCTCCTCTAGGATCTCCGGACAATAAATGCTGCCATCTGGTGCCACGAGGCTGGCTGCACGCGTCGCTCATGCCGGCACCAGCACGCAGCGATGCCTCTACACAGTACTTACTCAATGGAGAGCGCAGTCCTTGCTTACTCTTTGAATTACCCAGTGGGTTACCTGCATCGCCGCTAGCTTTTGGTACTGATGTAGGAAAACCCAGATTTTGGAGTCGAGTGGTCCTGGTAATAGAAAGCTATAGAAAGAAATGTGGAATTTATACCTCACATTCGCCTCTTGCTTTGATGAGTTACTTCTTGTTTATGTCAGGACAGATACGTATTTTTTTCCCTTTTATACAGTGGAAAAATGAGAAGAAAGCAGGGAGCTGGACTGTATATGTCAGAGGCTAATCTGAGTTTGGAAGAACCCTGATCACAAGATTTAAACACCAGAGAAGTCATCAGTTCAAAGGCTTTTTTTTTTTTTTTTTTTTTTAATTTCATGATTCCTGTAACCAATATAAAAATGTGGGAAAGAAAAAACAACGGACAGAACATATTTATGACAGTTATCAGCAGACTCGCTTGTCTTGCTAAATTGTCTGGACAGATGCTAACCTAGTGTGGGGAGGGAAAGGGGTCCACAGTGTGCATGCTGTGAGTGTGCACGGTCTTGTTGAGCTCCGTTTAAGGTTTAGAAATGAGGAAAGATGCATCGAGATCTTGAGAGCCATCTGCTGGCACTTATATCTGTCAGGGTGATGGAAGGACAAGAGCAGTCATGTCTGACTCCAGAGCCAGTCTGAATGTCACCAAAGTTTTGAGAGCTTTGCTTCTTGTAGTTTTTCCTTTTCGGTTTTAGAAGCTGACCCTGAGCCAGCTCCTGCCATTTAATGAGCTGTCGTTTGTGAGCAGCCCTTTCAGAAGTGTTTGCCAAGGTCAGGGAAGAGCGTGCAACCTAATGCTGCGTTTCCTTCTAAGTTGGATTAATGCTCCTTATCTTGTCCTCGCTCTGGCAAAGATCCCATTTCCCTAACTAGCATTAGGACATCACACTTACCCTGGTAATGGATTATCTCACTGGAGGCTTTCACAAATTGGTTTGATGCGCTGCTCACAGGAGTGGTACAGGCTTAGGGTGGCTGATCGTCAGGTCTCTTTGGAGTGCACATCGGACTTTTTTAAAAAGTTGTGGAGTCTCCTCAGCTGAGAACCGTAAGACCTGTACCACAAAGAACAAAGGGGTTAAAACTGAAAGTGGGGAGAGAGGAACTTTTGCCTTCCCTTTAACTTCTGGATACAGTGCTAATTACAATTCCTCTGTAATTATCTAAAGACCAAAGAATGTTCTGATATGAGAGATCAGAACAAGTCACATTGTGAGAGGGAGACTGGGAGCACACAGAGGTCCCAACAGACAGGAACATCGGGATCCTGCACAGCCTGGTGTGACCAGACCAGAGGAGCAGCTCTCCTTAGTGAGGCTGTGGAGGGATAACATGGGGAGAGACAGGCTCGCTGCCCAAGCTGCTAGCATGTAAGTAATTCTCATGACCTGGGTGACTTTCTCCTTTCATGCTAGAGGAGACAAGGAGGGGCTTTGAGGAGAAACGACACAAAACATTGGTATAATAAATGCATTCATAGCAGAAACAACTTGGTTCTTGTTCAAACAGAGGGTGCAGAGAGGCATCTACCCTGTCCGTGGGACTGTGGTGTACACAGAGCCAAGGTAACTGTAGCCATCGCTAGCCACAGCCTCCAAGTTCATCTGGGTGCAGCTTCACGACTTCTTTTGCAAACCATACTGAATCAGTTCTCGTGTGACCGGCATAATCCTTGTTCAAATAATTCAACTACTGATTCCCATGACTGGAACATACAAACATCTCATGAGCTTGTTCTTCCTCAGCCCGGAAAGTGCTTTTATCCTCATTCTGCTGGGGGAAGCGGAGATGGAGTGAGGCTAAATGACTTTTACAGGAGGGGCTGGAAATTAGTAGCAGAGCAGGAAACTAGACCTACATCTCTTAATCATCTTGCTGCTTCAGATTTAAGGCTTACAGTTGGAGAATGAAAAAAGGCTATATCGTATTCCTGTGGGCACACAGCACATGCCAAGCAAGCCTTAGCTGACATTTCAAAGACCTATTGTTTTTAAAGTGGGTTTCTTCCATCTGGGAAATTGTTCTATTATCTTGGGGGGAGGGAGGCAGAAACTTGCATCAGAAATTGCTTGATTCTGTAGCAAGTTTGTTAGATGTCGGTCCAGACATTGTTTGGATGTCAGAACAGACCAAGAATAGTGGATCTGACCGACTGCATGATGTGTTTACTTTGCCACCTGCTTTCAGAGACAAGCACATAAGCAAATGGCTGTTTTGAATGCTTTTATGTGTGCATTTATCATGCAAGGGAACTGTGTCACAGATGATGCGCAGGGAGGGAGCTCTCCCCAGACTACTTCTATGTTAAAAGCACAGGAACTGAGGATTCTTTTCAATGGGGGTATTTACATTGTATTACAAAACAAACACTGGTAGCATTTCACATGCGTTCCTGGAAAAGAAGTCAACAGTAACTGTATACTATCTCATTGCTCTTTAATTCGGTTTGCGTCAGATCTTAAAGTCAAGAATCACATTTGCAGATGCTTGGGTAGTTCATGAACCGCTGAAGCTACCCAGGGGTTGTATAAAGTTAAGAATGCAAAACAAAAATGGTTCACATCCAAATTGCAGGAGGCAAAGACCTGCTGCTCTCCCATCTCCTTCCCTCTCTGGAGGTCT
Organism: Microhierax caerulescens; assembly: GCA_035590215.1. Classification (NCBI taxonomy): domain Eukaryota; kingdom Metazoa; phylum Chordata; class Aves; order Falconiformes; family Falconidae; genus Microhierax; species Microhierax caerulescens. The sequence goes on from JAVJGJ010000001.1 coordinate 123,265,946, forward strand.
GAGCTTTGCAGGGCCTTTTTTGCCATGCTTTGGATGCTTTTTTCTGTTTCCCAGCTCTTGTGAGGCAGCCTAGCATTCTGACTGCATCTGTTTCCTACTCTGCTAATCCCTGTCCTCACTCAGAGTCCAGGAGAGTCCTTGAAGTCCTTCAGAGTTGTGCATAGACACCTAAACAAGGTGTTTCCAATAAATATTGTCAGGAGGGTGCTTAAAAACCTCTTGCCTTGCTGTTGAGGTGCAATTAATTGCCAGTCTAGCTACAACACCTTAGGTCTGAAGAAAGAGGGGACACTGAATTCAAGTTAAACACTGTTGGATGGCAGGTGGAGCATAATTATCTGTGTTAGAATTTAATCACAATATCATGGCTTTTTCAAAGTGTTATCGCCTGTCCTAAAGCAAACAGAGGAGAGCTATGTGACATACCTCAGATAACAAGGGCACCTGGCTGGCTGCACTGCCTCCCTCAGCTGCTGAGCTCTTTAGCATTTACTCAGGAGGTAAAATGTTCCCAGCGTTACCCCTTGGGTGCTGGAAGCCTTCCAGCTGGGAACCACACTGAGTGTGTGATGATGGGCTGTGTTGCATCAGGCAGGTCTTGCAGATGTAAATGGATTCCCTGACTGGCCTCTCTTTAAGATCTAGGCACTTCAGGGCATTTTTTTCTTGGCTCTTGGTTACTCTGTTTTGAGTCTTACCAGTCATTTTCTTCTTCAAAGTAACATATGGAAATTATTTGAGATCTGCTGCTCAAAGGAAACTTGTTTTACACTGGGGACCATTTCACACAACTGTCTGCCCAGCTGACGTGCAGCAAGACCAAAGCCAGCTTCCACGCACCATCCTTTGGGGTCCAGAGTGCCTTTTAGCCCATGGCGCAGGTCACGATGGGGTTGGAGCAGGAAGATGAAGTGCTAGCTTTCAGACTATATTTTTTGACCATATCAATTCCTTGCTCTGTTCCTTTATCGCCTTTCATGTGGCAAAATTACAGATGTTGATAGCAGATTTATTTACACTGTAATTCATCCAGAGGCTCAGACTACCTGGCAAACATTGTGCCTTGCTGGGTGCTGTGTGGCAAGTACCCTTTTCTCTCCTTGCACACAGGTACACTGAAGTGTCAAAATGAAAGATGTCAAGTTTGTACAGTCAACTCCAGAGTTTGGCCTGGAACCCAGAAGCCCTCAAACAGTCTATTGTTAGAAAAAAAACATATTCCTGTTTGTCTTTTGGCTCCTAATCTATGGATCTTCCTATGAATCACACTGCATCGTCTCAGTGAGACATGGTGTGTAGCAGCAATAGGTGGTTATTTTGTGTGCTAGTTAAAGCTTAAACATACAAGAAGACATGCCCAAAGGACGCAGTGTGAACTCTACCCCTGGCATCACCACAGTCCACAGTAAGCTCACAGATTTTTAGTTCCACTGACTTTCTGATTACTGATCAATATGGATTTTAGGGCTGTTGGGGCTGATGGCAGCTTCAGTTGGTAGAAGGACCCTTTCTGTACCCCTAATGCTTCTTCATTCCCCATTCACCCATCCCAAGACAGTGCACACACAGCAGTCACCCCGATCAAGAGTGTTGCTGCCAGGCTGTGCCTCTTTGGACCCTGCTTGTACCTCAAGGGTGATGGATTTGCATGGTGTGAAGCTGTGTGTGGGACACAAACATTGGCTGCTTCAGTCTGACACTTGTTCAATTTATTTGCTTTCAGTCCCTGTGGCTTGTCTGAGCTGGTGGTACCTCATGGACAGAACACGATGCAAAGATGGGACAGTATCTTCAGTGCAAACCCCTGCTACTGTAACTCCTGTGTAGGATTCCACCTACCCACAGGCGCTGTTAACCTTCCTGCCACTAAAGTACCTCTCAAGAAGCCTTTTTTGTTCTATGCACACAGCAGGGGTAGATGACTTTGTGCTCTTATTTCTTATCTTGGCTCATATAACTTCTTTTTTCCCCCTGAGCTCCTCAATCACTGCCCACTGTTATTACTGGCAGAGTGTGATTGCTCATGGAGGTATTTTTTCTGGCCTAGTAATCTATGATTTTTTACGTTTTTTTTTCCTTTCCCCATTTGCCTTTCAGATGGATCTAGCGACTCCTCAGCCGCTTTTAACTTCAAGCTGCTGTTCATGCCTCTTTAGCACTGCTCCTTGTGCCTTCTCCCCATGTCATCCTCACTATTCCATGCCCAGCCTTCTTACCTGGCTACCTTGCCCTGGATCTCCCTCCACTCAGCTAACCCGCTGTGCCAGTGTGCTCTCATTTACTTCCTCAGTGAATGCTGCAATGCTCTATGCTTGCAGGATTAATAACGAGTCAGTATCTCTGTGGGGTTTATATGATTGCGTGGTGGTAAGCAGAACAGCAAGCCTTCACTTCTTTCCTTCCCAGTGACCATTCTTAGCTTCTATTACTGTTGATCACCATGTTGATAAATAGCACCATAAAAATTAGAGTAATAAATTCAGTCTTTGTAAGAACTTCTGGGAAGCTTTGTTAAAAAGCAAACAAATTATCTTCCCACTTGGGATATGTCAGATGCTTTTTACAGACAAATTTATTGGTCTTTTATGAGACCAGGAATATGTATCCTACATGGCTTAATGCAGAATGGAGATGAGCCAAATGCTTAAGAATGCTGAGGTGGCATTATCACTCAGTTGATGAAGGAATTGTGATGATCTCGAAGAGGGCTCCTGTTTTTAATCATGAAAATAGTGCTTTTGACTCCCTATGAGGTTGAGGCAGAAGCGACTAAATACCTAATTCTGAGGGTAGAGCACTGAACAAAAATGAGCGGATATACCGGTCCAGGTTCTCCAGGGCAGTTAGGTCACCAACTCCTCTTAACTTGCAGGCACCTAAGTATCTCTGGACACTTTCATCCAGAATCTGCCCAGAAATACCATACTTCAGGCAGTGTTTTTTTGTTTAACAATGAGAGTACTCAGGCTGCTAAAATGCAGGAAGTCCTATCTGCAGCTTTCTGCAAGTCCATGCTGTGACACATGATGATTCACAGCCCCTGCCTGGGGAGTCGTCTCGTCTCATCCATGCTCAGACTCTGCCAGTATTTATCAGTCTCAAAAACTGAATGTCCCACCACTAAGGACATGTGATGGTTACGGTCACTAAAATCACTACCACGCTAACCTACAATGCTTGCCATTGGGGTTTGAACCAAGACTACTAGATTTGCCTAAAAAAAAAAATATAACGGTGCTTTTGGACAGGCCCTGCTACAGGATAGGAGATGAGACTGAATTAGAAAAATGGTTCTGTTGAGTTCTTACTGAGTGTAACCAGAAACAGCCGGTACAGTTCCCCACCTTAGCCCTCTTTATGGTGACTTGCTGGCTGAATCACGCCACGTCTCTTAGGCTTGCGTTGGTATATTCTGCTGGCAGAATGGGCAGCCCTCTGCTCTTCAGCAGCCACAGCCTCAGGCAACAGACTGCTTCATGAGAAACTCTAACACATAAAATTGAAATGAAAGTTGTGGGAACAGTGCTGACGGTAACACAAGTTATTTACTCTGAAATGTTTATTATCTAATTAGACAATTAAGACCAAGGTCTGCTTGTAATTCAGACCAGACCAAAGGGAACAGGGTTTTGTTTGTTTTTAACTTCTCTTACATTTTTAACACTGTAAGAATTAACACACGCATATGTATGAACATATGCTTATGAGAAGCATGATTTAACTTTCAAAGATAAATCAATGCTGACTCATGGTGAAGGGGTTGTACAGTTCAGAGGGACCTCAGGCTGGCATCACAAGGCTCCTTTTGAAAGCCTGTTCTGTTCCCTTCATTAGACTCCGGCCTTGCCATCTGAACTCCCTGGCTCCAGAGCTCAGGAGAGGATTGCATCAAGAGCATGCTGTACAACAGTATACTTGTTTTCTTAATAAAGAGAATGTTGCAGAACAGGTTTTACGTACGGGTCTGATCTTTGCTCCAGACAGGATCTATCCCAAAACAGCACCAGGACTTGTCCAAACAAGGAGTGAGATGTGACAATAGCAGAGAGCTTGCAAAAAGGGAAGATAAAAAAGCAAAAAGTTATCTGTAGGGGAAAATGCATGCAACTTTTTTCTCATGTTTAGAAACTTCTAAAATTTTCAGTTACAGAAAGAAATACTCTGTTACCAGGTGAGTGTGTACATTTGATAGTTACTAATACTGTACTCTGACAGCATTTCACAAATATTAATGATTCCTTACAATTCATATTGTTTGTAAAAATTCCAGCTTTTGGCTTAGTGTCAAAAAATCCCAGACCCTGGCTTCTAATTAACCTGTAACAGACAGAAGCTATCAAACATCTAAGGAATGTGAACTTGGGCTCTTTGCTCTGTCCTAAATGCGGATCCAAGAACTACGCTTAAGATGTTATCCTTTATTTCTTTAATATAAGAACTACCCAACAAGAAATGCCAGGGCAGATAGCTCCTGACGGCTTGTCACATCATTGCAAAAGCACCAGTATCTTCTGGTCTTGAAATATACATTAAACTCTGGTTACTGGAATAATTTTAGTTGTCTGTAAGACATTTCTCCCAAAGGAGTTAAGCACTGGCGAGTTTTGGTTGAAGCGCTCTCACAGCAGTTGTAACATGGAGTTGTAAAACTGAGTTATGTTCTTGGTTATACGCAATGGAGGGGTCATTCCTTCCCTTCCCAAGCCCTCGGACGGGCCCTGTCTCTCCCCGCCAGCGCAGCCGGGATCTATGGTGACTCTTCACGGGCCTGAGGCGCACGAAGCTCCTGACTTCGAGGGCTCACCTCAGCCATGGCGGCACAGGAGGCGATTCCACACGGAGATTTTACATCGATGGCAATGAAACCCGCCACACCTGAACACCGTTTATTTCCCCCTTAACAACCCCTGGCCCCTTCACCCGGCAGCTCCAAGGACAAGATTGCCCAGCACCCGCCGCTGCACCGGTACTGAACGAGGCCCTCAGGGCAGGCCGCGGCACCCCCACCGCCAGCGCCACTCAGCGGGATCCCGGTAACGGCCGCCCGCCCGGGGCCGGGCCCACACAGGGGGGAGGCAGCGCGGCTTCCACCGGGCGGCCCCAACCACCAGGTCTCCCCGCCCGGCAAAGGGGCCGGCCCCGGCCCGCCCGCCGTGGGGCCCGCTCCCCTCAGCGCCCTGGTCGCTCTCTGCCCGCCAGCTCTGCGCGCCTTAAAGGCGACCAGGCAGCCCCGCTCCCCGCGCTGCCCGTGGCCCGCAGGAGCGGCGGCGACCTGCGCTGCCCCTTTAAGGTTACCGTGGCGACGGGTCTGGGTGAGAGCGAGGCGCATTGACGTCACGGCGGGCGGTGATTGGCTGGATCAGTCGGTTTCCGGTGGGAGCTGCCGCCGCCGCTGCTGCTGTCGCGGAGGCCGCGGCCGGGCCGGGACTGGGCGGGGGGGCGGTGAGGGCCCGGCGGAGCCGCCCGCGGCAGGTGAG
>JAVJGJ010000001.1:123271654-123303388 GCA_035590215.1 Microhierax caerulescens
AGGCCCCGCTGCGTGGGGCTCCCGCCGGCTTGTCGGGCCGCGGCGGGGCTGGGCGGGCGTCGCCTCCAGGCGGCCAATGCTCCAGCAGTCCCCGGCCCGGCGTGGGGCTGGGGGCTTCGGTGGGTGCCCCCGCCCCGGGAACGCCGTGGCGTTACTTTCGTCTTGGTGCTGCCGTGGGGCTGGCGGCCCGCACCGCTGGGCCGTGGCGGCGGCGGGGGCGCCCCCGGGGAGCGGGAGCACCCCCGGTCCTGCGGTGAGGGGCGGGCTGGGCTGGGCCCGGGCCGTGCGAGGCGTCTAAGTGCAGCCGGGCCTTAAGGGGCTCTGGGAAACCTCGGGTTTGCAATGTGGGGAAAAAATACCTTGTAGAAATGCTGCAGTTTTCAGTATTTCTTTGGTATTTTCTGCCCTGGCCTTGCTGTTCTTATGACCAACCATGATCCGTGTCTATCAGCAGCACGATTCTTTTTCCGTAGTTTGTAATTTGTAGGCTGTCAGGGAGCCACCAAATTTCTCTGGGGCTGTTAATTAAGACTGACCTTCACTGTGTGAATTGTCAAAACAAAAGAAGTAACTGGAGAACTTTAAGGCACTTTTTCAGTCCATGTGAAGTCCATAATTGGTGTTTGTGCAACACAATACATCTGCCTGTGCATACTTATGCAGGGATTAACTGTGACAAGAATGAAACCTGTTTGAAGTGTTAGCAATTCCGTATTAACTCTAGTCCTCCTGTAATCTCCAGTGGCATAATTCAAGGGGCACAGTGTTATGTTGCCTATATTTCTCAATCTGCTGCCTCAGTAGGATAAAATGCGTAATATGACTGCACCATTTGGCTTTTTAGTTGTCACTTCTCAATGCCATTTTGACTGAATCCATTTTTTTCTTTTCCAAAGCTGATCCTGGGATCAACATATCTTCATATTTATAAGCTGTTGCCACTGTCCCTGTAGCAGGTAACTTTCTTTATATTTCCTCAGAAATGCGCTGAGAAGTTCTTTCCTATCTCTTCAGTTGTCTCAGTGGTAATTGCTTTATGAAAAAAGTTATGTGAAATGGTTTTATATATAAATGTAAAAATATATTTTAAACTGATTCTATAACTTGAAGGAGGGGATGACACCTGCTTAGGAATATTTTTCAAATTGTTACAGCTGACACTACAATTTTAAAGTCTGTTGAAAAGTTGGCATCGTAATAGATGTGTTTAAAGATATACTCTTGATTATTTATAGTTGAAGAAATATTTTTGGGACTGCAGTGTATCCACGGAGATAGTTACGAAATATGGACCAGTTTAAACTGGAGAGTAGCTTTTTAGAAGTAATGCCCCTAATTCCATAACTTCCGTTAGTGGATTCTGCCTTGGCATTTGGCAGACTGGCTTTGGTTTCAACCTTAATGCGTTTCACTTCCTAGCACTTTTTATACTGGCCTCTCAGATTCCCAGCTTCCACCCATGTGTCTCCTGCTCATCATCTCCGTGGCCCTGTACGGCTCTGTGAAGTGAGCCTCCAGTCCTACGGAATACTAGGCTTAATCAGCAGAAAGTTTAGGTGGAAGCTTCCCTGGCTTTGAGTGCTTGTAGAGCTTGAGTTGTTGAGGATTTTCCAGCTCAATCAAATGCTTTTCCTTTTGTGCCTGTGGCTAAAGAGCACCTAGATTTTTTTATTTCTTTCCAGGTGCTAAGTAAGTTCATAGCTTTTTTTTTTTTTTTACAGTTTATCTTAGTTTACTAGTTTTACCTATAAAGGTAGTTTTATGGTGTGATATCAGTAAGATTGTAATGCAGCATAACTTTCTTTCAGGCAGCATAGCATGTCTGACTATATCGGGCTGCAGCATCTTTGTTTCCAGTAGTTATTTAACCTTCTCTTTCTTTTATCTTCAGCAATGGCAGCTTCTAGCAGCAGCAGCAGTGAGGAGGAGCGTAGTCTTCGGGAATGTGAACTTTATGTCCAAAAACATAACATCCAGCAACTTCTGAAGGATTGCATTGTACAGTTGTGCACAGTGAGACCTGAAAGACCCATGGGATTCCTCAGAGAGTACTTTGAGAGACTGGAGAAGGTAAAAATGCATAGTGGGGTGGAAGGAGGGTGGAACAACCTAAATTTGCATCATCTCCTTGTGATTTAGAGATGGAGCTTTGGATTTGTCTGGTGTTCGTATTGGCCATTTGAAATTGAAACTGATGCTTTTGGAAAACAAATTCTATTTTCCAGTAGTTTATGCCAGTTGAGCATGGTGTAAAAGCACCTCTGTCATAACAAAGCACATAGGGCAGAACATAAGCTGACAAGGAGACTTACCCAGCTGGGATGCAGATGTAATCCCAGTCTAATGCTTGCTCATGAAAGCTAGTAGATGGCACACACGATTGTGTCTGTAGTTGGATAACTGTGGTGTTTGACCTTGGTTAGACACTGACGTTAGGTGTCTGATTTCTTACATTGAGAGAAATGGTTTATGATAATGTGGGTACAGCACAGAAGTAGTAGGTTAGTGGTGGTCAGGCAGGCCTAGCTGAGGACAAGTGGAAGTATTAGCATTCCAGATCTCTAGGAGAACAAGCCTGTTTCTGCCTTCTCCTGGGAGTTCGGTGTTGGTGTTTTGCTTTGTTGTTCCTCTTGTGTTTGTCCTCAAGGTCTCTTTGGTGTTCTTGTTGTTGGAAGCATTCTGGGATCTCGGGAATGGAAAGCATTTTGTCATCTCAGTGCTCATGTTTGAAATGGTGATTTTGCATTCTTTTGAACTGTTCATTTTACATATTGATGCTTAAGCAGGTAGGAACGGAAGCTGCTATGAAAATGGAAGCTTTTAAAGGCTAATGCAGGGAAAGGTTAGATACAATGACTATTCAGAATACACAATTAGTAAATAATGTAGCTGTGACCTCATACACAGTCAGTTGCAGGTGCTAGTTTCAGTACTTCTTGTATATGGGAGTTATGTCTTTTTTTATTTTTTGATTCTAGCTAGTTACTAATTGCTGATGTAAAGAAGAAAGAAATGAACACTAGAGATTATCAATATGCATAGTGAAAATTGTCTTTTAATGGAAGTGTTTGAGGTAGATACTAGAAAATGACCACATAGTGCAAACTAACCTGTAACTCACAATGTATTTGAAGAATGTTTTGCTTATTAAATGAACAAGAACTCCAAGAACTCTGCAATGTGCCTGACTTGCTTTTTTTTTTGTGTAGATACATCTTGAGTACATTCTCTTTCAGAGAGAATACCAGCAGCAAACCAGGTAGTAATCAGGTTCTTAAAATCTCATTGTCCCTGCCTGTTACTAGGTCTCCTTCCCCACCTTGGATTCTCAAGATTCTAAGTACTGATAGATTGGCAATTTGTAAAACATTGCCACAAGCGTTGGTATACAAAACTTTACAAAGTAAACTGCATTAGTGCACTTAGAATAAATTGTAAACCAATCCATGCACAGGGATATAAAATAGGAATATTTGGATGCTTTTGTAGTGGACTTATGGTCAACATGCATTATTTAAGAGTAAAAGGAACTGTTTGCTTTTAGCAAGACAAATCTAGCTCTGAACTTAATCACATGTATTCTGGAGTTGAATAACTTGATTTTATTCTGGTGCAAGTAGGCTGTCTATGTATTCGGTCAGCCTACAAGGAAGCTGAAAATAAAACTGGTTAAGTAATGTTTCTTCCCCCTTAAATTACTCCTAGAGTTTTGGTCAGGGTCTCGTATGAGTTGTGTTGGCATGGGTTATACATGCCCACCAGCATGGCGATAGCTAAGGTGAAACTAGTATTTTTCTTCTTGCCTTCTTGAATTTAAAAATTGCTACAGCTTTCTCTTAAGTCATGTCTCACCGTTCAGTCTAATGGATTGGTCTTAGTTTAGCCAGGTAATGTGGTACCTTAATAGCTATCAAGTAACAGCAGTGAACATCCTGTGCTATGTTAGCCAACTCCTCTGACATCTGTGTCTGGAAAGCACAAGTGTGAAGCACTATTATTAACCAGCTCTAACCTGGTACTTAGCTCTGGGAGAGGAAAAATAGGTGAAGTGAAATCTGCTTCACCTTACAGAAGTAATGTCTGTTACCTCTTCAATAAAGCAGAGTAACTTTTCAATATACTTTATAAATCTGTTCATCTGTTAGACTGGCTGAAATTGAGGTTGAGATACAGTATTTTTTTTTAAGATTGAATTTTGAAGGAACACCATTTAAAACTGAAGCAAGGTTGCTATTTTCTCTGTAGTTATCCTGACAAGTCATCTCTTCCACAGCACGCAAACACAGAGCTGATTCACTGTCATGTTATTAAAATATGTTGAAGACATTTTAACATGCTTTTGAATTTATGTTCAGAAACATTAAAATTACTGCCTCTGAGATATCCTCTTCTGGGTTATGAAAGCTGTTTCATGCATCTAATTACTACACATTGATTGTATAAATGTTTTTATTTTATCTGTTTGTGGTATACTAAAGCCTCTGTTCTGTACAAGAGGATGTCTGGTAACAGCAATGCATACTAAAAGCTAATAGCTATCCAGGGCTATGCTTGGCTGTGTAAGTAGTCTGAGCTATGGAAATTTAATGTAGAGATTGTTATTACAGTCTGCCAGATGGATATTGGTCATGGCTGTCCACTGAAATAAGTGCATGTTTGAAATATTGCGTGTAATGCAGTTATGTGCATATTGGGCTTTACAGAAAGCTGGAATTACAAAGTGCAGTTGACACCCAGTCACTGTACCTAGTCCCTGCCACCTGCCCTGCCTCTGCACATACATACCTGAATATTTTCCTGTTTTCCTAAGTGTTTCTTTTGCAAAACATGGAAGTTAAGAAGGATAAACTGTGCAGTTGTGACTTTATTTTATTGAAGGGCTTTTAACACTGCTTTTTTTTTTTTTTTAGCTTCTGAGTGTTTGGGTTTTAAGTGTGTGGAGAGCTGATATAAATTAAATACTAATTAGCCAGAAGTTGAGACTGTTTCTGGTGTAATGACAATTACCAGGTGCCAGGCTGTACAGTGTAAAACATAATTGTGAAATTGCGAAGGTCATCTTCAGTAGCTGGTAGACTTCAATGTGAGTATGTGAAGTCTCATCACTTTAACGTTTCTTACTTGTAATAATTTAAATGAACTTAATAACTATTTTTTACTTGTCAGGAGAAATGAGATTTTACAGTTAATGGTCACTGACACTGAAAACTTTGAACTGCTGCATCAACTGAAAGACCAGGCTCAATGCTTGGATGTAATAACAGGTTAACTTTATTACTAAACCTTTCTAAAATCCTGGTAATGGTTATACTGATCAGTACAGAGTAAAATGAATGCCTTTGTTCATTACCTGTTAATTTGAGGAGCCTCTAAACCTGAACAAATACATTTTCTCAGTCATAAATAATGGCTAAATTCTAAGGTAACAGAGTAACAACTGCCACTCTTGCTTCAGGTCCTAGTGCGATTTTTCTCTGATCTGGTGGGGGAATAATGTGGTTTAGTATCAGGAATTGTAAAAGGTGTATTTTAAAAAGATGAACACATGAAAAGCTACTGCTGAGAAAACAATGAGATTTTAGCATGTCACTCCATGGCACAGTGTTGTCTTGCAAGGTGTAATGGGATACATGGAGATTTCTCATTCAGGGATAATCTTCCTCTTGATGAGTGTGTATATAGGCTATTTAGAATAGATGGTATATTTTAAATTAATGTGTTATCTTACCCACCTGTAACTTGTTTATATGTCCATGCCCTATCTTAACATACTTCTTTTTAATATAGTAATATTAAATCTCAGATCAGGCAGAAGTTACCAGTTGTATTTTTTTTTTCTGTTAGTGCAGTTTCATTGTTCCTTGAGTGGACCATTACCCTGATGAGTCTTTTGCTGAACAGTGTTTTGATACACAGCTCCCTTGGTAAATGCTGCTGAAGTGCTTCTAGCTGTGAAAGTTACAGGATCTCAATATTTTATATGATACTGGGAAAAAATACAGCAGCTGGGGTTCGCTTATTTAAAAAGTGACAAGGCTTTTTTATGGGTGAAGTACTGTGTATGTGAACAAACAATATGTTTCTGTGGTTGGTGGTGCTGCTGCCCACTTTGTAGAGAGGCAGTTTAAACCAAACACTTACTATTGGTCAAGCTATTTTTAACTTCATCTCAGTTGAGACTTGTTTCTCTAAAATCAGAAGATGGAAACAAGGTTTTAAATATGTTTTGCTCCCATCATTTTGAAATGTAGCACTATTTTTATCAATGGGCAAAAAGCAGGAAGTGAAATGTAATTCGATGGATCAGTGCTTGCTCTTTGGCTATCCGAGAGGTGTAAAATGTAAACTCGCTGTAATGGTTCTCTGATGTCCCTTTCCTCAAAGTGGTGGTGTTATACATAGCCTCTGCACCTCCGGAGCAGAGCATGGCAGCCAAGCAGCAAGCTGCCCAGCTGAGCAGGGGACAGTTTGATCAAGGACACTGGGTCAAACCCAGCTTTTAAAAGTGCCGGGAGCTGTCAGAGAACAGATGACTCCTTGTGCTTTTAAGGCATGTCCCAAACCCCTGTTTCCTTAATGCTGGGAAAGTAATTTGAGCTGTTCTGATGCAAATGCTTTGGCTCCATGGTTGGCTTTTTTGTCTTGTTTTTAGTCTGATTTTAGTTGATTAAGGTGAATCTTCTAGTACATAGAAGAATCAAATTTTGTGTGTCAAGTTAGACTTCATTTTATTGTGAGTATGCTAGTCTTCTACAAAATCACTACAACACAGTGCAGCAGGTAACTGAGGGAAATAAGGAGAATGTGTGATGTCATGCAAAGTTGGCAGATCTGGGGTTTGCAGAAAAAAACCCTACTGTTTGGCCTCTAGCATCTTCCCTCCAGCTCTTTTGTAAGCAGCGTTCATATTTCTTTCTCCTAAAATAACTGTTGGTTATTGAGTATCAAGTTGGTCCATGACTTGACCTTGTTTCAAAAGCTTCTCATGTAACATGGATTTCTGAGGAATTGCTCTTCTGTCTTTCAAATCAAAAAAGGCTTAACACCTCCCAGCTGAGGGAAAGAACTGCTGGGTTTACAGTTGGGAAAACTGTACAAAAAAATTTTACAATTTGCAGAACGTCCTCATTGCTTGTTGAATACAGTAGTGGAAAGTAGAATCGACTTGTTTATGCTTCTTAATTTATGAAACTATTAGTGTAACTTATTAAAATAAACACCATTGTGATATGAATGGTGTGCATAAAAGGCCTATCTGCCATCTATTTTGAAAGGCCTTTGATCCTGGTTGCTGTAGTCTCCTGTTGGCCTTAACGTGGGAGTAGTAGTACGCAGGAAGCCCCCTTGCATTGGCAGGCTGAGTTGGAATGTGATATAAAACGACTTTTTTTCTTCACTGGATTACGTGACGCAGACATGTCTCCCTTCCTGTTTAGGAGGAAACAAAACAGTTGTTGAATCAACAGAAGTCTGGTTCTCGCTCAGACTCGCGGGAGGATGAAATCTCTCCCCCTCCTCCTATGAACCCTGTGGTTAAGGGTCGAAGAAGGCGCGGGGCCATCAGTGCAGAAGTCTATACAGAAGAGGATGCTGCATCTTATGTTAGAAAGGTGCTTTGACTTCTAAATGTTGCTAAATATTGCATCTACAATCCAAGAGTTTGTTTAAGACCACCTTCTAGCCAGTGTATTAAGTAACACTAAGCTCCTGTAGCCTGTTAAGTCTTGTGATAACTGTAAAAAGCAGACCTCTGTGTACAGCTGTTTAATTGGAGGTTAGAATAAACTGTCATGCAATTAAACCATTTATGCATAACTTAGATCTGTTCCTTTTGAAGTAATATATATATTTAGATGAACATATATTTATATATTATATATATAAACAAAGTGTTTCCAGTTATTTGACAGCTGCAACAACATTACATTTAGCCTAATGGCAGAGCAGACTTGCTGCTATTCATAGCAAAATGGAAGTTGAACAGATACTTGCACACTTGCAAAAACCCCCGAAAAACTTAGCATGGAAGGATGCTTTTACAGTTGCATAAAGTAATACAGGATTTTGTTTACCTTCTGCACAAACTGCCTGTAAACACTGATTATATTTGGGTTTAGATCTGTAGTCCTTGAAAGAAACTGGAAAAAGTCAGCCAGTGTTTTGTAGCAATTTAAATAATCTGTTTACCTTGGGGAGTGCAGAATTTTTTCTTGAAAAAATTAATCAATTACTTTTTCTGTTTATATCCTAGGTTATTCCAAAAGATTACAAGACTATGGCTGCTTTGGCAAAAGCTATTGAGAAGAATGTGCTGTTTGCTCATCTTGATGATAATGAAAGAAGGTAGGAACAAATCTTTGTAGTCTTTCTTGAAGTGCAGACTTCAGAAGAGCTAAATGTGTCATAACGTAGAAAGCTGCACAGCCACTTTATAATAGTGTAACCATACAGAGGCTATAGGAAAAGTATTGAGAGGTTGGAGGTACGGATGTATGAATGCGTGGCAGTTCTCTAGGCACTTGTCTAATGTTGGTATCCTTTTCTTCAGTGACATCTTTGATGCAATGTTCCCTGTCACTTACATCGCAGGAGAGACTGTCATACAGCAAGGCAAGTGACAGTGTTTACATTGGTGAATACTTGCCCTAGTGCTATTGTTAGATTTTGGGTAGTTAGTTGTTTGGTTTCTTGGGTTTTGGGTTTTTTTTTTAAACAAAAACATTGTCTGGATGCAGTAACCTTTTCTTGTTATGTTACCTGAAGCAGAGCTCATACTAAAGTGAGGAGTGGAGCAGTTTCAGGAAGATGTGGTTTCGTTGCATTATTATTGTTATTATTGTTACTTATTGTAAAGATTGTCATTTGATGGCTCTGTAGAACATGTGTTACCAGTTTATGGATCTGGTGTGCCTTTCCAGTAGTCCTGCAAGTGCTGCTGATCTCCCACATAGCAGTAGGTGTCCTCTTTCACAGGACTGAGAGGAGTGCAAAATTGGCAAAATGTGAAATTTCATCCTGCAAGCTGTGCAAAAATGGGTTGCTGTCAACCTTATTAGATTCTAAACATCAAAGTTGTCAGAGATACCATTTCTGTGAAATGTGAATGTTTGCATTGCTTTACTCTTTTTAGTGTATATTCAATATTTTCTTGTCGTCTTTAGGTGATGAAGGTGATAACTTCTATGTTGTTGATCAAGGAGAAATGGATGTAAGTATTATTGGTAGTTTATTAATGATATGTTTGTTCCTAGTAGAATAGTCTGATATTTGTAGGCTTCTCCTACAGGTCCTTCCTTTAGCAGCTGTTGTCATAATAAATTCTTCCTTGTAAAAGCTTTTGTTCCTTAACAGCTCAATCTGGCTGCTCATACTGAGTTGTGTGACTTTCAAAATGAGTGATTTGGCCACCGACACAATTTTAATGCTTTACAAGAGCAGGGTGGAGTCTAGTTGAGGTGTGGGACAGGCATTAAGAATGACCAGGCTTTTTATTTTCCAGTCCAACTAATCTGTAAATTTCTCTGACAGAGACTTTGTTGATATTTTATTTCTTATCACAGGATCTCAGGAGTCCGTGTGTAGTCTCTGTGCATGTGATATAGAAGAGAGTCCCTTTGTTGATGAAAGTAAAAAATTGTGGCTGGGACTGGGGTTGGCTGTGGAGTGTTGATGAAACCCTGAAATGGCCAACTCTCTCTGTACAGATGTGAGAATTTCCCTTTATTAGAAAGGAAATGCAGGGCAGCAGGAGCTTCAAGTTCTCTTTGACCAGCTTGCGAGACACCGTGGCCCTTGGCTTACCACCGTGCGCTGCCTTTCAGGTTTATGTGAACAGCGAGTGGGCAACCAGCGTTGGTGAGGGTGGAAGCTTTGGAGAACTTGCCCTTATCTATGGAACTCCCCGTGCCGCAACTGTCAAAGCGAAGACGAATGTGAAGTTGTGGGGCATTGATAGAGATAGCTATAGAAGGATCCTGATGGCAAGTATTTTTCCCAACTGGTGTGTGGCTTATGTCATTGACTCAAGTAGCTGCGTGCATAATCTGGAATCAGGCTTTTGGTTTTGCTATTCACTCAACTTATATTGGTCATCTGACCTTTTATCTATGCTGGTCCTTTCCTGGAGTTAGTTATTCAAAATCCTGCTGTCTCTTTTGTAATCAGAAAACTGATCACTCAGCATATGTCTGTCAGGCGTGGGGCAAGGGGGAGTCTTGCATTAGTGAACAAAACAATACCAATGCAGTATTAAACGACTAAAAATGTAATAGCTGCTAGTTAATGGGCCAGATGTTTTGATTCTATCCTGTATTTAACTTGCTGTTTGTAAGTGGTATGTGTGCACAGCAGTTTTAACTAAGTTGAGCAAGTGTTGTAAATTTTGGTAAGGTTATACAGTTAGAATGCATTTAAGAGCGTTTATTGCAGCCTTAATGTTTAAGTACTTTATGAAGGTTGCTCAACTCTGAAATATTACTGAAATAATTAAATTTGAAAGCAGTCTTGTGAGTTTGGGGTCCGTGAGACAGGATGCAGTATGTCTGGTTGAAATTTTTTATCTTGAGTTTTAATTGAAGCCTCATGTAAAACATGAAGTAGAAAGAAAACTTACTTTGTGTGCTTGGGGTGGAGTGATTTTTTTTTTTTTTTTTTTTTTTTTTTTTCTTTTGTAGGGCAGTACTCTGAGAAAGAGAAAGATGTATGAGGAATTCCTTAGTAAAGTGTCTATATTGGGTAAGTGAGAAGACTTTTGTTGCCAGTGGAATAAATAGCCATATTGTCATAAAGCTGTTACCCAGCATTATTATGATAACAGGCTATTGTGGTAATCTGTTAAAACTGACTGCAAAGTGTGTGCAGCTTTTCTGCATCATTCCAAAATAATTCTAATTCAAGTCTTGATACATGATGCACAGATGTAGCCAGAAATAGGTTGACCTCTGTGTAAAGAGAGTGCAAAAAGTATAATTTGTGTCTTGAAAAGATACTCTGTTAATGAACTTCTTAATCTGTAGAATCTCTGGACAAGTGGGAACGTCTCACTGTAGCTGATGCATTGGAACCAGTACAGTTTGAGGATGGGCAGAAGATTGTGGTCCAGGGAGAGCCAGGAGATGAGTTCTTCATTATCTTGGAGGTAAGTAAAGTCAAAAATAAAAGCCTAGAACTTGTATTTTTTCTTAACATGGCTTATTCTGTCCCTAAATAGGCACTTGAAAAAAATCAAAATGTAAGAATGTACTTGTGGAGAATTCCTAAAGAAATATAATCTTGCCAGACATGCAGAAGCTTTTATCTGATTCGCTATTTTTACAAATGGTACTTCCAGGAAAAAAGGAACAAGTTTTTGGCTGAAACCAGTTTATCTTTTTCAGAAGAGACCCGTTCTAGATAGTAACGTCTTGCTAGTGGTAATCATTGTCTCTTGTCTGGTTTTTTTTTTTTTTTTCCAAGTGCATTTGGTCTTTCTCCCACCCCCTAGTTATACTGTAATATTCTTACTATTATGAGGAAAACCAGGAAGAGGTCAGTGCTGTGGATATGTAGATACCCCAGACATTTTCTGCTTGAGAGGAGGGAGGACGAGCTGTTTTTATAGAGCAGCCTGGTGAGCTATGCAAGGACTGTGCAGCAGTTTTTAGACTGAGACATCATAACAGTTATTTGTGCAAAGCAGCTGAATCTGAGTGGAATTCAATGTTTCAAGTGATGCTGGAAATTCCAGTTGTTTAATTGCTGTGATTTATTAAAGGGCACAGCTGCAGTGTTACAGCGTCGATCAGAAAATGAAGAATTCGTTGAAGTGGGCAGACTGGCACCTTCTGATTATTTTGGTGAGTTACGTACTGATGGTGACATACGCCACTGTCACCATTTTACCTGTGCTGTGTAGATGACTGTTGTGAATGATAGTGATGAGGTGGATTTGCTTAATTACTGTTTTGGCTGAGTCTTGTGGCTTCATTCAATGTCAGGTGAGTATCAGAGTCACTTGGCATGCAGGTGTGCATGCGTATCACAGAAATGTGATTGTTCTAGAGTAATTTAGAAGGGGCCTGGTGGTGGTTTGGTCTAACTTCCCTACCCTGAGCAGAACTAACTTTGAAATTGCATCATATTGCTCAGGGCTGTGTCCAACTGAGTCTCTTGGTCTCCAGGGATGGGGATCCCGCAACCTCTCTGGGCAATTTCTTTCACTGTTTAACTCACATTGTGAAGAATTTTCTTCATGCCTGACAAGAATTTCCTGTTCTGCAACTTGAGAGCAGTCTAGTTTTACCTTTATAATAAGTCATTGTGCAGCAAAGACAGCCATAAGATTCCCTCCTTAGCTGCCTTTTCTCCAGGTCAGACTAATGCAATTCTTTCAGCATCTCTGTACACCCAGTGTGCAGTGCCCTGACCATCTGGGTGGCACTGCTGAACTTGCTCTGCTTTGTCAGCATCTGGTACTGGGGACCCCAAAGCTGTGTGGTGCTCTGGACATTGTCTCCGAAGTGCAGATCAGGGTCTTTTCTCCTGTTGAAGGTGTTCTAACTCAGCTAAAAGTTACATACCACATAAGTTGCTTTGGGGAGACAAAAACTTACATATGCTGGCAAACCAAAAGGCTGAGATCCTAAGATAAATACTTGCTTGTGAAGACTTTGGAATAGTCTTCACATGGAACTAGTCTCCTGTCTAGTGCATGTTGATTTATTTTGGATCACAGATAAGGACTAGATATGTATGCTCACAGAGCATTCTTGGAGTATAATGTAACAGTATATAAGGAGATACTCCTTGTGGCCATATTTGGGTTCAGAAGAAAAGTGGCTTGCAGTTCAACCTGTTCAGAACCTGCCGTTTAATGTTTAAATACTTCCCTCACTCAAAAAAAGAAAGAAAACCCAGCTGCAAACCAGAACCCCTAACTTTTTTCTCATGTTTAAGGTGGGTCCTCTCTCCGTATTACTCTTTCTAAGCAGTTCTCTTGCTGAAGTGCTCTGGTTGTTCAGTTTTTCAGCTTTGTAGATGATGTAATCAACAAATACTGTGTTGCAAAGGCCTGAAGTGGGATGTACTCAAGAGTGTGCTGGTAGTACTGGATCTGACCAAAGGTCAGCTTAGGTCAGCATCTAGTACTGGATTTTTGTTCAGTGAACGTCACTTCAGTCTTTTTTAATATTTCCCTTGATGTGTACTCTGGAGTTTTCCACTCTTAAACTAAAAGTTATCTCTACCGTTGCGTACAGGTGCTGCAGACCTGTCCTTCAGGGGCTGAACTCTCCCTTAGAACCTACTTATTCTTTTGCAAGCCTGTGTTTTGTAGGTTAGTGAGTTCAGGAGTTTTAATTAGGCACAGAGGAAAAGTTTTTCTCATTGCTTTTGAACATTTCTTCTGATAATGCAGGCAAATTTATTCTCTGAGGAGCACCAAGTTCTTTCCTCAGTCCGGAACATGGGTGTAACCAGCTCAACTGCTTAAAAACAAACAAATCCAAAAGTTGATGGTTGATGCTGTGATTTTTCATGCTTGTTGCTAGGAATGTTAAGGCGTAGCTGTTATCACCAGTGGAAGCAGGGGCTTGTTGAAAACTTTATTTCCAAATATGTTGTTTAGCAGTTGTGACAGGTATTTGAAACAAAGCTTTTGGCATGTTTGTGCATAACTTAGGAAAGAGGAATGCGATGCGACTTCAAGATACTCATCTTCCACAGTCCCATAGCAAAGTCAAACTCTTGATTCTGGCTAGCTATGGGTCAAAGGCTCCTGTCTCGTGCATTAATTTTTTTACTTCAGTACCATGGTTGTCTTGTCCTGAGTTTCCTAGAAATTGAACAGTAGCTTACCTTGCACATTAAAAATAGCTATTTGATGACTAGAAAAAATACATGTTTAATTGAAACGTGTCCATTTCTTATAGAACCAATAATCAAAATTCTTTAGGCTTTCTTCAGAGAGACTTGAATGTGGACAGGCTTTTTAATTAGAAAAATCAAGTAGTTTTTTTTAACTGCCTTCACAGTTGCTTCTAGTGGTAGATACTTGTTCTGATCAGTGTTAAAACCTGAATTACGTTTGGTTCCTGTAGCAGTTTGAAATAGAGCAGGGTGATTCCTTTGGCTTTCTTGCACGTTGATTTTTAACACTGTTCATGCTTTCCTGTTGCCCTAGGTGAAATAGCTCTGTTGATGAACCGTCCCCGTGCTGCCACAGTTGTTGCTCGTGGCCTGTTGAAATGTGTAAAGCTCGATCGACCCCGATTTGAACGTGTCCTGGGTCCGTGCTCGGATATTCTCAAGCGAAACATCCAGCAGTACAACAGTTTTGTATCGCTGTCTGTCTGAAACCTTCTTCCCTATCCACACCATGCTTCACGAATGCAGACTGCTTTATTACCCTTGTGCAGAGCCACATTGCCACATTGCCACTGGCATTTGCAGCTTCCTGTCTGTTTAAAAAAAAAAAAAAATTGCTTATCATGGCACTATTTTTAATTTTAGAGCATATTAGTTCTGTGCTCTCTGTCCCTTTTAAATTAATAGAAAAACTTCTATGGAGATGTTTGCTCTTATGGCTTCTCTCTGTGCAACAGTGTCCAACTCGGGCAAATGCAGCCTTGCGTCAGCGAGGGAGAGATCTCCTGGCACCATGCCAGTTGCCATAGAGTATGGAGGTGATGGGGGAGTGGGTGGAAATGCTTTTAAAGGTGTTACTCAAATTGTTGGACAGATTTTAAGGCTGTGGTCATAATCTGCTGTATTTCTTTTGAAATGAGAACTGCCCTTGTAATGGCGCTTCTTGAGGCTTGGGGTTTTCTTTTTTTCTTTTCTTATCTTTTTTTTTTTTTTTTCTTTTTTGAATTTTCTGGGTACTGTAATCCTGGGTTTAATCGTGAGGCATCAGCTGCTAAGAAAGCCACAGCTGGAATATAACAGTATAATTGTTCCTGTGTCTGCTGGTTTAAGATTGCTTAGTTACATTTTTGTCAAGTGTAAATCAAAGCTTTTAAGGTTAATAGTTCTGGTGAACTACTGCAGATGTTACTTAATTTGCTGACTTGCCGCAACTGATCTTTTTTTTCTTGTTCTTTCTTCAGCGATAGATATACCATTTAAAACTCTTCCTGTTCAAAGTGGCAAGAACCAAATGTTACATTAAATGCCTAACTTTGGTGTAAGAGTGGTGCAGCTGTCTAGCTGTTAGTAATGTTCAAGTACTTAGGTGGGTGTAGAATTGGAAGCAAACATTTTACTTTCCCTGTGACTCTTGCTTGCTTTGTATTACTCGGCTGACTTTTTAAAGAAATGATCATCAGTTCAGGTGACCCTTTGTTACCAGGGGAAATAAATGTTGAGTATTTATGGCCAGCATCAGTTGTAGGGTGGCAAGATTGCTCGTCTGTGCAGATGCCATTATTCTTGGTAGAGAATGAGGCAGAAAAAGTGAATGTTCTAACTTCCTTGCAACACTCAGTTATTTTAAGTTTTTAAATTAGTTAATCCATAATTTTTAAAATGGTTAATTATAAATCTAGTTTGAATACAAAAGGTGCATTCTCTTTCCTTGCCAATGGAATTTACATGACACATGTTTCATACTCCTTCTTTTTTCCAAGTTCAGTATGTTGCGGAGTCTTAAATGTATTTCAGTATTTACCAGCTTTGTGTTACATTATTCTGTGTGCACCAGTACTTCCCAAAAGTTTTTACTGAATTCCACGGTTCAATAATGGTAGGCAATTTTTAAGGTTTCCTTTAAACTGTAATTTATATAAAAGTAGTGTAGGTTTGTATTTGGGAGTGACAGCAAGCAGTTTTGCATTTGTTGTGCAACTACTTCTAACGATGGAGCCCTCGTTTTATTTCCCTTCTGAGGGAATCTACGGATTCCAATTCAACAGACTTTCTCCCAGGCACGTAGACAATGAGAAAAGTCTTCTAATTGATGCAAAATAATAGTGAGGGTATCAAGCCTTTACAGAAGGTTTCAGGGTATTTCTGAACCTGAAATCCCAATAATGGGATTTAAATGCTTGCGGTTTGAGTTCTTTAGTCAGAAGATGTTGAGTAGAGGATTTCTGCCAGGGTCCTTAAGGAGTAAACAAATGCTACCTTTTCTGTGTTTTTTTTTTGGGGTGGGGTGGGTTTTTTGTAAAACTTTTCTTCAGTTGACTCTATCCAGGTTTTTTCTTCATATGTGTTCTTTGTGTTACTTTAAAGCACCAAAAACTGTAAACTAGTTAGAGCTCCACAAAAAAAAATGCACATTTTTTTTATATAAGGCTTTCTAATCCAGTTTCACTACCGCATCTTTTTAGCTTGCTGTTTACTCCCTTTTGTAGTTTTACCTACAAGATTTTAAGATAAATCAGCTAAGTCTGAGTTAAATATTAATCACAGTTATAGCTTTACCTTTGTGTGCAATTTAAATATGTTTGAAACCACAATTGGCATAGTTTTGCCTTAGCTAACATTCAGGGCTTTAGAAGTAATTTTTTGCTAGTCCGCCTTTAGCGAATTTATGAAGTCTATTGCCCTAGAAAGCTATAGTCAACCAGAGGACCATTTTTGTATTGTTATCTGACTATATAAGTCTGATTTACTGTATGTGCTAATATATTATATTCCTTTTGTTATAGATTGTCCTAATGGCAGGTAAAGCAATAAAATGATTTAAATTCTTAAATGCAATCAGCCTCTTTTGTTTTCCCCCTCCCATCCTTATATTGTGTTTTCCTTTGGCCTCAGAGCGTACATTATTAATGAGGTGGTAGAAACTAAGAAGCTTAATGGATTAGCTTTGTGTTAACTCTGGAGGCTTGTGTTCAAGTCGTAGCTTACAGCGCAACTGCACCTTCCCCTCCGGAGCCTGCTGGAGAGCGTGGTCCCCATGAGCCAGCCTGTGCCCCAGGAACTCCAGGCGAGTTCTGGCATCGTGCACACCACTGCTTTTGCAGTAAAGGTACCTGCGTCTTTTTCGAGTGTCTCTTAGCAACTTGCGCTGCTTTGATCTCTTGTTAAGGTTGTTAATTCCCAGCCTGACCACTGTTATCGGGGCTCATAAGCTTCTGTAAGTTGTCTGTTCCCATCTATGCATATACCCTTAATGAAAGTTTTGAACGTGTCGTGATTAATCATGAATGAGTTCTGGTGGACAGACAGTGAGAAATAGAAGAGAGGGTTTTTCATACTCTAATGAAGTAAGAAAAAAAAATTGAAGAGTGATGACCTGAAGCAGCTCAGACTGGACACGTTTTACATACAGCTATGAGAAAGCTATTACCCAACTTTGAAGGTACGTTAAAAAGTTACCATATAAAGGAGAATAAAAATAAGAAGCAACCTTGCAACCCCTGTTAGTGTACTAGCTATTTAAATATCCGTGGGTTTCTTTCCTTCATCCTGCCCTCCCTTTCTCCCATCCCCTTGACCAAAAAAAATAAAAAAAGGCTGAGAACAAGTTGTTATTATTGAAAGTGAAACTGTAAAACTTCCAACCTTATGACTTTTTAAAACTTATCTTCTGTTGCCGTGTTCTTCCTGTTCAAGCAACCAGCCAGCAGTCACCATTCCATGACACTGATCAAATTAATTTTGGACTTGTCACGTGTGGTTAAGCCCATAAAACATTGCCGGTAGAGGGAGATACAGCTTTGGGAATACAGCGTCTTGTACTGAAACAACCGCGGTGCTGGGCGTGCCAAGGGTGAGTCAAATCCTTTTATTTTCACGTATTCTCTGTCCCCAAGAGTGCAAAGGCCTGTAAGCTCCCCGGTGCTGAGAGTTGTTTGTTTGGGACTGTCTAAACCCCTGTTTTTGTGAAAGCTGGAAATGGAAGGACATGGCTAAATCGCAAGTCAGGAGGGACTAAGGGGCTGTGGTGTGGGGTTTGGGGTTGGCTGGGTTTGTGTGGGGTTTTTTGCTAAACTTCATGGCTTCAGAGTGTTGGAGGAATCTCTTCGCTACATAGAAACACTCCAAACTTCCTCAAATATACAATGAATAGAACAGGCACCTGTGGGGACATAAAGAAATTGCAACTACAGTCTCGCCTGTCCTTTTAGTGTGGAGACAGGTATATTGTAGAATTATAGTGGAGCTGAATGAAGTGCCAGTGCAGTCCCCTGTGAAAAATGGTAGCTGTGGCCAAAGGAGCTTTGTTCCTTCCTTGCATGATCCAGGCACTTATTAACAGCGTCACTGAGTTCTCTTTAGCTTGGGCACAAGTCCAGCCCATGAGAAAATGAGCCAGTGGTAGGTGCAGCAGCTTGCTGAGAACCTGTTAACTGCTGCCTGACAACATCTGTAGTATGGTTTTGGGGTTCTCTTCTGAAAGGCCTGCAATGCTGTAGGTGGATTTTGTTTAACTTCAAGGTTAGTTTAGAGTGAGCTATAGTGTATTGGTTGTGGTGTGTTTGGTTTGGGTTTTTTTTCCCTTAAGGACGATAATTTATCAACAAAGTTCTCAACTACTTTCCCTAGGTTGCCAGAAAGCTCAGTGCAGTTGTTCTTAAACAGTTAAAGGAAAAAACTTGTTACTGAAGTCCTCTTTAATAGCTATTTTTAAGCCTGTTGTTGGGGGGCATGGGGAAAACTGCACATTAGAAGATCTACAGTAACTCCCTCCCCATGCTTTTTTGTTCTCCAGTTTCTATTGCATCTCCTCAAAATGCGGTGTGTGTGGGTGGGGGGCAGGTTACCATTTCTGTTTTCCAGGGAACTCTTGACAACTAAAGTGATTTTAAAGCAAATGGGGAGCAAGATGACCTGAGCTAGAGCCCTCCCCCCACCACACACACACACTTTGGTGAGACCAAGAGGCAATGGACAGGCCTGATGGTCAGTACCGTGCAGATGCTCTTCAGTCTGACCATGCTGAATGAGTGTGTTGTCTCGGTGGCAGGTACTGCCCTCGTGAAGCAAGACTGCTCTTTTCTCAATACATAAGTCTTGATTACAGAACAGAGACTTAATAAGAGGAAAATGCTCTTGGCATCTCTTTATTCAAGCCTCATCCTTGGACCTGGTTCGTGTCCTTCGCTAGCAAGACCGAGATCCTGTGCAGGTTGAACAAACAAAGGGCCGTGTGTTCCCCCACCCTGCCAAGGGCATGACCAGCTCCAGAGCAGGAGATCACTGCTTTTCCACCAGGGAGCTGCTGTCCCGGGTGTAAGGGTCTGCTGTGGTCAGACCACAACTTACCAACACGCTGCCCCAGCACAGTAGCTTTGGTTGAATACCCAGCATAGAAGCCCAGCGTGATTCTTGAAGATCTTCTGAAGAGTTTCCCCTCTGTCTCTGCAGGTGTTTGCAGATGGAAATTACCAGCCATTAAACCTGTCACTTGCCATGCAGGAGTCTTCCCAGCCTGAGTTAAGGGCTGTTTAAGTGGACAACTTCACTCTGTCGGATGCAGGAGCCTCGAGCTGTGTGGTGTCATCGGCCACCACCTTGGCTTCTCCATATGTGTCTATGCATTTCTTCACGGCTTTCAGGATAAGCTGTAACCGTCTGTCCAAAGCCAAGAGATGGGGTTCGGTGAGGACAGGTGCCAGGCGGTCCTGCAAGAGGGATTCCCTCATCATGTCGCTGAGCAGATACTCTGGCTCAGCCAAGAGCTGGAGTCGTAATAACGTTGTCCTCTTTATTCTGGAAAAAAAGAAATCACACATCTTAATGCAAACTACTTGTGGCATCCTAGCAAGAACCAGCTGTCTGTGGGTGCCTTGGGTAGCGGGGAAGGAGGGAGGGCAGAGACAGGTGGAGATACTTCACAAAGAACTTTGGAACAAAACCTTTCCGTTTCTGAAGGAAATGAAAATTATTGCAGCAACCTCTGCTGCTTCTTTCGGTTTTCCAGACTGCAGAGTATTTGTACTGTGGATTTCTGTCACCAGAGAAAAACAAATAGAAGTTCTCAGCAATGAGTGTTCTTCCTCTGAGCCAGAGACTCCCCAGATTACTGCAGGATGGTGCCACGTTCCCAAGGATGACATTTATGGGCTGGGGGCAGAGGGGGAGGTAAAATGAACAGGCATGAATGAGAAAAAAATCTGTCAAAACTCTGAACAAAAAGAGGGAGTCTTTCCTGGAACTGATTTAACTGTGACTCTTCACCTTAAGAGGTATTGCAATTCAAATATTACTTCCTTTTGACAGAAATTGGGATGAAAAGCTATAATCTTGGAACACTTCTGGGAATGAAACTAAGTATTCTGAAATCACGTGTTTAATCCTCAGCAAAAGCGCTTTGATTTCAGCATCTCTAATACTAAAATTAATCAGTGGGTTTAATTACTGCCCTTTACATTTTGGAAACAAAGTAGTCCATGTTCGTGGAGCCATTCTGATTTAGCCGAGCCAGAATTTTCAGATGGGAAAAGGTGTAGTCAGAAACATTTTAACCAGCTGCAGAATTTACCTTTGTGCAATGGTAAATGTTATTTACCCAGGCCGTCAGCTGGGAACAGCGATCTGGCTCTCTGACGGGACACGTGCTGTTCAGGTGGCAGGGGGAAGGCTTGCTGCTGCTGCTGTGCCCGGCCCAGCAGCCACGGAATCACACCGGGTGCCAGCAGTGCTACAAGCAACGAGGTGCCAGCAGTGCTCTGGGGCAGCCAAGCGACCCGTGTGTCTTTGGTCAGCGATGCCTGTTGCGTTGCAGGTTGCGGGAGGGAGAAAGGTGCTGTGAGCGGCTGCCTCCTGCGTGGTGCTGGCACAGGGGGCAGGAAACTTCACCTGTGGCTGTTGTCCTGGCTGCCAGGCTTGCGTTGGTATTCCTGCAAACCCCCAAATAATCAATTGATCAAGCACTAAGGCTGGCAACGAGGCTTTAAATCGCTGCCGGAGCATGGCTGTGAGGTTCTGCTGCTGCCAGAGAAAGCTTTGCACGGAGCAGACGCGAACCGCGGTGCGTGCGCTTTGCTTCTAGGCGAGGGGTGACCGAGGAGCTGCTGTGGGTAAACACCAGCTGTGTTTGCTCTGGTCCGAGCTGCGACGGGGCTTGGAGGTGGAGTAGGGGATAGTCTGACCCTGTGGGGAATGGCGTATTCCATGCTGTCACACTTACATAAGAAACAGGCAGAAAGAACATGGAAGGGAGTGCGAGATGGAAATCCTGCCACTGGCCCCGCTCCTCTCCCACAGGGCGGTTGTAACCCCGCTGTTGTACTGAATCGCTGAAGATTTGACCCTGAGCCTTCTCAGGGTTTCACAAGCCAAGATACATGTGCCAGGTTAAGTGGGGGCTGTTTTCAGGCCTATCTGTACCTTCTTGAGGGTTTTGACCCTTTCAGGAGAAGGACCATCTCTTACTGCATGGCTACATTTGTGCTGTTTGCTATACATGGAGCAACGCTGGGAGGGCAGAGCCATGTGGGACAAGAACTGCTGTAGGAGCTGTGAAAGGTAGCTAAAAATACCAGTTTTAAATCTGCTGGAAGCCAAACTTAGAGAAGAACTCGGCTGGGAACAAGATGAACATGTTTGACAGGGAAGCGAGCAGCCTGTTCGGCATCCCTGGGGTTTGAGTGGTCCCTCGCGGCTGGAGGACTTGGTTCCTGCTTAGGTGTACACGGCTCAGCTTCACCTAGGAGCGAGGAGGTGACTCGGTGTGCTCAGTCCAGCCAGTTGGTCAGGGCAGGCTTGAAATCAGTGGCCTCTGCAGTTTTTATTCAGATAAACCTTTTTACCTCCTTTCCAAGCATTTTTGGATGCTTCCCCACTCCAAATGGATTGGCAGTTCTGGGAAATGAGGGCTTTTTGGTGTGTCCTCTGGGCAGCGTGAGTTGGTTTTACGCTGTTCTTGGCCTTAGTTGGCTTATTTCAAGGTGTGACTTGCAGGTGGTCTTACCACTGCCTTGTACAAGGAGAACCAAATTAAGAAGAGCTTCTGGGAGGTGGATCTGGCAGGATAGGAAGGATCTGACCTGCGGATATTACTCTATACAGGTCAAATTAAGAGGCAGAGTTAATTAACATGGCACAAAATAGGAGTCCAAGAGAAGGATTCACTGCGAGCTTGCAATTATAAATGAAAAGGCTGACTGGGTGCAAATAACAGTTCTTAAAATTAGATCCAGTAATACAAGTGTATGGGGAGAGAGTGCAGTTGACACCCCAGGGCTGAGATGGAGCAGGTACAGCAAGGAAATAGGTTAGGAGTCTCCTAAAGAGAAACCACAGGGACGAGCAGCATTTTCTGTCTCTTCAATTTAACTTTCAGCTGATGATTTATGTAAATTAATAAAGGAGGAAGATAGGATTCAAATAGGAAAATTTATGAACTTCTCCTTAATGCTACGGGAAGAAGAAACCTGATTAACTGGTAAGTTCTAACAGGTTTTTGGATGGATATTTCTGAGCTTCATGTCAGACAAATGGGGCTGATAGCACCTCATGTCGATGGGCTGGGAAATGCCAGTAGACCCTTCTGGAAGGGTTTGATCCAGTGGACAATGTCTCCTGGTCTAGCTGTGAAAACTTTTACACTTGCAAGGCCTTTTAGCTCCAACAGGGAAGTATCCAGGAAGGGTTGTTGTACAACACCGCAGCCGGCTGCAGCGCAGCAGAGCTTAATGCTCTGATAGAACAGCTTAATCCCTGTTTGAGGGATAATTTGCAATTCCCATGCTGGGGCGCCTGGCCTGCCCCCTTGGCTGGGATTAGCAGGGGTTTTCCCTGCACTGCTGGATGGAGCCAGATCTGGGTGACTTCCAGCAGTAAGTGCTGCTGGTCTGTTGTGGTGGGAACACTGATGTGTCTGGGAAGGAAGATGAAGCTGGCACTTACATGCAGCACTGGGAAAGCGGGGCCAGGATGGAGGTTTCATCATGGGAATGCCGCCCGAACCTGGGGGGGGGTGTAAAGCAGAGAGCACAGAGCTTTAGTGCCTGCCCACCACCTCCCCCCACCCCCATGTCCTCCCACAGCCTCACCCTCTGGCATTGTCCAGGTGTAAGAGGAAGCCGTCATCCCCAAACTTGGTGAACATTTCATAGTGGTGACGGTCCATGTTCCCTGGTAAAGGGCAGACAGAGGAACAGGGTTTCCCTTGCATGTGACCAAGCAATTTTCTAAACCATCCTACGTTTCTTTCAGCTCTGTATGAATGAATTGTTGCCTTGCTGGATGTGTCCCAAGATGCCCAGGGCTGCTGTTTTCTCCTTGCTGGGCCCCCTGGGGAGTAGGCTGGGGTGGGTCTGGGGGCTCCCCCTTGCCTGCACATCAGGAGGGGTTGTGCTGGCTGGCTGTGGGGAGACAGCAGTCTCCCAAACTTGTCTCTGGAGCAGAAGGGATGACTTTGAGAAACACCGTGGTGTGGGAGGGCAGACAGGCTGCTGAAGACCCACACAGAAGGAAGGAATGTTATTTCCCCCTCCATCATACCTATGAGGAAGTCAAATATGGCCATGTCGATGATGTTAAGCAGCCGGTTGCCGTTGCTGTAGGGGTAGATCTCCTTCACCGTGTTGCAGTAGAGCGGGTTCACTTCCCACCTGCAGAAGACGGAGGAGAAGGGAGAGATGCACTCAGGGGTTGCTGCTGCTGTGTCCCAACAACATGCCAAGGTTGGTCTCCCATGCGGAGATGAAGACTTAAATCTCCCTCCTTGTGCATGCAGGAGACTGGAAGTCAAACTCAGTC
This sequence comes from Microhierax caerulescens, assembly GCA_035590215.1. Lineage (NCBI taxonomy): Eukaryota > Metazoa > Chordata > Aves > Falconiformes > Falconidae > Microhierax > Microhierax caerulescens. Next base: position 123,295,286 of record JAVJGJ010000001.1, read on the forward strand.
AGTGCCTGGGCATTAAGAGTATTAGATTAATTACAGGCAATCTGGGAACCTTGGCTTTCCTCTGCCTGGACGTACAATTTCTGTGTGTGTCTGTACCCTCTCATTCTCCTTCCCATGTGCTCCCTGCAATGCAGATACGGGAAGCAGCATCATTTACCCACTTACTCCTCTTTTTCATCAAACGAGTAGGACCGGATCCATGGGTTCGGGATGGAGAGTCGTGGCGCCAGGTTGAGGGATGGCAGGAAGGCAGAGAGGGACCCTTCCAGGAGGTGAGGGTTCCCACACACCGCGTACTCAGTCTTGCACATGTACGGGCACTTGGCGAAGAAGCACACGTTGCTGGCTGTGGGGAGAAGCGAAGAAAAAAGGAGAGTGGGGAAAGGAGCTACGATCTGTAGGGGCCACAAGATAGCCTGGACTGACTTCTTCCCCGTGGCATGATGGCGACTGCATATATTGTGGCACATGTAACAACATCATGGATGTGAAACTGCCAGATCATGGGCAATACCTGGATTTTAGTCAAGGGACAGACTGGTCCCATGTTAAGGCAAAGTTAGGAAGAGGGGGCAGGTGAACAGACCTGGCAGCTGGTCCCTGCTTGAGGCTGTGAGAGGGCCACCTCCGCTGTAGCCGTGTCTTTGTGCATCTGTTTTATCTAGGCGTTTTATTTCTGCGCCACAGCCCAAGTCCTGCCACCCCCCCTCGCCTGCAGACCCTGCCCTTCCACCCACCATGGACCAACACGTCCAACCCCAGCTTGCGGCAGCCCAGCGCTCGCCTACCTGGTGAGACGAAGAAGACGCTCTGCAGGATCTCGTTCTTGGTGACCTCCAGGATCTCCTTGGTGACATTAATCAACCTCCCAACCGTGGGTGGCACCCTCCGGAAATCCAGGATCCTGCACGAGAGGGACAGCGGCTCAGAGTCTGCGGTGCAAAGGGGTGTTACTGTGCAGGATGGCAACACGGGGCGGCAGACGCTGCCCTCGTCCCTTCCGTTGGTAAACTTTTTGATGATTATGCCTACATGGATTTTTTTTCTTTTTTTTTTTTTTCTTCTCCCAGCTTCTTTCTAGTAAATAGCCTGCATCTTTACCCCCTGGACCAAAATGTGGCTGAGTTTGGATTTTGGTATTTTAATAGCTGCTGCCTGGAACAATCTGGATCTTCTCCAGGATTCATGTCTTTTTCCCTAACTGGTTTCTCCCATCCCCTTGCACATAAGCAGGGCTCTTCAGGTGCCAGAACAGCCCTTCAGGCTCTTCTATAGTGCTGGGTTTGACACAGAAAGATGTGTTGAACCCAGTAAACGCAGCTGAGACAGCAGGAGGTGAGGAGGCATCACCCCACTCAGAGGCACTCATGCCCAGCTGATTCATCTAAAATATTCTTAAAAAAATCAGGGCCTGGGGCAGAAAGGCATTCATGTCGGTGAGTGGAATTGCTGATTGCTGAGTTAGTAACACGGGGTCAGCCAGTGAATGCTGTGCTTTGCTCCTTGGGCAATGCCCTCTGCTTCTGAGAATTGGGCAGAAAACAGGATTTGGCTTGTTCCTTATTGAGCAATGTTTAAAGAAGGAAAGAATCGTTTGCTTTCATCTAGTGTCTTTCAGCTCTAAAAACCACAAAGCACTTCAGAACAGCACTCCGGCCTCATTTTTCTGGTGGCGGGGCTGGGATGCAGAGAGGTAAGCTGATGGTAGCAGAGTCACTGTGGTGATGCAGGGATAGAGCTGGAACGGGAATTCAGCCCCATTCCTCGCTCAGAGTTTGGGCTACAGGACTCACAGTCGTGTCCCGCTTTTCACATAAGTTGGGTGTGGGAACTGGAGACCCCCATCCACCACCATCATCATCAGGGATCATTTTCCCTGGATGTTCAGTGCTCATCCCATCGAGGGGAAGAAGGCTGCTGCCTTCCTCTTCTAATAAGGGTATTTTTGATTTTATTAAATATCGAGCCTGCTGGGGAGAGGAGCCAGGTTAATTGCTGATTAGCTGAGAGCCTGAAACTGCATCGCTGCAGTTTATCTCCATCCAAACCACAGTGTGATTGCTGATGGAGCGTGTGACTCCCTCCCCGGGAAGGGATCCAGGCTGCACCCAGAGCTCCTCTTCGCACTGCGATGCATGACAGGGAGCACGTGCGCGTGCCTGTGGGATGGCTGGGCGAGGACGTGACCCGCTCGCAACCTGGACTTCATCTGCCAGCCTGTCCTCGTGCGCTGGCCAAGGCAAAGCTGGCTCCTGGGCTTCAGGCGGGAGCCACCCCGTCCCCAAATCACACATCGGCTCTCCAACGGGTGCAGCAAAGCAATCGCTCGTCCGAGGCTGAGCGGCCCTGCAGGGCTCGGCGCCGCTTTCCTCGTGCCCAAGCTTTCTGCAGGCAGAGGAGCGGGCGGCAGCAGGTCCCTACCTGTCCAGGTGGAAGGCGGCGATCTCCGCGTTGTGCCGCTGGAAGTCAACGAAGTAGAAAAAGTCCTCAGGAGTCTCTTCCTCGCGTTTCTGCCTGGGAGAGAGCAAGGGGGTTAACCCAACCACGCAGAGCAGCGCGGGCAGCTGGGCGCGGGGTGGTGGCAGGAGGATGGTGCACCCATGGTGCGCCTGGGGACAGCTGGCACGTGGCTGTCCCAAAGTGCCCAGTGCTGAGCCGGAGCATCACCCTGGTGCCGGGTGGGTCAGGGAGGTGGAAGGGCTGGCTGTGGGCTTTAACACATCTGTGCCACGGCTTACACCCACCTGGGACAGTGTTTCAGGTGGGTGCATCCAGGGATGCTAGAGGCCACGCTGTGCTTCTCATGTCCCCACGGGAGGCAGAGAAGAGGTCAGGTTTGAACTCTTACATCCCTCCGATGGGAACACCAGCTCATTTAATTTCATTTTCTGGCTGCCACACAGTGCCCCAGTTTGTGTAGCATGTGAATTTGCATGCTCAGCCTCCCAAGCAGCTGTGCATCACAGGAAAGCCCACAGGCACTGCTGAGCCCTTCTGGCTCAGCTGAGTGCACGGATGCTTTCCCTCTCCTCTGGGACCTGCCAGACACTGGGCAGAGGTGGATGGAAACCAACAGGAGAGGAGCTGGCTGCTTTCTGGATGAGCAGAACGTCGTAGTCAGTGTGCTGCCGGCTGCCCTGCCTGTGCGCAGAAAGGAGAGGGGGAATAAATGTGAAGAGTCCCAAGAGGCTACAAGTAAGTGCAGAAGCAATTGAAAACTCCTATTTGAGGTGACTGGGACTGATGGCTGTTTCTTGGAAATACTCTGAGGAATCCAAGGAGAAACAAGGGAAAACACAAAGTCAGCTGGGGAAGAGGAAGAAATGGGCAGAACAAGTGTCCCAAGGTCCTTTGCCATCTGGCATCTATAAACTAAGAACTTTCCAACATCAGTAAGCAGTGTGGGAACACCGGTGTTTATCCGTGCATGCCTCTGGGATGGCGCGAGCAGCCAACAATAATTAAACCTTTTCAGCTGTCAAGGTAGCTGAGTGCAGGGGAGGAACGACGCGGCTGCGGCGTGGCTGTCCCCGCCAAGGATGCTTGTACCCCGCGCCGCAGGGCTCCTGGGTTCATGGCTACGCGGGGCACTGGGGGGCTTGGTGGGGGCTCTGCTGCGTGCCTTACCTCATGGGCTTGAACATGGCTTTCCCGAAGTCCTGGAATCTGAGGACCAGCTTCAGGTGCACACCGCTGGGCTTCACGACTTGGGGAAGAAAGGGGACGTTAGCCGCCCGGAAAGCCTCCCCGGCGCGCGGTGAAGCACCGGTTACACGCTGTGCCACGATTCGGCTTTCCACCCTGGTAAGCGCATCCCATCACTCCTTCCAGCTGCTCCCCTCTGCTTCTGCGGCTATTTTTCCTCTCTCCCTCTCCCCTGTGCCAGAGATTTCCCTCTAGCATTTCTCTCAACAACCATTTGTTACGTCCCGTTGGGGAGTTTTTTCTCCTCCCAGTACAAACCAGTGGCGTACTGGTGTCCTGGCACCCACATCCCAGCCTCTGCTGGCGGTTTAGTGGGTGGGAGAAGGACCTGGCATTGCCTGGCTTTACGTTTCCCTTGCTGAGCTTCGGATGGAGGAGCTGGGATGGGGTCAGCTGAGGTGGTGGCATGCGAGGGGACAGCAGGGACCTGAAGCATCGCACTCACTCTGGCTGCAGTCGCAGGCTCCCAGCAGCGCTTTCTCATCCTGGCTGTAGTCTGCAAAGGCAGGAGGAGCGGTGAGACCCCCGCTGGGCTCAGTCTCTTGCTGCTGACCCCCCTCCCAGCACTGGGCATGCAGGGGAGCCCTGCCTGCATGCCCATGGCAGCCCCAGTGGCGTTGGTGGGCGGTGAGGGGTGCGGTCCCCTTGGGGCGGGGGGTGCTGAGCCAGCCTGTCGGGACTGAACTGCTGTGCGAGGGGTCCCCAGCATGGCTGGCACCAGAAAATTGCTGCATTAAGGGCCACAGCCTTCCTCCAGCCTCAAGGTAAGGGCACGGCAACTGCCCAGCCTGTAAGGAAGCTGATATAGGGCTGGGAGCATCCTCCAGCAGGTGACAGCCCCTGCCTTGTTTGCAAAAGTAATCTGGGGGGGCTGCAGCCCCCCAGCCCCATGCAGCTCCCCCCAGCCCCAGTCCTGTGGCAGGAGGGTGCTTACCGGCACTGATAGTGGTAAAGTCTTGCATGTCCCGGAGGAGCCTGTTGACGGTGGGGCTGGAGCGCGGGTAGAGCCCATCCCGGCTGATGCCCAGGTGGAACTGGAGCCAGCTGGCCTCCGGCCGCAGCGGCACTGGTGCTGCTGGGGAGGTGAGGTTCAGCTCCTCCCTGTAAAGCTTGTGTCTCCTGGAAGAGAGCAGTGAGGGGGTGATGAGGATGAGCCAGGGGGTGAAAACCCTTACTGCTCTGAGCCCGGGGGGAGTGGGGAGGGTGCTGGGGATGTCCTGGTGTCGGCCGGGATAGAGTTGATTTTCATCTCAATAGCTGGTACAAAGCTGTGGTTTGGATTTACTATGGAAAGAATGCTGCTCACGCTGATGTTTTAGTTGTTGCTAAGTAGTGCTCGCTCTATATCCAAGGGCTTTTCACTTTCCCATGCTTTGCCAGCAAGTGGGTGCACAAGAAACTGGGAAGGAGCAGAGCCAGGACAGCTGACCCCAGCTAGCCACAGGGATGTTCCATAGCACAGAGCGTCACACTCAGTATATAAACTGGGGGGAGTTGTCTGGGGGCTGCCGATCACTGCTGGGGGACTGGCTGGGCACCGGTCAGCCGGCGGTGAGCACTGCATTGTGCATCGCCTGGGATATTCCCTTGGGTTTTATTCCTCCGTCTTCCTCTCCCCTTTTCATTACAATTATTATTATTGTTACTATTATCAGTAGTAGTAATATATTTTATTTCCATTATTAAATCATTCTTCTCTCAACCCACAAGTTTTACCTGTTTCTCTATTCTCCTCCCCACCCCACTGCGGGGGGAGCGGGCGAGCGGCTGCACGGTTCTCAGCGGCTGGCTGAGGTTAGACCACGACAGGGGAGCAGAGCTGGGGGCGTGGGGTGGGTAAAGACCCTGTGTGTTACCCAAGGGGAAGCTGAGGCAAGGAGCAATGACTGAGATGGTCAAAGGTCTTGCAATTTGTGCCACCTTCTTGCCTCTGCAAAGCCCTGAGAAAGCAGCCTCAAGAGGGAAGACAAGGGACTCTGTTGTCTTCTCCTCACCCCATCAGGACCAGGAAGGGTGTCAGGGCATGGCTGGAGCTAAACCGCATCCCCAGCACCACAGGAGCTGGCCTGTGTGGTGGATGAAGGAAGAGCTGCAGGTTCCAGGCCAGAGTTGGGGAGGGGATGTGATGTGACAGCAGGTGACTTGGGTCTTGACTGCTCAGTGAGGAGTCTGGAGAGCCCAGCAGAACGACAGGGTCTTGTCCAAGCGAGCCTCCACTGAGGACTGTCTTTCTTGTCATTGCATGTCTGACAGTTTTCTCCTGAAGCCAGAGGTCCCAGGCGGAGAAAAAAAAATATTACCAAGATAGAGCCAGAGATTGCGCCTGTGACCAGATTCACAGCCCTTGGTCTGGTGAGCAGGGACGTGGTGAGGCCATCGGCAGCATCCTGCGCATCACCTCTTCGGATCAAGGTTGAACCCGGCCCTTTCTTGGCAGGTGGAGCCGAAGGGGCCTCCCAAGTTCAACAATAACCTCAAAACATCTCCCCACTTGATCAGTGTTTTCCTCAACCTTGAGACCTCTGCAGCTGGGACCCACACTTTGCCAAACTGCAACTGAAAGGTCACTTACTCCACCCGGCAGGGGACAGGGCGTTAGTTTCTCATTAGCGCTGGCCGAGCCGTGTACGGAGTAGCTGGTCCTGATAAAGGCAAAACGAAGTTCAGTTGGCACTGAAAGTGCCAAGATACATCCGTGAAAGAAAACAGGAGCTGGGGGCTGATCGCGAGTAGGACACTACCCAAGGCTGGGATGGAGCAGCTGGAGGGAGGGCAGCGCCACATGCCTTGCTAGACCCGATCCCGACCCTCAGCAAAGCACGCTCAGGGAAACACAAAAGATGAAAAGAGATGTTTTGCTACCCCTTTAGTTTCTCCTATTTTTCTTGATTTTTTTTTTTTTTTTTTTTTTTAGGTTTTGCCCAATGCAAACAAAATCGAAAACAGGGAGCAGAAGGAGGCGCGTGCGGGCACCCGCAGGCATGGCAGGGTGTCCCCCGGCACGGCGGCAGGGCTCTGCCGGGCTGGCTGCGCTGCACAGCTTGCAGCGGTGGCTGCGGCAAGCAGGTGCTGACCATGCACCGAGGCATTTATCAGCTGAGGAGGTGGTGCTGGTGGCTGGAAAGGGCTCACTGGTGTTGCTGGGTTTTTTGCTTCCCTGCTCAGACCAGTAGGAAAGCATTGGGTTTTGGCTGGGTTTTCTTTTTCCATCATCTTTCTCCATCCAAGCAGGCTTGTGGTTAGTCCGGTCTAACCCTGAGCAAGGGATGAGCCCTGCTGGTGGTGAGGGACAGTTTCGGTAGCACCCCGGGAGAAATCCAGGAAGCAGAGAGACTGTGGCGTATCTGCAGGTCAGAGCAGCCTGTCCCCTCTCCCAGCCTGTTTGCCTTTCAGCTGGACGGGGTCCGCTGCGGTGCGAAGTCCACGCGTGCAGGGTCGGGCCCCAGGCTGGTGGTGCATCGTGCGCAGCCCAGCCCTTTGCCCAGGCGATCTGCAGAGGAGGTAGAAGCTCCCCGAGACAGGAGGCGGCGGACACAGGAGCATGGCCAAACGGGGGGTTTGGCTGGCAGGCTGCGCACAAGGATGCGGCCCTAGGATGCTGCCGGCTCCAGCAGACGTGCCTTGACCTTCCAGCACACCAGGTCTCATGGGGGCAAGACACAACCTTAGCCCCCACACTGTGGCCAGGGATAATAAAGTCCCCAGTGTAACTGAGGAGAATGACTCAGGATTTTTCTCTAGGGAAGCTGCCCAAATATTTTACCATATTTGCTCTCCTGCCTCCTGTACACACAGGCTGTTCCCCCTGGGGTGGCAGTAGATCACCGATGGGGGAAAAAAATGCACCAGTTCTGCAAGGGGAGGCAGTTCCCAGCACCCATGTGGTCCCTGTCCCGGGTGAGCTGCTGCAGGGCCAGCGAGCCCCTTTCCAGCCTTCAAACCCCAAACGCACCTCCCTCGACCTCCCCGTTTCCTTCAGGATTCCTGAAATATTTCTCTGTAAGAACAGATCTCTGCAAAAGACATAACGGTATAAAAAAGCAGGTTCTTCTGTACCTTGCTATAAATAGCCCCAGGGCTGCCCTAGCTCTCCGCTCAGCCAGCTCGCTGCTGGGCTGCGAGGGGCACAGCATCAGGCTGCTGGTGTCCAGCACCGAGCTGGCTGCAGAGTCTGGGGTGTTGAAGCTGCTCCTTGAAGGATAAAAACGAGCCCTGGAGTTTTTAAGGGTTTTGCTGTTTTTTGGTTTTGAAGAGGTGTGGATGTTGTTTTTTGCTGTTTCCTTCCTGCATCCCCATCAGTCGCTCCAGCTGGTTCTGCGTGCTGCAATCAAACTCCTGGTCCTAATTGAAGTGCTGGGGAAAAGCAGAGGAGTGGGCAGTGCAGCCAGCACCGTGGAC
>JAVJGJ010000001.1:123312242-123327360 GCA_035590215.1 Microhierax caerulescens
GACAGGGGTGGTGGGCAGGGATGGTGGGCAGGTACTGCAGGCAGGGGCGGTGGGCAGGGGTTGCAGGCAGGGATAGTGGGAAGGGGTAGTGGGTAGGGTCACTGCCAGCCCCTGGTGTGGAGGGGGGGGGGAGCCACAGCCTGGGGGAGGAGCCATGGTAGGGAGCCCCACCCATGGGCGTGGCCAGGAGGGGCCAATCAGGGAGCGGCACTGCCTATAGAAGCACTGCTGGTGAGCAGCTGGGGAGGCCAGAGGGAGGAGGAGGAGGTGGTGGTGGTCCCCAAAGAGCCTCTCCCAGCCTGGGTGTAGCATCCTGCCCTGGCAGGGTCTGGGGGTTTTTCCCAAGGACAAAGGAAGGTGACACCTCTGGCAGGGTGTCTGGGGGGTCCCCCTGCCTGTCCCCCCTGGGGCTTTTTCAGCACCAGGGCTGTGTGAATTCCCTCCCTGGTCTCTGCCCTGCTGGTTCGGTGTGGGAGCTGCTTGCTGTTGCTCTGGGCTGTCTCATGCTCTGCCTCAGCTTGTAATTAAAAATGAAATATCTGGGCTAAGTGCTTAAATGAAGAACACGTTTTTGGTAGCTGACAGTACAGAGAAAAGCCCTGGAGACCCTGGTAGGCCAATTAGTACCTCTCTGCTTGCATTGGAGATGAATCTTTTGAGAGAGGAAGCCTGTTCACACCAGAGGACTTTTTTGTTAAAAAAAAATTGCGATTATAGGGTATAAAAGGAAGTGTTTAGAAACATGCAAAGTGGGAAAGAAGTCTGAAACCTCCTTTGCTGCGGGACAGGGAAAGCAGAAGGTGTGAGGTGCCCCAGGCATGACACCGCCTGATGCTTCCCCAACCTGCCAGGTGCTGGCAGCAGCTCCCATCAGCTCGTGGTTCCATTTTCCTTCTCCCGTCTACCTCTTCTGGCTGCTCCTCAAGGCTCATCCCCTTGGCCTCAGCGAGCTCTCGGCTGCTGTGGGCTCTTGAGGCCGGGCGGTTCCTATCCTACTTGGCAGTTAGCTTTTGCACCGCTAAGCACGAACAAGACGAAACCACCTTCACGCTCCAAGAGAGCAGCTGTTTCTGGGCTGTCTCCTCCATCCCGGTTTTGCTTTCCCCCCACCCCCTCCCCCCTAAGTCTCTGAAGCTGGTGTGTGCATTTAGAGCAAAGTCCTGAGTGGCTGTGGCAGGTCCCCGTGGCTGGTTCCGCCACCGGACCATCCCGTCCCAGGAGGGTGATAAGTCATGAAACCCTTGCCCGGTGCATGGGGTCTCCGGAGGCTCCAGCTGTGCTTCCCTGCGCTCTCATCCGAAGCCCGGCTGATGGATACCGCGCTGGGAGCCTGCACAAGGTCTGTAACCAGCAGAGCTCATGGAGAAAGGTGGTGGTGACCTGCACGCAGCCCAGCACGTGGGCAGGGTTGCTGCTGCCTGCACGTCCCCTGCAGCGCGGGTGACACGGGGCTGTTTATCTTGGACTGGGGTGGACTGGAAAACAGCACTGACCTCTTAAGCAATGCTGTTTGGTTTTTTTTTTTTTTTTTTTTTTTGCCATACGGCCAGTGGCTCAGCTTGCGCTGAGTTTATGAGATCTGATTTCCAAGATAGTAAAAATAAAACAATCCTCTCCAACAGCCGGACTCGCTGGCTGGTGTCGCCTGTGCCGGGGAGGAAGGGAACAGCGTGTCTGTGTCGTTAAAGGTTAAATAACAGCAAATCGCATTTCTTGTCTGCAAATGATGCTGGGCTGTGTACGCGCATCCTTTAATCGGTATTTAGTTTGTTGAATTACTTTTATTGGTAGTTAACTGTGTATTGGTCTCAGTGGAACATCTGGTCTGTGATTTGAAAAGAATATTCTTCAACCCTTGCTGAGTGCAATTATTTTTGGATACAAGTGGAGGCTTTAGAGCCATTTAGAAGATAAAATGCAGATTGTTTGCAGAGGCTTTTTTTTTATTCTAATGGCTTTCAAAGAGAGGAACTTTTATTATTTTTTTCCCCCTATTGTTAGCAGGCAGTGCAGTTGAAACCAAGCAGAGGGGCTGGGAAGAGGCACAGATGTTCCTTCTGCCGTTGTCTGGCCCAGGCACCCAAACCCAAGGCGGAGGGTTTGAACCTCCCTCCGAAGCCGCTGTAACATCTTCCAAATCCTGCAATAGCTCGGCTGCCCACCAGTTTCTGGGTAAAACCACTGAGGGCTGGTGTGGGACTCCCTATAGAGTATTTTAAAAGTGTGCCAGTGGATGGGACAAGGATTGTTTACAAAACAGAGAAGATGAAGGGCTTTTTGCTTTTTTCCTTCGATGGGAAAATCACAGATGGATCCCAAACCTCCGACTCTCAGCCCTGTACCAGTTCAGACCGCAAAAGTAAATAGCCAGTCTCTTGGTTGTGAGCATGGTAGGCTGTGATAGCAACTGGGACACCTTTATCCTCAAGAGTATATGTTATTAAAATAAAATAAGCCAACAAACATTAATTTGTCAGTAGATAATAAGTTCTCTTATGAGTTAAGTGTAGTTTTTATATTATGTCCTTCCGTGGGGGAGGCTGGCTGAGTCCTCTTTGTCTGCAAGAACAGTGTTTTAAATTGTTTAGAAGGAACTATACAATCTTGGCTGCTGCTTGCTGTGGCCATTGTACATCTTGTCCCTGTGAAGACTGCAGGCAGGGAGGCTGTAAAATTATGGCTGCTTTTTAGTAGGAAGATAAAGTGAAACTGTTAAACCAGGTGAGGATGGATACTTCTAGTTTATCCTGGGGAAATACTGTTATAGGTGAGATCCTGGATTTGAGAAGGACCTTGGGTGGCATTGGAAGTGCCAAGGGATCAGTCATGGGATGAAGGAGAGGCTTTGGCTGTGTGTGTTTTCAGGTGAAAAGGGCACTGCCAAGGGAGATGGAGGAAAATGATGGCAGAGACAGTGACTCCCTGACCCTTCCCTAAAAGCTTAAGAAGAAAAAGGGTAAAACCCAGCCATGACCTCAGGGTTGGGTGGGCACTTTGCTTGTGGCTGGTTCTTAGGTGGGAGCATCTCTGCCAAGGCAATGCTTGTGTCACAGCAGGGTGAAAGTAAGAGCAGGAGATCCCGGGCCCCTGAACCTCCAAAATGCTTCAGACCTCGCCTGTGGTTGCACGCAGAGGCAGGCTGGGGAGCAGAGCCCAGGGCCCCAAACTCCAGTTTGAAGTCAACCATGCGCTCGTTTGGGTTGGGGCTTAGTAACAAGTTTCAAAAGGAATGCTTATGCCTAATAATAGTAATAATAATAATAAATCAGTGTTTCATTCCAACCCCTCTGTATACCTTGATATTTGGAAATGCCCTCATGTTTCCAAGCTGCAAGGGAAAGAAAATGAAAGGGAGTGAACTTCTCAATTGCAAAGTTTTGGGTTTAGTATTGTTTGTTATACTGAGGGAAGGGAGGAAAGTCCTTTCAACTTCCACCTACAATTAAACTTGTTAATTAAAAAGCACCAGTAAATTGGGATGGTCAAAAGCAAATGGCAGGGCAGCCATCCGTTGCTCCCTGCTAGCTGAGGATGCTGTAGGTGTGTGTATGAGTCTGATGTCAGCTGCTGGGGAAGTTCCTCCCCCTTCCCAGGCAGCCTTTGTGGCACCACATCCCTGCTCAGCTTTTCCTGAGTTTGTTTTTTCCCTTTTTGTTTTGTATTTGTTTTTCCCCCTCCTGACCATATTAATCTTTGCCGCTCACCAGGGTCATCTTAACCTTGGCTCTGCGGCTGGCCGCCGGGAACAGCCCGCTGGGTGATAACTCTTCCGGGGGAGCTCTCTTTGTGGACATAGTATTCGGTAATCAAAGTAACGATTCTGGAACACAGCGCTCGTGCAGGGAGCTGCGCCCCAAGAATTTGTTAAATAGCTTATTCTGCAATAAACACAACATAAATTTAAAAAGAAAAAAAAAATCTGAACAAATGGAGGAGCTGGGAAGGACCTCAAGAGGACAACTTGTTCCTAAGGATGCCGGAATCGATGTGCTTGCTGGATCCGGGGAATTGACACCCAGATTGATTGCCTGATGGCTTCTCCAGCTTTCTTGCCATCAAAACAGCTTGAACTCTTTGGGCCCTAACTGCTTGTCAGCTTTGCTTCCTGTTTTCTCACTTGGTTGGAAGTCAACAGTAATGTTGAGATTTTTTTTTTTTTTTCCTTCTTTACCAGTAGGATGTAAAATAAGGAGAATCAGTGAATCTCTTGCACTAACATAAGATTTAGTACCCTGCCCAAGAGCTGCTGAGCCTCTGTGTGTTTGCCCAGGAGGAGCCCGTGGTTGTCTTCAGCACAACCGTGCATTCAGAGCAAATTAAGATGCAATTATGGCACTGGGACTTTCCTGTAGGTTCAAATGTTGCTGTATAAAATGCCTGTAGCGTTTTAAACACGGGTTCTCAAGCCAGAACAATGAACTTTGACTCCACCAGCCCTCTAGTACTGTTACAGTTTGTTCATCCCTGCACGGGGTGGGGGATGCAGAAAACTCGCTGCCCTGCTGGAGAACCAGCAACAAGATAATTTTTGAAGCAAGAAAATAATCAGGATAATTTTAATGAGGGTGGGAAGGAGGAGTCTCTTAGCAGAAAATTCAGCTGTTATTCAACTCTGTCCTTCCTTGATTTCCTTATTAACCCTTAGTCCCCCCCAACGGGGAGCACCAGGGCAGGGCACACCATGCAGAGCAGAAAGCGAGTTGCTCTCTGGATGGTGAAGGTTGATCAGGGGAACTGGGGTGAACACAGAAGTACCCGGACTGCTTGCAGCTGGGCTGGCTCTTTTGGGACACATCATCAGATTAGCAGGTTTTCCTGATAGCCCCTGAGAAAAGCACTCGAAGCAAGCAGTTGACTGGAGCGGGTTGAATGCACAGGCCAGTGCCAGGATGGGTGGCAGGGGCAGCTGGTGAAGAGGGGACGTGGGGACATGCTGGTCACCTCAGCCAGGCGAGCAGGGGTGAGATGTCATCTCTGGACCTGGTCTGGAGGTTCTGGTGGTTAGTCCTTGATTCCTACATGACGCATTTTACTAAGGTTTAGGGCAATATTAACCACTTTCAGCTCTGCCTGGTTCTGCTTCTGTCTCTGCGCTGTGGAGTTTTGGGTGCTGCAATGAAAGCCTGGACAACTGGGGTGCAGCGAGGACCTCTGGACAGGGACTGAGAATGTCACTTTTCTGCATTCCTAGGACCTCCAAGAGTAGAAAACATCTTTGACTTTCATTCTTTCCATATTTCCAAGCTTCTGCAGTCCATGGGAAAGGGCACAGGTAGACCTCCTCACCCAAGCACAGTGTGCTCGATGGAGAAAGCCTTGGAGAGGCATGATGCCAATTTTAGCACAAGTTCCTGTAACAGAAATAGATCTTCCTGAGCACACACTGAAATCTTAGTAAATTATATCTCAGGTTAAACTATTTATTAAAGTGCCACAGGGGAATTTTGGGCTAGCTGTGTACATCATCACGGGAGATAGGCTGAAAATTACAGTAATTTGGAAAAAACATGGATTTGAATCTTAGGGCCTGTGGTGAAAGCCAATGCAAAATGAATTATTTCACTTAACAATTCATATTCACACATTCAGCTGCAGCCAAAGTATTTCTATATTTCTATAGCATCACATTTCTCCACTGACTTACCAGGCGTAGCATGAGAGCTTTTTTTTTTTTTTTTTTTGGGGGGGTTGTGCTTGTTCTTGGGTTTTTCATTTCTGCCTTTGTTGCTTATCCTGAGGCAAATGCCAATAAAACAGACTTTTTCATCTGCTGTGTGCAGTAACCACAGGGAGTATTTTTTCCTGCCCATGGTAATGTGTCTTTTCTGATGGTGGGAAGCAAAAGGCTGTGGAGCCCTTGTCATTTGTGTCCTGGCTGGTGGAACTGCAGAGCCTTACTGATGTGTAGGGATGTCTAATCTTCATATAAAAAATGGTCAGGGCAACTGTTTAATTGGCAGTCAGAGAAGCCTCAGCTGTTCCTGAGAACTGCTGAAATTGTCTTTGCTTGCTGCTGCTCCTGGTGTTCCTCTGGGTCTGTCTGTCACCCTACGGAAATCTCTGGAGGCCAGAGGGTGATGGGCAGAGTATCGCTGTTGTGAGAGGGACAGTTTGGGCTCAGAGGGGTGAGTGACCTCCCCTCTACATGGGTGACAGTCTCACAACAAGGTTACCCCTCCGTGCTCTCTCCTGCGCTCCAGATTTGCTCAGGAAAGTGGGATCCTTTGGCTCCCCTTTCCCGTATACCACCTCTATGCTCCCGTGAGAGGTTTTTCAAGTCATTTACGAAAATTCCCTTCAAATTCTGATGCTTGCTTGGTTAGAGCCGGCTGGAGTTCAGCGCTTCAGCGCTGTTTCTGTAGCACACAGCGGTGTAAGAGGTCAGTGAAACCTCGGCAGCTCAATGCACGATGCTCCTGGCCGGAGTGTGAAAGTGTTTCTTACCGCATTTCTTATTGCACTCCTCTGGTGTGCAGGGCTGAGGTCCTCAGCAAAGCTGATTTTCTTTCACTACCAACAGCTGTGGCTCTGGGGGGAGTTTTAGCAAGTCGTAAAGTCGTCTGTCACACTCAGGAAGATTTTTCTTCTCTTCCCAGTCTTGAATTTAATTTTAAATAAGTAATTATTAATGCCAGGGTCTCTTCAGTCTATGAACAAATGAGATAGCGGGAAAGGAGCTATGAGATCACTGAATGAGCATTTGCTCCGTCTCTGCCACTAATATGCACATGAAAGCATTTGTAGGCACTAAGAGTTTTAGAGAAAGATTTGAACTGTACGTAATTTAATAATCATCCATTATAACCAACAGAATCATGTGGATTTAACAGTAGAAAATCTTCAATTTGGCCTTGGCCTTTCCGTTTTGCAGTGAAGCATTCAGCCATTGCATTTAGGTCATGTGCTGGGGGTGCTGTCCCACGTGGGATTTATTAGCATAGTCAGGAGGTTTCTGTTGATGTGATTTTTTTTTTTTTTTTTTTTGGTGGGAACTGCAGTTGTGCAACAGCTCCGGCTTTGGCGAACTTGATCTCTGACAGCATGGAAAGGTTTCTTTCTGGGTAGGTTCAGTGGCTGATCTGTACCCACCTTGCGGGAATTGCAGCCTCCTGCGGTACAGGTGTCAGTCGATGTTGATGTGGGTGAGTTGTGGCTCCTGGGCTGGTGTCATCCTCAGCATCACCTGCGGCCACAGTTGGTGTCCACCTGGTCTCTCCATGGACCTGCTCCTGTGAGCGCTCACATCTCAGTCCAGGGCAGGTACCACCTGGCTGTAAGCATTTTAAAGAGCTGGGCTTGGCTCCAGAGCTAACCTGGCTTGTTCCATCAAAAGTGACTGACAGAGGAAACCAGCTGATGTGCAAAGATGTGTTGGATAGCTGGAAGTAATAACCTTACCCAGCAGATCTGGGAGGTACCAGAGGTGTTCCTTCTCCTCCTCCACCCTGGCACTGCATTGCATTGGTTGGATGGGGTCTCTCACAATTTCCAAATGAAAATTTTCATTGCTTTTTCGCTGGACAAGTTTTCATTACTTTTTCACTGGCCAAAACATGAACATTTAGCCCGCGTGCCCAAAGCTGGATCAAAATAGCAAGTTTTCCCCATGGTGGTGGTGTGGGTGCTCTGTTGGCTCCGACTCTCACGCTCTGAAAGCTGTTAAAAACATCTGTGAACCAAATGGCTCGAAGAACAACAAGAGAAAAGCCTCAGTTTTACTTGTGGTTAAAGTCTTTTTTTCCTTTTCCAAATTACCCACCTTTCTTCCCAGCCCTCAGCTCGCACTGGAGCTGGTGGGTGGTTTTGGGGGTGTGCAGAGGACAGCTTGGAGAGGCGAGTCTGGGCACTCCTTTCCCCTATTTGTTGCCTGGGGCCTCCACAAGAAAAATGTTAAGGGTCTGTTGATAGAAAAAGGCTGAAAATTACTGAATATTTACACAGCACTCAATTGCTGTCCATCTTCCCCACCATTTTATTTCAGCGCAAAGAGCAAATAACTGTGTGCAGTGATTGCAGCTATTGCGGAATTGTGTAGTTATTCATGTCATGCAGATTACAGGGCAATAATTATAGCTGGGGTTGCTGTCATTTTACTAGATCCCTAAGTATAAAGATCTCATAAGTGCTGGAATTTTTTGCTCATATGACAGTGTTTAGCTTTAGCTGGAGCGACAGTTAAGTAGGGGAATCACAAGCGCAAAATCTCTTTCAAAATAAGGTGGCAACTGAATCTTTACTTGTCCGGACTGAGCTTCTCCCGTTCTATTCTGAATGTTATTCTGAGAGCTGGCACAGGCTCCGAGGGGCATGAGCAGTGGAAAAATAGCACTGGATTTGGCCACGGCCGTGTTGTTGGGAAGGAGCCCGTTGGTATTTGGGTGATGACGGAGAGGAAGGGCTGACGATGGCCGGAGTGGGAGGCTGGGAAATTCATTTTTGCTCACCATGGGGTCTCACATCAGCAGGTTATGTTTTTGTTTTTTTTTTTTAATTAAAGATAGAAAAGTGACAGTGCAGAAAGGCACATTAAAAAAATGACTATATACTTATCCAAGAAGAATTTGGGCTTGAACCTTGGCATAGCTGGCCAGAGGATGGCTACTTGGGCAGTAGAGGTGGGAACTGGCTGCTTGGGAGGGTTACTTGTACAAGACCTGAGGTCTGAGTCCATGGTACAGACCAGTTCCTTGCTCATCATCTGGAAGGTCATGGGTAGGTCCAGGTGTAAGGGTAGGTCCTGCACCTCGTGGGGGACAGGGACCACATGGGCCACCCCTGGGAGAGGTGGTCACCACGTGTTTCTCTCTCAGCATCATTCCAGCACATTGTGGGTGTGTATGGATGCTGCCTGGGGGAGCACTGCCGGAGTGGATTTCTAATTATAGCTAATTGCAGAGCTGATACTCTCCGGATTTGGTCTGATACAAGTCAAACGATTTCCTGTTGTTCAGCACTTTACAGACACGTAGCTGGAGGCACCGAGGTGGATGTGTTTTCTGAAGGCATCCAGCTGGGCAAACACACACTCTTCCTTTTCCTTCCTGTGCATGGACCTCGGTGGAGCGAAACACCCCACCGCAGCCTCGCTCCGTGGTCTTGGGCGACGTTAGCACTCCATTTTCTTAAATAGCATAGAAGTCCCTAGAGCAGGGGAAATGGTCAGGTTTAGTGAAGCTGAGGGCTGCTGGGCTGAGCAGCGTGGCTTGGCCACACTGAGCCCTGGGCTTTTGCGGTCGGACCCTTTCAGTCCCCCAGAGCACAGCGCCTTTCTCCGCACAGCCTTGCAGCTGGCGTGGCTGGCAGCGCTTCGCATCGAACCCTTAGGAAAGCTCTGCACAGATCCACTTTCTGAAAAATGGGATCCAAAATGCCTTAGCTGTGTTCCCTGCAATGGGACTCGGTGCATTAATTGGTTAAATATTTACACAATGGTCAAATATTGCGTAGGAACTGGATTTTATCCTAAGTCGTTAAATTCCTACGTTAAAGCCCATTTTTAATGTCCCCTAATGGGGACGTTCAAAGTGTATTTCATGTAGTTGATAGAGCTGTAATGCTGTGCTGTCAAAGATCCCAGCGATAGAAAGGGAACTCGTTAGCCCAGGCGCTGGCTACACGAAGGGACGCAGATCTCAAACACAGAAAGGATCAAAGTTAAACAAACGTTTAAGAAGAAAAGCAGCAGCTTCTTGAAAGGAATCAGGTGAGTTTGCCTCCAAATGTGATTTTTTTTAATACTTTGGCTTTCACATGAGCCAGGATCCAAAACGATGATTTCATAACCTTTAAGATGTTTCGAACAAACATTATTATTCTCTAGGAAAAAATGCACCCCCCCCTCTCCCAGGTGCCCTCTGCACATTGAATCCACAGTCCTGAAAACCTGGAACTGATGCCAAGCGTTTTAATCTTACCAAAAGTAAACCATGAGCACAAATATTACATAAAAATTGACTTTTACAATTTTTTCAGTGTTAACGTTGCAAGAGTCCCTGTAAGTGTATTATATGACGTTGGGTCTGCTCAATGTTTTTCAAATGTTGCTGCTGTTACAACAAGGTGCTGGTCATGTTTCTTTTCAGATGTTTGTGGGAAATTACGTGGAGAAAAACCTCTGCTTTGGGAAAAGCCCAAAGGCAAATGGAATGAACAGAAAGAGCAGATTCTCCAAGGACTGCTGAGTCTGGAGGTCTCCTGGAAGTCGTCCTGGTAGGATGTGTTTCAGCAGGGTGGGAAGGCTGGGAGCCTGGGAGGATGCTCACGGTGACTGCTGGGATTCCAGAGGTGAGCAGGCAGTCCCAGGCGGGCAGCAGTTGCTGGTGCTGATGGTCCCCAAAGTTTGCTTAAGGACTTTTCTTCATGTTATTATCTTCCCCGGCTCATTTTCTGCATGTTGTTTGAGAAAGCCCTGGGAAGGAAATTGGGACTAAAATTTGTTTTTGAGGGCAGGGAATGAATTGAAGAGCAGCTTTCGTGGGAGAAGGGCCCTGGA
The DNA here is from genome assembly GCA_035590215.1 of Microhierax caerulescens. Lineage (NCBI taxonomy): Eukaryota > Metazoa > Chordata > Aves > Falconiformes > Falconidae > Microhierax > Microhierax caerulescens. Next base: position 123,322,735 of record JAVJGJ010000001.1, read on the forward strand.
GCTAGGCTGGCCTCTGCCTGTGGGCGAAGGCTGGTGTGTCACTCATTGCAAATAGCTCTAAATTGTCAAACCTCTGACCCTGTTCAGTTATTGGATGAAACATTTCAGCTGGCACTGGAGAGCAGCTCGTACGAGATGTTTTAATGGCTGCTTCTGATCTTAAAACCAATGACTCCCTGAATTGCTAGCCAAACCGAGGAAAACATCCTTGCAGCTATGCTGGCATTTGCTGCGTAAAGATGTACTGAAGTATATCTAAGCACAGCATCTGCGTTATCAGACCTTTGGAGATTACTTTTATCTTCTTTCCTCTATTAAATATAGCTCAGCTCGACTGCTTTTCACACAAATAAAATTTGCTGGCTGTTGCTTCGAGGAATCATCCATTAAGTATTTTTAAAACGCTGCTCAGCCACGTGTTTGCTCTGTGTTTGTGCTAGACGGGATTGCTGTTGTGCAATCCAGTGTTCCCTGTGCATGAGGATTATTTTTTGGCTGCTTTATGTAAGAAGTAACCTTCCCTGCTTCACCACTTTTTATGTCTTTTAGCAAATCTGAACACAGATTCTCTTAGCCCGAGCTGTGGAGTTTTGCCCTTGGCTGGAAGCACGGAGTGGACAAGGTCAGGGAGAGGGAGATGGTCTCACCGGGTGGTTTCTGTGGCTGGAGGTGCTGTTTGCTGGCTCTGCGGGGTCACTTTGCACAGTTCCCTCTGAAGAACCGTGGCTGGGTGATGCCGATGGGGCTGGGGCATCAGTGTGTGGTAGCTGGATTTCAGCAGAGAAAGGGCAGGGTAGGAGAAGCAGCTCAGCATCCCTGCTGGAGGAAGGATGCTCTGCTCATCTCCTCCTGAGGAGAACCCTGGGAGGAGGAATTGCACATATCCAGTGCTAAATGACATACGACTCAAGCAAAAAAAAAAAAAAAAAATCACAAAAAATCACACCTCTTTATTACATAGATTTATCTTGTTGTGTCGGGGCCTGACAACCAGCACCAGATGTTCATCTTCTCAGTTGCTTTATTGGATTCTGGGACATCCTCCTAATTGCCATAAGTGGGAGATGATTCCCCAGCATCTGGCATGTGTTAATACTGATGCAGAGAGCTTATCAATCCACTTAAGGAAAGAGTGTACATGCTCAGTGTGCAGTCGGAGGCAGCCTGGCAAATTCTAAACATCATAATTTGATCCTATTTTGTTTTTCCTTTGGATTGCTGCTGAACGACTGAGTCCTTGCATTGGACCTTGCTGCAGTATGAACAGTTCAAGGTAGGGGGGCATTGCCCAGATGTCATCTCTGTTTCTGGTGATGGATAGGAAAGTGCTGCAACATTTTCCCCAGCCTTGCCCTCAGGTTGTGCTTCAGGGGCTGCTGAAATGGTATCTAAACACAAGTTGCCCCTCAGCTCATGAGAAGTGCACTTAGCAGTTAAGGCGCAGCAGGAGTCTAGCAATAAATTAAAACAGCTTCTCTTTTAATTTTTGGTTTAGGTTAGGTTCGAACCATCTCCTGCTCTCTTTGAGGCTGGCTGCAGATATCGATGGGCACAGCTGCTTGGACACTTTTCAGCTCAGCATCTTTTAATGGAGGAGGGAGCACTGCTCGGAGGTCTATGGAGGCAGCGAAGTCTCAGGCAGGTGGGTTTCCCCACTCAGCTCAGCGTGAGGAAAAAGGAGGAATAAAACTAGCTAAAAGCAGGTATTTCAAGAATTGCTCCAGAGGTGGTGTTTTCATTCCAGGCAGGAATAAAGCCATGGGGTTTAGGTGGTTTTTAAAACTTTTGTACCCTATTTCCTTCCTCTGGGGAGCCTGGCAGCATTCGGTCAAATGAGAGTTTGTGCTGGCGTGCGTGCAGCAGCGCTGGCAACCTCCCGTCTTCCAGGCAGAGCTTTGGAGGTGGAGGGTTTTGTGGGAGACAATGGTGCAAAAAGGTCTGTTTGAACAAGGGAATTAAATATTTCCCCGCATCACTGCCGGCTGAGGCATGCTGCTGGGTTTTCGATAGTATGCAGGGGCAGGGAAAAAGCATTCTCCAGGCTTGCAGGGCTCCAGCGCTGTCTAGACTTCATAATGCAATGGTGCACACCGCCCTGCCTTGAACTCCTGCCACGGCATCTCTCCGAGCGGGCTATAAATGGAAGCTGAGAAGCATTCCCTCTGCCAAAGCCTCAGCCACGCTAATGAGACCCTAGCTCCTGTCGAATTTGGCAATTTGTCCCACTAAACCGGTGAACTTGCAGCAGGTGGTAGCAAAGTTCATTTCTTAAACCCACATCCTTCTGGAAAGTAAAAGCCACACTTGACTTCCCCTGGTGGGGTGGCCACAGCTCCCTCCAGGCTAACGGAGGCAACGGGGCGCAGGGCTGGGTGCTCCTGCACAGGGGACCTGCAGACCACCGCTCTGCAGAGATGGGCTTTGGATCAGCACAAGGTTCCTGAGCCTGTTGAGTTGTCTTAGAAAAGGGACACTCGCTGCTCAAAGCCCGTCCCATTGACCACGGCGCTGTCTACGTGTGGCTGCAGCCACCAGGAGCAGTCTGTTCTTCGTGAGCATTTAGGACCTGTTTCGGTCCTATCTGGATCCGTCAGTCTGTTGACAGAGCTCAGCTGTGCAGAGTTGGTTTGGGTCACCCTGGTATTAAGGTGCTTTTCCTTCTCCACCCTCCTTTCTCCTCTTTCCGGGATAAGTTTCCTGCAGCTGAGCACAGCCTTGTCTCTGTATTTCCCGCTGAAGGCTGGAGCAGGGCTTGGTTACCTCTGTTTCTCTAAATCCAGCCCAAGTGTTGAGCATCTGCCAGGATGCAGAGGTTTTCCCTAAGCCCGTGGTTTGAATAACTTGTTCTTTGCAGCCTTGCTCCTCTCCCAGGCGCGTGCTGCCCGCGAGGAGTGGGAAGGACGTCTCTAACCGCTGGATGCTGCCCCCTGCGAAGCCCCCCGCAGTGGATGGCCATCAGCGTGGCATCCTGGCTGGCCTGAGCAGCCCTGGGGGATGGGAGCACAGCGTTGGCCAGGCTCGCTGCCTTCGCCCCAGTGCCAAGTCAAAGCCTCCTCACTTCGCTCTAGCTGGTGTTTTCGTGTGACCCTTCCCATGGCATGTGGAGTGGAGAAACGTCCTCCCTGCTTTTCCCACCAGAGGAGGTAAGTGATAGTGCCGAACGCAGCCGGGGCAGAAAATGCACCAGCATCTCCCGAGCACCAATACCTTCCATCCCCGACCTGCAGACCCCTGCACGTGGCACAGCACAGGCTGTCTTACTGCAAGCCCAGAGAAGCATCACTGATCCCATTAGCAGGAAATTGGCATCTTAGTTGTATTTTAAAAGAGCCTGAAGTTTCCCAGAGTGCGCTGTGGTTCGTACTGGCAGTTTTGGGTACCTGGGAAGACACTCCGTGGAAAGCATCGGCTTCCAGAGGTTAAATCCCCAGCAATGCAGATCAGATCTCTGCTTCTCTGTTTGAAAACGGAGGTAGCTCACATCTTTTGTCATCAAAAGACATCTTTCCATCAAAAGACAAATACATTCCTGTGCAAAACCACTGGCTGTAACTGAACAGGCAGAAGTGAAATCAGTGAAACGCTGCCTAGATCCCAGTGGGAGGTTCATCCCTGACGTGAATTTGAACTTTAGCAAGTTTGAAGCTTCTGGTTTGTGGTATTTTTGCCTCTTGGACTGTGTGAGTTATTCAGGGACTGGCATGTCAGGACCCATAAAGAAATCTTGTTGCCCACAGGAATGGGCTGGTCCAGCTTGTTGTGGTGTTAGGTCTGCCTGCCCCAGGAGTGATGGAGGAGGTCCCTAGGTGGAGCAGAGGGATGGTCAGTTAGGGCCTCGCGTCTCAGCTGAGCAGCCGCTTCTCAACTTACACGCAGGGAAACGGGCACAGAGAGCTTCTGTGCTAAACTCCGTAACGAATGCTGAGAAAACCTGCAAAGTCCTGCTCCCGTTCCTGCTCTAAATCCCGCACAACAGACCCTGATATCCAGGGCAGGGAGCCAAACGCTCTCAAGTCAATGGCTTTAATGGTCTTTGCATGAGTGCCTAATGCCTTCCTGTTCACAGGCCCTCTTGGACTTGGTTATGGAAACAACTGCCGATAGAAAGTGCTGCCGTGAACTGTAAACCCTTCAAAGCAGCGCGATGGCAGATTTTGCTGTCCTCCCAGACAGCTGGAATGGGTTCTGTTTGACAAAAAGCCTGATATATGTTCTTCCAGCCAGCGCCGTGGCTACAGTGTGAATGAGTGTTTTAACAAATATATTCATGCAGGCAGGGTTTGCGGTCAGCCCGCTGGGTTTGGAGCCAAGCTCTTCCCAGCAGGACGGGAGAGGCAGGGAGCCTGTGGCCGTGCTAGGCGAAGCTGAACCTCCGCAGCTTTGACGTGCCAGCATCGCTCAGAGTCGTCTTGGTCTTGCAGCTTCTAGGGGCTGTTTCAATCCCCTACCTGCAAAGACCACGTCACTGGTCAGAGCAGGTGTTGCCCAGTTTTGTCAGCTCTTGGTGAAATGTAAGTTTTTTGCCCCAGACTGTACGACCGCCGGCCACCTGTCACGATCCAAAGATAGGATTCGTGATTAGGTTCTTTTATTTGATTTCGGAGTACAAAAGGTTATAAATACACC
>JAVJGJ010000001.1:123327460-123338566 GCA_035590215.1 Microhierax caerulescens
AGAAAGTAAAGTATAGAAAGAGGATAAAGGGGGGTATAGCTACCAACGCCAGGGTCCACTCAGCCGTCCGTCGACTCAACGCAGGGTGTGCGGTACACGTTGGGGAGGTCTCAATGGGGTTCATTTTGGGGAGACCTTTTATAGTCTTTCTCAAAAGTGAGGGACAACCAGCCAAAAAGGTGGGAACGGTACGGATCAGTGCAGCCCTGTCAGGAACACTTCGCATCCCTCTCAGAGCACGTTCCGTCCCTGTAGCTGGCACCTGGCAAGCGTCTCACCTCGGTCAGGCTTATGCAGAGCCCCCCCTCACCCTCTCTTACTTTTGAGATATTGACAGTCTCTGTCCTTTGTCGATGATTGTGAGGCAAATGAGGGATTTTCAGACCGTCTCTTACACCACTGCCCCATCTAAAACTGCCCAGAGAGGGATGCAAGAGCCCAGCTCAGCAAGGCGCTTGCTTAACCGTAAAGGTGCCGTGAAGGTGCAGTGCCATCGCTGTGCTGAGCTCTCTCCCACCTGGACCAGGCTCCACACGTGCCATCAGCCCACCCCACACGGTGGATGAAGCTGAAGGCGCTGCCTCGGTCCCCTCTGCACCTCCCTCCACAAAACTCGCTTTGGCAAAGTGCGTAAAGAGGTGCTCGACTCTAAGATGTAGATCTCTTTTGCTGACTTCACGGGGACTAAACACGTGTGTTTGGCTGGGAAGGGATCTTGGCGTCTTTGGCTGTGCAGTGCCATCGAGGGGTACACAGGATGTCCTCCCTGATGCTTGGGACTATGGACCAAGTGCCTTGAAGCACAAGATCGACCCGCTACGAGGAGCAATAATAGCAAACAGATTACTTAGTCTTTATAAAGCCCACAGACGCCAAATGTGAGACTGTTAGAGGAGCAGTGACTTTCACAGGGGACCTGTCTGAGTGTTTGAGAAGAGCAGAATGTTTCCCATTGCAGAAAATCGCTCAGTTGGCTCTCGGGGGAGAGGATGCAGGTGATGATTGCTGCTTCTTGCTCTACGGCCTAGAAACTTTCTAGGTCTACTTAATGGTTTTGGTTGTTTTACTTTGCTGTTCAAACTCTGGATGGGTTTTGCCCATGGTTTCTTTTTTTTTTTCCCACACACCCAAAGGCATCGGGGTGTCTGCACCCCCTGCCTGCCCTTTCCTTACTCGTGCGTGGTGTTAGCACGGATGTGACCCCGTTGGCAGCGTGGCTCAACGGCTTGGGCACAAATCCGCACTTCTGGAGCCACGTTCTGCAGGAGGAGCTGAGACCTCACTTTCGCAGCTGTGCATTCCTGAGGCAAAAAGGGCAGCTCAGGCCCAGGCTGTTTCGTAGCAGAAAATCAGACCTGGGCAATCTATGGAAAAGTCTGGCAGCTGCAGGAGCCATCTGGCTGCTGGAAAAATCCATAGTGAGCTCTATCAGGGTCTCCTCCTGACACCCTGATTTGGGGAGCGCTCCCCCTTGGATTTCAAGGGTTCTGAATGCTTGCCCCCCGGTCTCACTAGAAACCTGGCTGTATGAAGGCTCCCAGTTCAGAGACATGGGAATTACAAAGTGTTGGCTTGGCTTTTTTGGGAGGATTATTTGCTTCTTAAAGTCCCTCTCTGCAGCCCAGGCTGATCGTTCTGTTGCAAAGGAAAATAGGCAGCAGACTGAGACGTGGATGAAGTAATGAGCTCATCTCTCTGCAGTCTAGCCAGGTACACACTTTTTTCTCCCAGAGCTTAATTAAAATGCATACATCTTTCCTCACATTTTTATGAAGCTCAATGGCAAATACCGGTCAGTCTCTAATTACACCAACATTAAGTTGTTTTCATGGCTGAAAAGGACAGATCAAGGGCAGTACCGTTCCCCTGCATTTGGTTACTTTGGGATGTGCTATCTCCAGCAAGCAGCTAGAAACCCAGGTTTCACAATCTGAGCCAGCACTCCCACGGGCTGGACTGCGCTGGTGAGAGGAGGGTAGACTTGTCCAGTGGAAAATGTATGTGTTAGTCTGGGCTGGCTGATAAACCCTTACCCAGCTGATGCTCCTCCTGCTCTGTTTTGCTGGCACTGGCACTGACCCCGTGGACCTCGTCCTCTCTGGGGTTTTGGAGCCTCCCTGGCTGGAGGAGCAGCCCATCAGCCATGGCTTGCTGCCTGCTCAGAGCCCTCTCCTGCCCAGACCCTGCCTGCTGGCCCCAGGGCTCACTGAGAAAAAGTGAAAATAAACACCCAAGCAAGTTTGATTGAATAGTGAGTTAAGTTTCTTCACCCGGCCACAAAACTGGTCATATTTACCAGAGCAAAATTAAAATAGGGACCCTCCTGGTGCAACAGAATAGCCTGTCCTAGAAAGGAAACCACCAGCTCTGTTGTGGGAGGGATGCGAAGCTGTCAATGGAAACAAGCACGCCATGATCCCATGGCCTTCCACTCCGCTGTGATTTTGGTTGCTCCAGGCTGTGATCAGCACAGCCAGACCAGTCCTCATCCCAGTCCGGCATCGGCTGGTGCTGGTGAGCGCGGCTGGCTGATGTGCCTTGTAGCAGGCTTCGCAGAGGGCTGGTGCAGTCCCAGAAGCATCTCTGTGCTCCTTCCTGATATCCATCCAGCTCGGTTGCATCCTGCAGGGTTATTGGTTATGAAATGGCTGGGTTTACAGTGACGTTTTTAAAATTCAGCTCTTCTTGATATGGAAGTGGTTCTTAGAGTATGGATTTTGCAGCGTCATGTTCTGCTTGAAATTATTGCTGTTCTAACGTGCCCAAGCCCTGGACGTGTTGTTCCGTTTTCTCATCTAAACCTGACCAGTCCCATGAAATTAAAATCTAACCTGAAATGCTCAAATTGCACTGCAGACATGGGAAACGAACGCAATTAGACGTGTTGCCAGGACAGTTGCACGATGAGAGAAGGTTACGTGCTAAGAGAGCGTGCAAGTCCGACATGACTCCACCGGTGGGTGGTTTGGGTCTCAGCCAAGGCAAGGCGTTGGAAGGAAGTGTGTGGCTTTGCTTGGGTGCTTTGTGGCTTGACCATCTGCAAGGAGAATGAATAGGCACCGTCTCCTGCATCCACCCCCTCCCATTTAGTGTGTGCCTGGAAAAAGGCAGCGGTAGGTGCTGTCTGCAGGATAAACGGCATCCGTATGACAAATGGCACATCCCTAGGGCTTTCCTGGGCAGAGTCAGAAAGTTGGGGCTGGAGTGACGGGAACAACAGAAGAGGTGACTGCAAGACCAGCGGATTCAAAGAGCTTAGCTCGGCTGCCTTTTCCGGGGATGAGTTAATCACCTATAATATGTGATGTCTGCAGGGCACGGTGATGAACGGGAGCATACGGAGAGGGGAGGCCGTGTAGTTAAAAGAGCAGCGGTGACAGTGCAAAAGTCCTTCTGGCAGTGTGATTTATTAGGCTGTGATGGTGTCTTTCACACTGAGTGGCAGCTGCCTCATCATACAGGACATGCAGTGCAGGAGGGGAGCGGGTTCACTGTGGGAAACCAGTTTCTGGCTGCAAGGGAGGCACTGGGCAGGCTGGACCGAGCTGGCAGCTCTGGTTTTGTGGCCGCCGCAGCTTGCATCACGCTTGTAGTTGGAAAGGGAATTTTTAAAATCAGATTTTTATTGGGTGCCTAATTGACTCATCATCCTTGCCCCCACCCCCCCCACCCCCTCCATGCACAAACATTTGCTCTGCCCTGAAATGTGAGCTAAACGAGGCTGGCGAGAAATGTTTTCTGAATATAGCTGGGGAGAGGAGAGAGGACTGAGGAGGGTGAAGGGGGGGTGAATTCATGCGGTTTTTATAACAGAGGATTGTAAATGACTAAAAAAAACCCCACCCCTACAAAAAATAACAACAACAAAAAGGAGTTGTGGTTTCTTAAGCCAGTTTGCATTCCTGGAAGTTGATGACGCCCTGGATTACTGTTGTTTTTTTAGATCTCTTTCAATTTTTTTTAGGATAGCTTGTCTGTGGTGTGGGTATGTGTGGGAAGAGAACCGGGGAATATGCAGAGGGGAAAAAAAAAAAGCTAAAAATGGGCAGGAACAGGCTGACTGCATATGCTTTTTACTTTTTCTTAAATAATAATAAAAAAAAAAAGAACTTGACGTTGTTAAAGATTTGGGTATGTGGGGGTGGAGCACAGGCATGGCAATAGAAGTTGGTCTTGAAGACCACATCTAATACAGGATCTTTTGTGCTTCATTAACAGTCGTGCCTCCTCGGCTACGGGAGAGGTGTGTCTCAGTTTGCAAAATAATCAGTCCAGACTTCTGATTTATGTCACTTGGAAGCTGCCTTGCTCTGCACAGCCGGGAAGGGATGCAGCCAGGCAGCCGTGCGCCAGCGTGCTGGGAGCTGGCTGGTATGGTGGTCTTGTAGGTCTTGTATCGGTGGCACCAGGAAATTTGTTTCTTTTTCCTGTTCTGATGTCGCGTCTCATTTTGGCATTTTTGCTTAGAGAACAGTTGTCGTCCTCAGGCAGTATTTTGCTTTTCTCTGTGTAACTCAGATTTACGCTGAGCCCCACCAGTCTCCATGGGATGCTGCTGCTTTGCGGGAAGTCAATTTTTTGGACTTTTTTAGCTCAGCTGGTCCCTGAGGGGGATGGGGGGAAGGTGGGGAGCTGGAACGCTAAGGCCCCCTCCCATCTGTGGGAGCGTGTCTTACCCAGAGCATGCTTTGGCTATTCTGCCGATTTCCTCATGGTTGCTCCAGATTTTTATTGCTTGCACTGAAAGAAGGGTCCAGGCTGTAGTTTGAACATCTAGAGCAAACTTAAGACGAGGAAAAAAAAAAAAAAAGGAGTTGTTGCATCAGTGTCTGAAGGTGGAACAACTTTTCCCACTGTGCCAGGGTGTGCGATGGTTTCGGGGGGAGCGCGGCTCCACGCTGGCGGGGGCTTTGGCTCAGGCACCCAGTGGCTCTGCCCTGCGGGGGGGTGGCAGCTACGGGAGGTGTGGGTGCTGTCGCTGCCAGGTGAAAAACACCCCTTCCATTTCACTCCAAGCTCTTCTCCACCCTGAAGCTCTGTAGACATGCCACGTTCACAGGTTTTATTTTTTTCCTGTTACCAAAGCAGGGACTGACGTTCCCAGTAAGTGTATCCAACAGGTCTGTTCTTTGCTCATCGCTCCTTTCCAATACATTAATATCTGTGTTATTTTTTTTTCTCCCCAGAAGGTTAATTAATACTTGATTCATCACCTCGAAAGCTAATGGATATTTATCCAGATCATGAAGGAAATTAATGCGTTCTATAAATAACCGCCGCGATGCTCAGCAGCGCTCACTGACACCACATCTTTATTTATGTTCCTCCTTCTTCAGGCAACCAACCCTGCTCAGCTCCGGTGGAGTTAATCCCAACCTTTTGCCAGGGCTGGTTTTGCACTGGCTTGGCTCGGTGTTTTCCTACTTGAGCTTTACTTTGTAAACACGGTGCCTTTTTCTGAGGGAAAACAGCAGCAGCTTTTGTGGAGAGAGACACAGACAGCACAGAGCAATCGTGCCATAGGGGCCAGCAGAGGCCATTTGAGACCTTGGGTGTTTTCATGGGCCAGAAGGTCTCTGGCACCCTCTGAGACGTTGTTTAGTTTTGGCTATTGAAAAAAACCACTAGTGAGCCCTTTCTGAGTTCCCATCTGCTTCCAATAAAGATGCTTCCCATCTTTATTGTCTTTGTCTCCAGCTCTCCAGCTATTGTCATTGGTGACCTTAATTAGGGGCGTATTAAAAATCGCGTCTAGTTTGTCATTCACACATACAGAATTAAAAATCATGGTTTATTTTTACTATTGACTTGCATGTTCTGTGTCTGGCTTCTCACTGGAAAGTCCTTGTTGTCCATGTAGATAGACCTCAAGGGCAGAAATAACTGGATGAGTGCTGGGGTGCTGGACAAGGAGGCTCAGGGGCACAGAGGTGGCATGAGGCTTGTGGTGGATGCTGGATGCAACCACAGAGTGACCTGTCGTAACGTGGTGCTCTGCTTTGGCTTTTCCCACAGCCCTGCCTGTTGCTCACTGCTGCCCGTGGCTGGGTCTGCACCAGGTCCTGCATCTCTGTTGCAGGTCTAATGCTGCTCTTGTGGCTCCAGAGGGGCTGGGGGCTGCCAAGAGCTCTATGTTCTTGTCCAGACCTGGAAAAATATTTCTGGCATCGTTTCTAGGCTCCTGACCTCACTGGTGGACAGCTTGCACTGGGGTCTGCAGTGACACTTGTTTTGAGGCAGGATAGGGGAATCAAATGAGCTCATTCCTCCTGTGTTGCTCAGTTTCTTGGGTTTTGTTCTAAGTGATGCAAGTGAGGCTGCCTCCAGGAGGCACCAGCCTCTGGAGTCACACGAGTGTGTGAAAATCCCAGTTTTTTTTCATTTTCCTGTTCCTCATGAAAGATGCGGGCTGAAAGCTTCTATCACAAAGGAGCAGCTAGACATTTTTTATGATTGTTTTAAAAAGCTATGCTGCTTAAGATGAACTTACTGTTTTTTTGTTTTTTTTTTTTTCAGGGACATTGGCTCATGAATTTTTAATTCTTGAGCTTGGCAGCACTGGTTGAATTAGAAACAGAACAACTCATTTTAATGAGCGTAAGATTAATGCAGATAAGCTTGGCTGAAACTGCAATCCAGCTGAGGGGAGAGGGTTGTCTCACTTCACCTCCCAGTTCCCTCCTCAGTGGGCTGGTGTGTTGCAGGCATCACCGTAGCAGAGCATATTCTCGTCACTGGTCATTACCTGGGGGAGAGATGCTCCTCAAACAACCTGGTTCATACAGGATAATTTGCACGTTAACCCTTGGCAGCTGCCCTGGACCATCAACAGTCCTGCAAGGTGGAGTGCAGCTCTCGAGCGTGCAAGCGGGGACGAAGGAGCGTGCAGAGGGATGTGCACTGGGGGAGGAGAAACCTCCCTTGACTCCGGGCCGGGGTCCCCTGGGTGGAAAGGAGAAGACTTTCAGCTGTTGCATGAAGCCACCACAGCTCCAAGCAAGCTCACGGTCTACACCTGCTGCCTATCTCTTGGTGGAGAGCTGGCGTTTTATCTGTTTGATAAAGTGCTTAGCGCCCTGGGTCATATAAATAGCAATTACTGGTACAAGAGAGCTGGTGCTCCAGAGCACCCTTGCACTGGGCAGAGCTCTCCTGCTGCCCCAAGTAACCTGTTAGCTCGGTGCCTTGCTTTCCCATACACCTGAAATTAGATTTTTGCACAGTGAGTGGTTTTATTACCTGAGCCATGAGGAAAGATGGGGGAGGCTGAGCTGAACTAATTTTATTTGCTTCTGTGGGCAACTGGTAGTTTTATATCTCTGTTTTATTCTTTTATATGTTTTAATCAGGTAGCGCTTTCAGAGATCGCATCGCTGCAGGTTTTGCCTGCTTGGGCTAGAGCAGGAGCATTCATGAGTGGAGCGTGATGAACCATAACTAATGAGGAGCCTCCCAGGAAAGCATCAGGGAGCTGCGGAGGAGAAGGCTGGCCCGGCAGTGGGTGAGGACGCCCAGTGACTCATGCCCAGCTTTACAGGGACCTCCTGCCTGCCCATGGGTAAGCCATGGCTTGGTGACCGTAGGTAAGCCACGGCACCGCGTTCTGCTTCAGTACCCCCCCACCCCCAGAGTGGGAGGCAGAGCCACGCAAGATGTATTAGCAGCCCCCAGCCCAAGGGGTTCTTGGTGTCTGCGTGACCCTTTGCATCCTGGGGGGGTTGAACAACCAGGCTGCTCGGCAAAATAGCGGGATCATCAAGGCAGATCGAGAGGACGTTGGTGATGGGTCTGTTTTGCAGCAGAAGTTTTGCAGATCTCACGGGTCTAAGTAGGGAAATCTGTGAGGGCAAGTGGGTGCCTGGGAAAAAAATATTCTGTACCCCAAAATTAGAAGACCCTGAAAGACAGCATCCAAAACAGCAGCATACTCCCTGGGCTCATCCCCAGTGCTGGAGGGCCAAGGATGTTTCTGTGCTGAGGCTTGGGAACGCAGAGGCATGGCACTGCCCAGCAGTGGGAGGCATTTTTCTGAAAGCTTATCCTGAACTTTTAAAGTATTTTTTCAGCTTTAACCCCTGTATATTTTAAAGAAAAATTCCTCACGTTGTTAGTATCACTTTCAGCCAGCAGCTATCATTAGATCCGGAGTCTGTTGCCAGCAGCAGCACCGGTGATTTACTTCGTTTGCTGCAAGGCTGGAGGATGAGCCGGTTTCGCCTTTTCTGAGCTTCCCACATTGCCTCTTTGCTCATGAGGAAGCAAAATTCCCCAAGAAAATTGGGCTGCCACCACATCAGGAGACTGCCAACAACCACCTCCAGGTGTGGCTGTCTTGGAATGCATTTAAAAACCCACTTTGAACCCATTTGTCCTCCTCTGTATTTTTCCCAATACATTTTTCCTCCTCAGCCTGAGCTCCTGGTGCTGGTTTGAAGGGATGGCCACCCTCTGCTACTGGCCAGGTGGCCAGTGGTGTGTCCTGTGCTGGAGCAACCCGTCCTGATCCCACTGATGTGCTTTGTTTGCCGTGCTTGGTTTTGCTCCCCCGCTCACCCCATCATGCTGCTCCTATTTTTAATACCAAGGGATAAACCTGTCTCTTTGCTGCATCTCTGACGCGTCGCAAGTGGCACAAGGTATTAAGTTGAGCACGTCTGTGTTTAGCACCTGCCAGGCGGGTCCCGGTGAGCAATGCATCGGCTCTTCCCTGTCGCCAGCCCTGAATTACAGTGTTTCTTCCTCTGCAGGAGGTGCCTTCCTTGGCTGGAATGACAGCCCCTGGTGTTAGGCTGGGAAAAGCTGCCGACTCCAAGCCCCGGGAGCTCCTGTAGTTCTTTCAGGGAGAACAAGCTGTAACCAAGCCAGGAAAATTTGTACTCTAGGACTTTATCTCCTGGAATGTATCCTGAAATGGATGGGATGCTGGCCTGGGATTGGAAGCTGGATGAGTGTTGTGTCTTCACAGCTTCAGTGACGTGCTCTGGACACCTGGGTCAGGACCCTGGTCCCCACTACAATTACTGGAAAAAATCCCAGTGCTGCAATGAGCCAGCATCCCTGTGGGTCGCCAGGTCAGGATGCTTGCAGCATCTTGCTAACAGCAGGATCAGAGCAGCTTTAACAGCCTTTCCAGAGTCGCAGGGCTCCCCAAAGGCATTGCTCCACTGCAGCATCCCTGCTCAGCGCTCCCAAGAATTGCTCTGCCATTTGGGGTGCTCCACCGGGAGCTGTGCTGGGGAGAAGCAATGTACTCATGCTTTCTCCTGAGGTTCCATAACAAATCACACGCTTGCATTTTAAATTGGGTTTATTAGACTCTTTGAGTCAATTTCTAGAGACCCAACCTCAGCATAAATCCTCCTCTCAAAAGCCACACCTGCAGCATGCGGTCAAGACTCAGTTCTCCTCGCAAACTCCTTGTGGCAACCAGCCCTGAGCTGTGGTGGTGTTAGATCTTAACTCTGGGGCAGCACAAAGACCTTGGAGATCTCGCTCCTGCAGCATTCAGCCTGTGCTGGGAGCTGCCAGGGACCACCTGTGTTATCCCTCCTGTGTGCACGGCCGATGGAGAGGAGGTTGGCAGCCAACTCAACATCCCTCACCGTGACAGCGGAGCCATCGGATCCTCTCCCCACCTGCCAGAAAGGGGGAATGTGCTGTGAAATGTTCTGCTTTGCGGCGCTTTGCCTTTGATTAATGAAGAGTGGCCAGAGAAGGGAACTGGTGCCGTGCCATCGCGTACCAGAGAATTACATCTTCTTCGGCCAGATGAAGGGTTCCTTCCGTTTTTGAAAGGGAGCAGCTCTGCAGCCACGTAGGTCACATCGGTCACTGCCCGTGGACTTCTCTGCACGGGGAGATGCTGCTTGCTGTCAGGTTGGGACGGCAGGACGTGCTCTGACTGCACGCTGAGCCGTGCGTAGCGTGGTACCCATCCTGCTGCTACCAGGAGGAACCCCAGAAGGTAAATGCTGATTGATGCTGTGTACGGTGCCTATTAGACCCTGCACGGAGCAGTCAGTAACACAGAGGTCACGTGTGGCTTCTGCTGGGTTTTACTGAATGTGAAAGTGGGGAATAGTTCAAATATACCCATAAAAGATGGGGTTGGGTTCTTCATTACTGCGGTGAGTTAGGAGCGTTTCCAAGGGGAGGCAAGTGCTGGGCTGGTAACGAGCTCTCCTTTGGCACAGGCAGAGTGCTGAACACGTGTGAAAACTGGAGGCTGAAGGCAACAGATGTGGGAGATGAAGAGGAGGGTGTTTGCAGCTGCGGGTACCAGGGTGCCCAGGGCAGCGCACGCTGCAAGGGACCGGTGGCAGAACGATGCTGCTAGACCTGCCCAGGATGGACAGCAAGCTGGAGGCTACGGATGGCTGCAGGGACAGGAGAGGATGGCAACCCCCTCCTAACATCTTCAAAAAGGTTGAAGTGGACGTTGAAGGGTCCTAGCAGCAGTTTCCAGGTAATGTCATGTGCAAGACTGACCTGATACCAGCTGGGGGTGGGTTTCATGGAGTGTTTTTCAGTCTTGCCCAAGCACTTCTCCCTCCCAGATCCCAAATGATGATGCTGTGCTGAGGGCAAACATGACGTGACAGGAGTCAAACCATGACATGAACGCAGGGATGTGCAAAGGTAGAGTTAAAAGGCACTTGGGACTTGTTTTCCAGGCGGCTTTACAGGACATTGCTTTAGCCTCACCCTCTCTGTTTACTGCAGGGTGCAGGTGGCCTCAGACTTGGTCCACTTGTTCCTTGTGGAACATTGATCTGGTAGCAGAAAGGCTGAAGCATTGGACCTGTGGCTGTGGTTTTTCCAATGGATTTGGGAAGCAAGTGACTAATGTCATAATAAACAAGTGGGGCTGGTGTGCCACATGGCTCAGCATCTTGCTGCTGGTGGCATCTGTAGTGGGACAGACTGGTGACAGCTGGTGGCTTGTTCTTGGTTTGGGAACAGATTAAAATAACAATGTAAGGAGCAAGTGAGGCACTCTTGGGGGGTGGTGGGGGTGTCCCACTGTGTTGCCATCTCCTTGTGCTGCAAAATAATGGAATAGGGATGTGTCTCCAGCTCTTCCCACATCACCTCCTGAGCCCCGGG
>JAVJGJ010000001.1:123346289-123358190 GCA_035590215.1 Microhierax caerulescens
GCCCCCGTTGAGCTTCCTCTTCTCCAGACTCAACAGCCCCAGTTCCCTCAGCTGCTCCTCATTAGAGAGAAGGACCATATATACCTGCTGTGCTCTTACATCATGTGCACCTGCTTTGGGGACCATATGAGTCTGAACCAGTTTGATGTTTGTTACACACTCATGCTCAGCCTCTAAGATGTGTTTAATTCTAAGAGGTTTTTGATCAAAGGTACGTTAGCAGTGCAGGAAACAAGGAGGTCATTCAGTGACAAACTAGTCAATACCTTGGTTTGGTCAAAATTATGCAACAGACCTTTGACAGACCTGGAAATTTCCTTGCAACAAGATAAAGGATCTATTCAGAGAAAGAGCAGAAACGAAAGGGAAAAAAAGAGGTTATTAATATAATAGCTTAATGTTTGGGCAAGAGATTTTAAAATATTGTAATAAAAGTTTCGCCCATTGAACAAACAAAAATGCAAGACGTTATGCTCCTATTTTTTAAGATAATTTTATTTGCCCTAATATGTCAATAGAAGGGTAATATTTCAATCTAAAATGCATGTGCAGCTAGGGTGTTGCTAGGGAATTAATTTATTTTAAAGACTTTAGATACAATGAGGCACTTAATCTGATTTTTCTTTCCAGGTAAGAGAGCAGCATAATCAGAGAAGCTGCTTTTCACAGTTGTATTTATTTCTTTTGAATAATATATGTAATCATGACTACTGAGAGAGACATTTCACTAGAACTCACTAGAAACTGTGCACAGGCTTTTCTCAAGAAAATCATCCCTGATGGTCAATTCCCAAGAGATACTGTCATTTGCCCTTTCCAGATTCCAGGAAATTCTTCCTTACATTTTTTTTCCATTTCCAGAGCACACAAGATCGCACGCACATATGGTATGCTCAGTGTATGCGCTGGTTTATTTTTCCTCCCATCTGACTGAAAACCATGAGTCACCTGATATTAAATAGTTGTTAAAATAACTAGAGTGACATAGCACATAAACAATGGCAATAAAAGCGATACTGCTGTAAAATGCGCTAACAAATAAGCTTATCTACTGGTATAAAACCTGCAGGCGTAACTATGAAAATTGATACTTTTAGTATGCCTTATAGTCTTCCTCCTTTCTCCCATCAGCTTCCTAACCCATGTTCAAGTAGAATAAGGAGAACCTATGAGAAATGAAATAAAAAAAAAAACAGGAAGGTGAAGCACTGACCTGCTGAACTTCCTGAAACAACCAAAACCTGAAGTTGTCATATTTTTGCCTAAATGTTCTTCCCTCGAGCTTGCTTCATCCAAAGGTGGTAATGTTACCTTTAATGGGAGGAAATGCATGGAGCACAGGTACTTGGAAGGATCAAATCAGGCTTTGTATGAACTTGACAATTTAGAGAAATGGGTAGAAATGAAATAACACAGCAAATGCACTCAAGGACAAGACACTATCAAAGAGCATGCAAAATGGGAAGATACCTAGCTGGGGAGCAGAACTACAGGAGAATCAACAGCACAGAACAGTTTAAAAAACAAGTCATTTTGCATTGTATCAATAGAAGTGTTTATGGTAAAACACATTAAATATATATAGACAGCAGTTGTCAGCTGTTGAGCCCTTCACTTAAATACAGATGTAAACAAGTGGAGAGATTGCAGAGTGCAGCAGGAGAAACGAGAGCCTTGAAACCACGAGCTTCCAATTAGAGTTGGTTTGTTTAGTCTAGAAAGGAAAACACTTGGAAAGAGACATGACAACAGCCATAAACACGGATCTGTGTTTTATTTACTTCCTAATCCTTCAGGGCAAATATCACTGGGTGGAAATGCTGCCACAGCATCACCTCATCATCTATCCATCGGTGGGGAATGGGGTTTGGTTACTATCCAAGCAGGAAGCCGCAAGGCTCTGTAAGCCCCGTGGATGGATGCAGAAAGGTCCATGCACAAGCAGCAAAGCACAGCAGATGAACCCCGCTCAGCTCAGCTCTGTGGTGGCCCAACACCAGCATAGCAGGAACAAGCTACCTGCAGAGGGGAGCCACCTTAATCCTGAGCTGGTAAGGCAGCCTCACACCAACTGAGCATCACCAAAAGGGCTCGCCTACCTTAGACAGGGCCCTGAAGAGCTCTTCAAGGGTTATTAGCAACCTGGAGCAGCTGAAACCACACACCCGCTTGCAGCACATCTCCTGTGAAGGAGCAGACAAAGCCCCCACCATCTGCAGGTGCTGGATCTGCTGCCAGAAGGAACAACCATAAGGTATGAGGCTGCAAAAGTCATATGGGTTGCATGTGGGCGAGCTGCCTAGTGTTCTCCTGCGTTACTGATATTTTATGACTGTTGCTTTTTTTTCCCCTGTGTTCTCCTTGGCTCAGCTGAAGGAACCAACCTGGCAGCAAGCCTAAGGACTTAGGCCTGGGCATGGCTAATTACCACAGAGCATGATGGGGAGAGTTTGAGCCAGCACCCAGCAAGGAGGGGCACGGTAAAAAATGGTATTGCAGGGACAGAGGAATACTGTGCTGGTAAATGCTAAGTTTGTAGTTTGAATCTGTATTTCTTTTGAACGAAAACAAGACTGTTCAGCTGCTTTGGGAGGGGATGGGGGGGGGGAGAGGATGTGGTTGTGCTGTTGAGCTGTGTCACTAGAGGAGATCTGTGAAAAAAGTCAGTGGCAAAGAAGCTATTTCAGAGGGCTCGGCTGCTTCCCTGATTGCCTCTGGGCGGTTCTGGGCAGTCACAGGTTTCAGGGCCGTGGCCGCATTGGGATGCTATTGCTGATACCACAGGAGCTCTTTCCCTGCACGCTGACTGTCCATACACTCGCCAGCCTTCTGCTGATACCATATTGCTCCAGGTGGCTTAGAAAGGGCACACACAAAGCCATTCAGCTGGTTTATCTTCATGACTGGACACCCAGCTTAGCTCATTTAAAACACGCCCTTCTCAAGGGACATTTAAAAGCATTTGAGTTCAGCCATTTTCAAGGAACTTCATTTGGTAAAAAGGAAAATGTCCTAATGTTTGGACCTCTGCTAGAATAATTGTGTTATTATGGACAATATCAAACTTGACATAACTAATCTGTATAGGATGTAGGTAGTAACTAATTAACAGGAGCATTTTGAGAACCAAGCCAACTGCCACTGAAATCAGTGGGAAAATCCCTGTAAACCTAAATGTGTTCCACTTCAATCAGGAAATGGCAACCTCAACTTCACCAATTCGGCTGGTTTGACCTGTCCTAGACTTGCGACAGACTCCATGGTCAAGAATTACCAGGGGTCTTTCACCTTAGAAAGCTGTCAAATTATTAGAAGAAATCTGAGTGTAGTTAGGGACTGGCTGGGAGTGACCTCGTCGATGGAGCCCACCTAACACCGTTTGCCAACCTCAGATGTCCACGCCAATGAGACGCAGAAGTGTCAGAAGTCTCCATGCTCCCCAGCCCCTCAGCTAGCCCCTGTGCCCATGCTCACTATCAGCAGTTGTTTGAGGCAGCTGAGAACTAAACAGCCCGACAACTGTAGCTCTAAGCAGCTGTAAGCACCGCATCTGGCCTTTGCCAGTGCCTTGCAGCTTTCCTCGGGCTGCTGGAGAGCAGCGGCTCCAGCTGCTCCATCCCCTGTGAGCCGGACAAGCCCTCAAAGCTCACACTGGGCACTCTGTCATGACACAGCTTCAGTGGTGTGTGTCCCATTAACTAATTTCCCCCAATTATGCTCCACAGGGGATTTTTTTAATCTCTTCAACTGTCCCTGTTGTTTATTCTATATTGACTTCCCCTCCCTTTTCTTGTTTTGACCAAAAATACTCTTTTCATCTTGTCCCTACTGAGTTTAGCACTATATTAATCCCTGCCCTTCTCTCAGAGCTGAAGAACTGAAGCATCTTTTACCATTTTAGACAATGCTGGAAAGAAGCAATAAAAAGAACTATTAACCTTCCCAGTGCTTCATGCCAAAATGTGCACAAGAAATTAAAATCAGCTTGTATTTAAAGAACTATTGACACAATTAGTATAAAATAATCCACAGTGTGGATTACTGTCAAAATGATTTATACCTTTGTGGATTTTTCTAGCAGGACATCTGCTACTCCCATGTTTGTTTCAGGCTTTCTCCCCTCCCTCCTCTTTGTGCAGGGTGTGTAAGTACAAGTCTGTCTGTGGTATGTTACTGCAATATATGCTTTACCAGTAATAAAGCATTTCACAATTGCAGTACATCAGTGGTGATGCCACACCTTTGTAAGGTAATTACACCTGCATTCTAACCTGCCCAAGTTGAGGAAAAAGTAGCTTTCTGGATAAATAAATATGAATTAAACAGATGTCTTTCCCAAAGTATCTCCATTTTCCCAGCTCTGTATAACCATGGCATCCAGCACCATTCCACATAATGTCCGATGTATGTTGTGTATCGTATATATCACTCTGTTCATCAAAATGCCTTTTTGTTACAGCCTATTTTTGGATAAAACTGGTTTAACTTCTTATTTAAAATGCAACTTCTGAAATGTTTTGACCTTGAAATTTCTGTTTGACAATACTGAAATTTAAAGTACCATATTTCAGTTTGAATTACTTTAAATTTTATTGAAGTTACTCTTAAACTCTTAACAAGGGCTAACACGTCAAGGAATTGTTTTAAGGTTTTCAAAATTATACATTCCTGTAGACACCAGGTTTACGATTTTTGTTACGGTCTCAGTGCGTAAAAAATTTTAAATGTTTTTTTCTTACCAGTTCTATAAACAAAACCTATCTCTAGAAACCTGAGCAGCCGGCAAACGTTTTCACCTGGGCGGGACAGCAAGCAAGCTATCATTATGTTGCAAAACATTTATAAATCAGAGACTGAAAGATGTGATCTGTGAAGGTATTTCACAACTAATTCCTGTGTATTCACAAAGAAATTGATACCTATGGATCCTTTGTACCCCTAAAGAAATAAAAAGCCACAGCAGTCACTTGTGAGGCCGGCCGCCCCAAGGCCCAGGCTGAGTGCGCTTCTCACCCAGCAGAGCTGGCAAAAATAAGCTCCTCATTAAAAAAGATGAAAAATAATCGTCAAGTCTCCTGAAGCGTTCAGTCAGCATGAAGTCCTTCAGCACGTTCTACCTTGACGCTCATTTACAGGACTAGCACGTGTCCCTGTTGGATGACTGGGGCATACCCCACGTTTCTTATTAGTCAGAGAATTGCTCTCTGCGTTTCCAGATCAGACAGTGAATCCCGAGGCCGATTCTCTGGACTTTTGGGGCAACCCAACAGGTGTGTTCCCGGACGGCCTCAGCGCGCCTCAGCACCACGCACCGCAACCCGCCTCAGCGCAACAGCAGCCCCCAGGCCGTGCCCTGTGCGGGGTGTCACTGCTACCAGCGCCCACCCCGCGCTCCCCGGTCACCGTTTGGTATTTCAATCCGAAATACACTTTACTGTAGTTAGCAAACCTCCTAGGGAAGGAGGGCCGGCGGCCGCAGCCCGGCACCGCGGCGCTGTCACCGGGAGGTGGCACAGCACGAACGGAGATGCTCCGGGGGAGCGCACCGCACCCCGCGCCGGGCGGGCTGGGCACCGCGGAGCCCCCGCGCACCCCCGGGGGGGGGACCCGAGTGATTCATTAAGGGCAGTTCCAGGAAAAAGAAGAAAAGTCTCGCATCTTCTTTCTCGGAAACTCATTGTGCAAAGTCCTTTCACATGGGAGGGGGGAAAAAAGGGCACAAGCCCAGTATTTTATTTGGAGAAAAGGGAAAAAATGAGCACATTTCTCCCCCTTTGAGAACACGCAGCTGTCAAGACACTCACTCTCCTGTGTCCCCATGGCCTTTCAGCATGAGCAGAGCCTCTGCTGACTCCTGTTCCTCTGTCTGGTGCCCTCATTCCCTGCTCTAACATCCCATCTGTCAGCGTGTTCCTTAAGGAAACCTCACTCATGGCTTACACCACATTAACAGCCCGCAGCTTGCAGAGGTTTTTCCTGCAAAAGTGCAAGGGCTGGAGGTCTTGGTGGCTGAGCAAGGACAGCTCGTGACCCCTCAGCCTCCCACCCGCAGGGCTGCATCTGCTGATTCCCCGATGGGATCAAATGCCTTTTCCCCATGGAGACGTTTAGCCCGTCTTCCCTTGTGGGACACTTCTTAGGCACCCCTGCCTGAGGTGATACAGCTGGAAATGACAAAGCAGTATTATTTTTTTTTTCCTAAACACTGGCAATTTTCCCTTTCTAGCAAAGGCAGAGCAGAGGATGTAGGAGGAAGAGCTCAGCCCTAACAGTCCAGCAGCAGGATTTGCTTTTAATGAAACACTGACCTACAGTGCTTCTGCTAGAAACATCGCATTTCATGAGAATTGCTGTCTACCTTTCACCTGAATGGATGATTTTGAAATGCATTGCTGTTATTGGTAAAACATATACCGTACCACTTAGCCCATGCCCAGTTTGTAACAAAAACAAAGGTGATTTCTTCGCAGTAAATAGTTCCTTCTCTCCCAGTTTTCCCTTTTTGGGTTTATGTGTCAGAAGTTAACCGAAACATTAGAGGGGTCCCAAGAGAACAGCAACCAAGCACATCCTTTGGCCACTTTTTGGGGTCCTTTGGGCACAGGATCACAAGGGGAGGGCAAGTGACTGCTGCCCCTTCCCCAGCTGCTCCCTGGCTCAGGGGTCCCTAAGCTGGAGGGGCTTTAGCAGCTCCCCGTGGGTGGCTTTCTCTTGCATGAATTTGTGCAGGCACTTTTTAAAGGCCCCTCAAATTTTAACTTTCACAGCATCCTCATGGATGCAGCTAACTTGGTGTCATGCCCTCCCATCTCAGGCTGCAAGGGTCAGCACAGGACACCCCCATGGAGGGCATACGGGGGGGACACAGAGCTGCTGCTCCTTGTCCCTCCCACTCTGAGGGTCCTCACCTGTTTGCCACTGTAACTGCTGCAGCCAGTCTTCCAGAAAAGCCCCAGGATGGTACATAGATGTTCTGTAAATGAAAGAAATCAGATTTAAAAGATGTTGTGCAACCATTTGCTTGCAGAGCCCATTTCTTGCTTTTCAGTCCCTTGTGAGAAACATTTACAAAGCCCCGTGGGAAATGTGGTAGAGCCCTGCTACATAATGTTGGCAGGAGTCTCCTGTCTTATCCTGAGAGGTAAAAAAAATAGCAGTTTCAAGGTCAGTTATTTCTCAAATTAAAGCAAAAAAAAGAAAAAAATTGCTTTTTGTTGTTCTTTCTGCATTCCTACTTAGCATCCTGAAAACCCTTTAGAGGATTTGCATTTGGAACATGAATTTCTCACAGTGAGGCCAAAGAAAACCAAGGTGCGTGGGTGGAGGAAGCTGTGGCCCGTGCCAGCAGTCAGTGCCAGCAAGTCGATGTCCTCAGCTGCTTAAGGTGAGGCCAAGCACTGCCTCAAACCCTCCTTGCACCCTATGGCACTTGCTTTAAGGTCAGATAATAAATGTTTGCTAGGACTGGGAACATAGAGAATATTTCCAGTAGCCCAGAGCAGACTTTGCCCCTTAGTCCATCTGTGGACACAGTACTTAAATAGCTGAAGAAACCAAAGAAAGACTATTTTTACAGCTCAATCCTGACAGTACTAACCTCCCGCTTTGCGGCAGCGCTCCAGCTGCTGAGCTGCTGCTGTCCATTATCTCCATGGAGGCTTGCTGAGCCTGATGTGTTGTTGTTGGAGGCTGGGATCCCGCTGGGGTCTGGGGCAGGTGATGGTGGGCAAAAATAGCTTTGTTGACATGCCTGAATTAGAAGGAAGACGTCTTAAGTCATCTTGATGGGTTTTGCAGTCGGAGGAGCTGATGGTTGGGCAGGCTCCTGGCTCCCAAGGCTCTGGGACATGGAAGACTGCTGAAAAGAAAGGAGCTGTGTGGCCACCTGCAAGAAAGTGATTATAGGTGTTACAGGTTCCTATGGCTGCATCCATTTACCCAGGAGAGACGAGGTTTTTGAGCAAACCCATGCCAGTTTACTGCCACGGTGACACAGAAGGACCTGCTCCAGCGTGCCCCACATCCATGGGAGAGATTTACCTGTGGCATCTGGGCTCCCACTGACATCCATCAGCCACCTCTGAGCCAACCCAAAACCTCTCTGGGGACATTAGTTACTTGTCTAGGTGACTTCTCATCTTTTCAAGTAGGCAAAATTCCTTCTGAAAAGCCTAAGACCCTGCAGGAGGGATGCATCCAGTCCTCACGCTGGTGGCACCACCGTGACCACAGACGCACAGGTGCGTTTCTAGCTCAGCTGCTGCACAGCCCATGTCCTCCCTTCCTTGTCCACAAACCACCAACTGATGTCTGTGCCAGGATGAGGATGCACAGGGACAAACCAGACACCTACATTTTGCCTAGAACATAAGTTCATGAACTTCTATTATCATTCAGGAGTGATCTAATTGAAACTTCATGACTTACACAACCACCTCTTTCTTTGTCCTTCTCTTCCACTCTCTTAAAAAACATTTCCTGCTTTTTCCAGCTGGACAAGCTATTCTTCTGCCTGCTTTGAAGTAAATATTTTGTTGGGTTTGGCTGCTGTCACAGCCACACATAGTCTTCTGCCTGATACTTTATCCATCTGTTGCTAAAGAGAATATTTTGAGCTGAAAGTCTCCAAAGAGTTTTGAGGTGCTGAGTAGAATTAGGTTGTACTGATGGAAGAGAAAATTTTTCTTCTCAGCTCTCATGTGCATAGTAATTCAAGCTGAAGCACCTTAAAAATTAAATACTCTGAGACATGGTTGTTATGACATCCTGGTACTCACGTGCTGCAAACCGGAGAGCATACGCTGGTTGTGCGTTAGCTGAGGAGCCAGCCGATACACCCTGTCCCCCCCCTGTCCCCCCCCACATGGGGAGATGGAGTCCAACCCTGATTTCCTCTTTTGTCTCAAGTGAACGCAAAAAGAGAGTTGGACTCCTGCACCGTCGAGGTTGCCAACATCTGCCTTGCCTCATTTCTTCTGCTTGAGGAACATCTGGCTCTGCTCTGGGACAGCCGCACATGGCCGGTTGTGTTGCACGGGAATGAGATGTGCTCACTGCGATAAAGCCTCTCACGGGTCTGCCCGCTAGAGATGCTCGCTGCCCTCACGGCATGCTCTTCCAGAGCAGACACAATTAACTTTCTGTTTGATGCTGGTCCTTCTCCTGGTTTTTTATTCCCCCAGGTTGCTCTAAAGGAAGGATGGGTTTTGCTCAGTTGACCTACGAGATCTAGAGGTGCCTGCTTGGGAGAAAGCACACATGGCCACGGAGTGCTGCTGTGAAGGGGGGATACAGGAGGGGCTGCAAGGAGCTGCACAGGGCTGGGGTACATTGCCTTCACCCCGCGGGGTGTCTGCAGGTGGGACACTACAGGGCAGCCCCACGACGGGATTCCTGCAGGACACCAGCCCTTCACTTAACATCACTCAGCTTTACCCTGTTCCTACTCTGCAGAAGTTTGTCTCAGCTATTTTGAAGCTTGCATCACTGCTTTTTGTGAAGCTCCTTGTAATTCTCAGAAACACCACTTTTTTGTTCTTGCTTACTTGCACCTACGGGGAATTGCTTAAATAGCATTTGAACTAGACCACGTTCCTATCTCTATCACAGCTGGGAGAGGACGAGGAGACCTGCAAAGCTCTGTCATCCCTGTCCAGACGTTTGTCAAATACTCCTTGGCTCCCAAAACCTCGTAGGGTGAAACGCTGCCCCCGAGTTCCCAAACTCTGAGCACCCACGTGCTTTGCACCCCTGGTCTCCAGCACTCAAAACCTACTGGCTGGCACAGCTTTCCTCACCCTGGAAGGCATGGAAAGCTCTTCGCCATCGCTCCAGGATGCCTGTTTGGGGCATGGTGCTTGAGGCCAGCACTGGAGGCGGCGCCGGTGGTGAATGGCCCTTTGTGCTCTTTGTTGCTTTGCTGCATAAAGAGGGTATTATTCAATCCAATAAATAAGAATCTCCCTGCTAATAAAAGTATGTTATTGCATGAGTTACTGCGGGGAATGTGCAGCATTCGCAGCAGGCAGCTGCCTCACACGCTTTGTGCTGGCACGATGGGTGCAGCCCGCAGCACGGCCGACGGGCTGGTTCAGGTTTATCAGCAAAGACACCGCGTGCACGGGGGGCTCGTGCTGCGCTGGAAAACAAGGGGAATAAGCCAGATGTTAGACCGCTTTTGGAACCGGTTTGCAAGTTGGATCCGGGTGCTTCTCACCAGGCTGCTGTCAGCCCCTGCGCTCGAAGAGCAGGTAGAGCGATGGCAGCTGCTGGGGGATGGTTTGTCCCCGCAGCCCTTCAGCGGGGGGCAGGGGAAAGGACAGAGGCGGAGGCGACCTCTGAAGGGAGTGTTTAAGAAGCCAGTTCCAGTTCATTTCCAGGAAATCTCTCTCTTGTTGTTTTTTTTTTTTTCTTTTTTTTTTTTTTCTTTTTCTTTCTTTCTCCCCGCCCCCACCCCCAAAGGAAAAGCTATGTCCTCATGAACTTTTTGAGAACTTTTGTTCATTCTCTCTTGCCAGATAAGCTTGGCTTTGTACTGGTGACAGAACCCCTTTCTCCAAGCACTGGCCATGGGCCAGGACCTGGAAATCTCCACTGTGTGCTGGCAATGCCACAAGCCCTGTCCCCCTTCCCTCTGGGTTAATGCAAAGCTCCAGCACCAACCAGCTCACCTTTGGGGGACACTGTGGGTCTTTTCTTCTGCCTGTGCAGGAGATGATGGATCCAGCTCTGCTTGTCTTCCCTTGCAGTGGAAAATCCTGAATATCATGGAGAATAATCTGTCAGGCCTGTGGTGGCAGAGGGTGAAGTGGGGTGCGGGTAGATACTTAGGAGAAACAACTGTGCAAGTGGTGTTGGAAGGAGTAGCCAAGGCAGGAGACACTCTTCACCCCAGAAAAGGAAATGCAGTTTCCACAAGATTTTACACCTCATTCCTGCCCTCTGCTTCCTTTTTTTCCCCCTGTGTCCCAGTGCGCTCCTCTTTCCCTCTCCAGCTCCCAGAGATGCTCTCTCTGGGACAGGACTTGTTTGCGAGGCATCTATTACTGTTGGCACCTTCACATCATTCAAAGACCTCCCAAGGGTTGGGTCCCCTCGTGTTGTGTGGCAGACGAGATTTCTCTGTTAAAGAAGTGAGGGTCTGCATGTAAGAGCAGAGATAAAGAGGGAGGGAAACCAGTGTATGGCACAAGTCCACTCAAATCAGCAACCACCACAGCAGACTGGTCCCTCTCACCAGCAGCATCTCGAGGGGCACAAACCACAAAATGCTGATGAAAAAAAACCCAACAGGAATGAATCATACAAGCTGTCATTGTATCAGGAGACTCAGGGCTTGAGGTCTCCACTGCTGCTGCTATCTCCAGGGCACTAAATGAAACTCTTCCCTTCCACTGCGTTCCCGTTTCCCAGAGCTGAGTGTATGAACAGGTGACCAAAATGTTTGGTGATTTCACTTACCCATTTCCCAGGGGTGGGGAGTAGAAACGGAGCTGTTGTGCAACCAGGAGGGAAATATCTCTCTAAATACATGTCCTCCAACTGCCAAAATATGTTTTGAAGGCGAGTGGGGAATGTACACAAGCAGTGATTGCAACACAGCCACTGCTGCAGATTATATAAAGAGAATTGAACTCAATATTTCCTGTGAGAGTTTTAACCTTTGCAAATGAGCTGGGCACAGGAAGAACATGACCGAGCTGTCAGAAGGAAAATCATAGAAACACAGGAAGGTTTGGGTTGGAAGGGACCATAAAAATCATCTGGTTCCACCCCCCTGCCCTGGGCAGGGACCTCTCCCACCAGCCCAGGTTGCCCCCAGCCGCATCCAGCCTGGCCTGGGACACTGCCAGGGATGGGGCACCCACAGCTGCTCTGGGCACCCTGTGCCAGCGTCCTGCC
>JAVJGJ010000001.1:123358290-123374156 GCA_035590215.1 Microhierax caerulescens
CATCCAGCCTGGCCTGGGACACTGCCAGGGATGGGGCACCCACAGCTGCTCTGGGCACCCTGTGCCAGCGTCCTGCCACCCTCACAGGGGAGAATTTCTTCCTAATGTCTCACCTAAATGTCCCCTCTTTCAGTTTAAAGCCCTTTCCCCTTGTCCTGTCACTACATGCCCTGCTAAGATGTTTGCCCCCATCTTTTTATAGGCCCCCTTTAAGTACTGCAATAAAAGGCTGCAATAAGCCCCCCCTGGAGCCTTCTCTTCTCCAGGCTGAACAACCCAGGCTGGTTTCTGGAGGGAGGAGTGACAACCACCGGTCCCAGTACAGAGGGCGGGCAGGGGTGAGCACACTGGCAGAGCCAGGCTCATGGAGACAGTAAACATGAGTGACTACAACCACTTGGCCACCAGCCCTGGGCCCTCTGCAGCCACCTCCATCCCCAGGGGTTGATGTTTGAGCTGCTCAGCTGTCCCTGATGGTCCACAGCAGTGATGACATATGAGGGTGTAACGGTGGTTTCTATAGAGGCATTTATTGGAAGGCTATAAAAATAGAGAGCAAATTTCAATAGGATGTTACTAAACACATCAGAGGGAAATAGTCCCATACATTGGTGCCAGAGGGTCCCAGAAGGTTGGCAGCGTGTCCAGATTCCCTGATGCACCCAGATCCACCGAGCAAAGGCTCAATCCCCAGAGATGGGGTAAAGACCCTTCTTTCTGCAAATCTTTCCCCCACGCCGCTCTGTTTGACAAGAGCTCTCACCAGGGCGGGCACTACTTCATCAACCAGACATTGGAAAGGCAGCCTGGGGTAGAGCTCAGCGAGCCACCAGCAGAGTCCAGGTGGAATGTCTTCTGCATCAGAGAGGAGCCCTCAGCTGATGCTCGCTGGAAAGGCAGTCTGGTCCTTCTCTTCGTGGTATGCTGATAACGGTAGTAAATATGTGCAGTATCACATCGGTTAGGTTAATACTGAGTAATGTGTACACGAACATCTTAGACCTTTAACGGTCCTCCTGCTGAAGTTGTTTCCATTCAAAAGTTCCATCCAAAGTCAGATCAAAATTATCCTTTTCCTGCTCTTGGGAGAGTTCCAAAAACACCTGAAATGGGCAAGATAACACTGATTATTCCTCTGACTTCCAGTAGAAGCTGTGATGCTCCTTTGCAGGAGGTACAGCTCTGCAGCCCCTATGAGAGCTGTGTGTAGCGGCTTTGTGTGGGGAGCACACGTGCAGCAGCTGAGACCTCCCGTGCTCCCTGATAGAAGATGCTGAGAGGCACCGGCTGCGCGTAGGTGTATGCATAGAGCAGGCTTTACCCACCAACGGATTGACATAAACATTCCTCGTCTTTGCCACCAGCCTTGTAAAGCAGCAATAACCTGCAGCTTCAGGAACAAACATAGGAGCTGGGCATGGGTGATCTACCGAGGGCACCCACCCCATGGGTGTGCCGTGCGCCTGGCTCGGGTGAGTGGAGTCAGGCAGCACCACTTTGCCTAGACTTGTTCCCACCATGCTACATCCCAGCTGTGAAAAGAGCCAAACCACTTCTTTCACGTTTTTCACCGCTTTCCCAGTAAAAGACCCATTGCCCACCACCCCCACACAGTGGAGCAGCCTTCTGCTCCTGCACCAGCCTTTAGCACGTCTAGCCTCGAAACCACCTGCCTGAGCCAGAGTATTCAAAGAGAAGCTGTACTCCTCAAGGCTGCAGTTTCGTTTGGCTGTGGAGAAATGGAAAGAGAGTCAAAAATTACAGTCTGTGTTCCACCTTTTCAAAAAGTCATCTTCTTTTGCCTTTACCTTCCTCTAGCTTGCAGAAAGACTGCGACAGGGGCAGTGCATCTTCCATTGGGACCTTGTAGACTAGCAAAGAGGGAAACCTTGAAGAAAAAGAAGAGATTTTTGCTCTGTATCAGGGTTCTGGGATCAAAACTTTATGTCATGCCATGAGATGGACGTATGGATGTTTTGCTGCAGGGATCACAGCAGGGTTGGATGTGGTGACATTACCAAATCAGATCCCAAACAGGGACTCTGAGCTCTTCATCCCTCTCCAACTGAGATCCCGTTTCTGCCCACCACACCGAGCACATTTTAGGGATGAGGCAGTGTTGAAACCACCGTTCATCCCCTATTTTGTACTTACCGCTCCTGACGGGCTGCACTTGGGAAAATCCTCAAAATCTCAGCATGGAGAAGATCAGTGTGCTCTGGATCCTTGACCTTAATTTCCAGCAGATAGCCCTTTCCAAACTTGTTCTTCAGGTACTGAACGGAGCCAATGCACCTGCAGGAAAGGGAAGAAAAATGAGAGGTGTCCGTGTGAAACCATGGGTGCCCCACCATTGGCTCCTTCCCGAATTGTACAGCTGGTGAAATCGTGGGGAGCACTTATTACCCATGGTGATGGGCTCAGGTAGGTGAGGCGGGGGGAGAAGCCCCCGTCACTGCATGGACCCTTTCCCAGCCCCGCCGCTGCCCACCGTAGCTGCCCGGACACCATGATGGCCACGCGGTCGCACACTGCCTCCGCCTCCTCCATGTAGTGCGTCGTCAGGATGGCTCCCGACTCCTTGGTTTTCAGGGCAGCACGAATCGTTTTCCTGAGGGCAAGGGTGGGAGAAGAAAAAGTTAACATTCCCTAGGAATATCAGGCTCTTATACTTTTGTGTCTCCAAATACTTTTCCCATAAAGCAAGTGTAAAAGCTTTACATACAGCAATTTTAGACTGATGGTAATACTTGGAAATAATGACAACAAAATATTTTTGACTCAGGTCCCGTTATGAAATCTTCCAAATCCCATATATGACTGTCCCCAAGTTTGGAACATGGATGAAGGTAAAATGGTTTTTTTCTCTCTCCTTGCTCACGCTTTAGCTAGAGAGAACCAAGAAAATGGAGTTTCTAATAAAACCGTTGGCATGTGATGAGCAGCACCAGCTAACTGCAGATGGAGTAAAACACTTCACCTAATCTTAGGCATCTGTTCTTGTCTTCCAACTCCTTTACCACCGTGGTGGCAGAGTGCCTGAGGTCCTACTCACCAAACACAGCGCTGCCCTTTGGGGTCCGTGCCAGTTGATGGCTCATCCAGGAGCAGGACCACGGGGTTGCCCAGCATGCACATGGCAAAGCACAGCTACGACAGGGAAAGGGGCTTGGGTCAAACCTTTTGCAGTCCCCGGCACTCTGTCTACAAAGAGCTGCAGATGGCATCACTTCATATATAGGAATCGAGGTTCTGACTCCTAGGAAACGTGGGTTTGGAAAAGGCTGATTTCCATCACCCCACTGTGGGAGCCAACATGATGCTCTCCTGGGTAGCTCAGAGCACAGGTAGGTCCCTCTGCTCACGAAGGGTTTTTTTTTTTATTTGTGCTGTGAGCATTGCAGTTCTCATTATAGGTAAAACAAAACACACCTTTCTGGTTATCCCAGCAGATAGTTTTCTGGTTTTCTTTTTTAAATAGTCTTGAAGCTGCAGAGCATTCACGATTCTGTGTGGGAAAGGAAAGGGAACAAGCAAAAAAGGAATACTTTTGTTAATCCAAATCAATACTTTCACCAAGGATTCCCAAAACGATAAGAAAAAGGAACTTTCTTCCCCTTGCTCTTGACTCCTGCTTTCTTTCATTAAACATTTACTGAGTTATTAAAATCTAAGTGAATATTTGAAGCAAAGTGTACTGAATAAGCCACAAGCTCTTTTCTAAACCCATCATTACTGTCAACAGCATTATAAATCCATTCCACCTTGCCAGTGTCAGCCGAGCAGGCAGTACTTAAGCACCCTTTCTTGTAGTGCCAAACTAGAACACCAGAGATTTCAGAAATGCTTCCTAAAGATAACATACTTAAAAGGACATTAGTGGTAAATTTATCCCCACTAAATGCACTTAGGCAAATTGGAGATTTTCTTAACCCACTCTCTTAATCACGGCATTTAGCACAAAATCACTTTTGCAGCTCCATTTCCTGAGTTTTTTCCAAGGTTGGCTGTGACTCACCGTGAATTTTGACTTTCTGGTCCCCTCCCCATGCCCTAGGACTAGGGAATAAAACACTGACCAACCCCTGGCAGCACCCTCCATCCATACCGGTTGACAGCAGCAGCCATCTCCTCCTTGCACACCCCTTTCACGGCTGCGTAGACCTTGAGGTGTTCGTGCACGGTGAGGTCTGGCCAGAGCGGGTCCTCCTGCGGGCAGTACCCCAGGAAGGAGGGTGCGTGGTCCTGGGGGTGGGAGCCTGCTCCATCTCCCCTCTTCATCAGCACCTGCACAACCAGGGTGGTGGTTTGCTCTCATAGAGCCTTGCCCAGATACAAGGGTCTGGTGCAGAGGAACACCGTGGGCTTCGCTGGGATTTAGATGGGGAAACCCAAAGAGCAGGGGAATGATTTCGCAACCCTCATTGACACGTTTGCTAAATATAAACATGGCCAATTAAGGTAGATGCACCTGCTTGTCGAAGTTAGAAGTAGCTCACAATATTTTTTTATAATGCGTTGCTTAATAGCACGACGAATTCAGTTAAAACCTTGATTGCTAATAATGCTTTGAACAAATATATAGCTTAGCCTAGGTGCAAGGTTTGCACTTGCACTTTTATCATCACGCATCTATCCCTTTCCCCCAGGTGCCTCCTACCTGCCCAGCTGTCAGCATCGTCTCTCCAGCAATCATTTTGATAGCTGTGCTTTTACCAGCCCCATTGGGCCCCAGAAGTCCTAATACTTCTCCTGGAATCGATACATATAATTTCTTAGTAATAGTCTCCATTTGACAAATACATCAGGTACAGTCCCACAAAAGAAAAAAAAAATTGTGAAAGAGCTTTCTAATATCAAAGATCATATAAAAGTAAAGAGTACAAATATATGCTCTGGGAGCCTGTAACGTTATAACTCTGAGTGATGCTGCAAGTCTGATAATTTCTCCCAGGTCTCTCAGGAGCCACTGCTGAAGTGGTTTTTGGAGAGAGGGGACTATGTTATTTTAGATAATGGAGAGTCAATGGTAATAATAGGATTAATCCATATCATGTCATTCATTAACACATCAGCTACAGATGGAACATGCCTTAGCCACAGAGCAAATAGGTTTGACCTTTATGTCATTGCTTAGCTAACCGAGAATCTGCAGAGAATTAACTCTCTGGGTGTGATCAGGGCTCCAAAACAGGTCTAAGAGAACAGTTCCAGTTCTCACCTTTTTTAACACAGAAGGAAACATTTTTGGTGGCCATTTTCTTCTTCTTCTTAAAAACGGAACCAGCTTGCTTTATTGTATATTCCTTGCACAGATTGCTGACAATAACGACTGATTTCTAAAAGCAAGGAGGAAGAAGAAAGATTATCAGATAGCATTAATCTTTCAGTAATATTTGTCCATTAAAAAAGGCAGAAAACCTTCTAAAGATCTTTGAATTTGTTTTATAGTTCACTGAGAACATGAGGTGCAACAGGGCACTTTATTGTCCACATTCCTCTTAACAGCTTGCTTCTCCATCCGGATGGGAGCCACACTGCACGTCTGGGAGTCTGGTTTTCCCAGTGAGAATAACACAGCCAGAGCACGGACCTGCACTTAGTGATACTTGGTGGTTTGGTTTTTACCAGAGGGCTTCTTACTGGTATAAAATAAACCAAGGACAACACTTAGCCGTACCTCCTCCTGGCTTGGAGCCGCTATGGCGTCTCTCACTGCCGCTCTTTCAGCTTTAACATCTTCATCTTCCTCTTCGAGCTCCTCAGGGTGCTGGTGGCTGCTTGCTCTCCTTGGGGAGATTCTACAAACCCAGGAGATTCACCTCAGCATTTTGTTCTTTACCCTTGTTCTTCACCAATGCATTTTGGATAGACCTAGAGGGAATGTCCCTCTGGTTCAATGTTTCTTGTGTTTTGTTTTGGGTTTTGGTTTTTTTTTTAGTTATTATTATTAATTTAGTATATATATCCTTTCTGTGTTGTACAAAGAATCAAGCTGGTACACCCACACAGCACAGGCGGCACTGTGGGGAGGTACTAACAAGCTTGAGTGATGTTGTACGTGAGCATAGCACTGCAGTATTTAAGTGCCTATTTTAGTTATGAAAAATGACCAGTATTAAAAAAATATTGAAAAATAGGGACACAAAGGCAATGACAGCTGATCAAAATGTTGTCTTCAAGGAAAAGCAATGCGGTAGGATTTTATCTCCCATGCCTGTGGTGCATGCACGTTGATACAAACCTAAATATTGGGTCCTTTCTCAGAACTGCTCCTCCGTATTTTATCTCCAAATATCGAAGAAGAAAAATGAAACCAACAGAATGGATATAAGGCTGAAAAAAGAGGTTGTCACATTAACAGCCTTGCCTTCCATCCTACTGTGGCTGAAACCGAGAAGATGGTGGCAGTGCTATAAAATATGTGAGGGGAAAACATAGTATGCAAAAATAAATTCCATCAACATCTAAACTGAGGGTAATCCCGAGGACAGTGAACTCTGGTACCACTTACCAATGCTGCAGAAAATACCCATGGTGGAAGAAAACCACAATTCACAAAGTAATGGGGCAGCATTAAGTGATCTGGGCTTATACCATTTTCCCTTCCCCATTTCAAAGGAGTGAGGTTATTTTCGCACAGGGAGGTAATCTGCCATCCAGACCCACCGAGATCCTCCTTCTGCATGAAATGAGCTCAGGGTTCTTGCCTGCTTCTTTATAACTGAGGATGGGGTTTAGAAGACACACATTCCTAAATAAAAATAATCTTAAATGTTTTCTTACTGCCAAGACAGCTATTAGTACATCATGCTGTTGAGTCACACCAAACATGTCAGCAGCATCTTCTATAAAAATCTATAAGAATAAAAAAAAAAGCCCACAATGAAGACCTGTAATTCTTCAGTACAGTGCTGGCTAATTTTGGAAGCAAACAACATATAATTTGAAAATGTACAAAACCTTCTGATTGACCCAAAATATTCACCAGACAGATGAACAAATACAGATGTTTGACTTGGGCATCCCAGTCCTATACCAGGTGACAAGCATGGCACTCAGTTCATGCATCTCCTTCTAGGGGTAATGGCCCGGCCCAGGAAAACGTCTGGTTCCCTCTCCTTTGGTGTTCCAGTGGAGAAGAGGTGGAGGCGAGTGGGACAGGACAGAGGAGGAATCTCTTCTACTTGAGCTTCTTTCCTAAGTCATTTACGGCTCATGAATGGTGTTGCACATAGCTGGAGGGTTTTGTTAAATTCTTAGCTGGTTTTCCATGATCACCCTCAGCTGATGTGGGGTAAATCACCTTGTGAGAGTTCTTAATTCCCACGCGGTTTCGATGCAAAGTCAGATGCATAACTTCAAATTTTAAAATTTGAAACAAAACATTGAACACTCTTAGGAGTGTTCAAGCCAAGTTGCTCAACTTTGCATGGAAAGAGTGTTTTCCCTAATCTACCGATGCAGTTCAGCTGGGCAGTAAGTGACCCCTAGCCATAATGATCAGCTGGAAAAATTAGATCTGATCTGAAATGCTCATCTAACGATGCACTCTGGCCATTTGGAAAATCCTACCCATTAGAGGAAACACACGTGCCTTCCCAGAATGGTAGCATACCGTTACCACCAGACTGTGCTCATGAGGATGCAGAGTTGTGTTTTGCACTGGGCTGCCTCTCCTCGCCCAGTGCCACCACTTACCTGATGGCGGTTGACGATTACAGCCATCAGTGGGTACGTGGGAATCAGGAGAGACATAACGTAGAGGGAGACTTTAGGATCAATTGAGAAATCCATGACTTTGCTGATGATGTAAGAAACAAAACATACCTAGAAATAAAACAAGAGGATAACTTAGCTGATGGGAAGTGTTACAGTCCTCACTGGTCTTAAAAAATTGTGTGGGTCTACCTTTTCAATTCCCTGTTGAATTTCTAGAAATGGACAAGAAATACAAAGATGAGAAACAATGAGGGTTCAGGAGGTCCTCAGCCACCTCTGCCTGAGGGTAGGCTGCTCGTTTGGGTCAGGTGGGGAGACTTCTTCCCAGACACAGGGATGCTTCAGCAGAAGAGCAAAGCACAGGATCCTGTCCTGTTCTTTCCCATCCTGGTTCATGCCAAACAACTCATCTTCTTCCAGGTCAGGCTTGGGCTATCTGCATCTAACCTGATGGCTCATGTCTCAGCACCTTACCTCTTGGATGTGAGGTACCAAACAGAGCAATAAATAACTTTTTTTGCCTCCATTCCTGCACCAGCTCAGGGTAGATCCAAGTATTTCCCTGCGCCACAGCAGGATTGTGGGAACAGAACATGGTGACATGAATTTAATATAGACTTGACTGCTATAAAACACATGCTCGTATTTATATTCTGCATCTATAGTTGGGTGTTTGGACCTCTAGTTCATCCTTAAGATCACAAAATACATTTCTAAGCCCTACAGAACATCATCTAGCCACATGCTTACCACTACGAGGATAAAAGACCAAAAATCACAGTTCCATCTGTTGCGAAAGACGAAGGAGATCACGTAGATGAAAAGAATGATAGAAATTCCATAGCCAAAAGCAGTCATGATCTACGGAAAAAACAGGGCTTTCACTGGAGAAAATGGAGTGACGTAAAGAACCAGAAACCTATGCATATATTAGTGCAGTTCAGTTTAAACAATCATACATTAAGGTCAGGGCATTCAGAAATTGCCACAATTTTACTGCAATATTAAGGCAAGATTTACTGCCTTCTATTTCCATCTGGGGACACCCAAGTGGTAGGAGGTGAAACAAGGAGAAGGTCAGTAAGCCTCTGGGACCCAGAGGTGTGCCAGCACTGTCTGCACCCATTGTGTCTCAGCTACCCTTACACATGCCCAAAATATTACCCCAGTCCCTCCCTAGTGAACCAGCAATGACCAGAATGGGGCGTACCAGCAAGAAGAGGTTGTCGATGCTCCCGGAAACGTTGCTCATGGCGAACTGAAGCCCAAACATTGAGAAGAGAAGGAACCAGCACAGTGGGATGTCTACCAGTGCCTGGCCACACCAGTATGCCGAGGGAAAGAGCCCCGAGATGCGCAGCTGGGCGCGAGCTCCCACCTGGGAAGGCACGATGCAAAGGGCAGTTTATTGCCGGTGTCTGGCTGGCCAACAGCACCCGTGGGAATGGCTCCAGGCAATAAAGAGCTAACAGAAAGCTGTTATCATTGTGATATTGGGGTAAAATTCAATCTCGTTTTGCCTTTTAGCATTTTGTGCTGGCTGCAAAGCTGCTCGTGGCAATACAGAGGAAAACACCTCAAGCTGCCTGTCACATTCAAACGTCCTTTGTGGCAATGCAGTTGTAACCCCTTCTGCCCACCCCACACCTGCTCCATTCCAAGGAATTTACCTTGTAATCCTGCACGTAGCCCATTGCAAGGTGAGGAGGAAACCCAGGGAATAATAGCAGCATATAAACAAGGTAAAAAGAAATGAAATAATCCCAGAACTGTGGATCACTCGTCTGCAAACAGAAGAACAAACCATTTATAGGAAATGTTCACAGTGTAACGGCTAGATGCAACAATTCCTCTCACTGCATTTCTCAGGAAGTACAGGGCAGTATGAACACAAGGTGGGATTGGAAACCAAATATTGGCAGGAGGAAAGTTTTCCCCAAGCCACAGCTCTGCAAAATGCTTGTCACTGGTGAGGAGATACGGGTGGTGCAGGTCCCACTCCTCCATCCCAGCCTTGTGGTGAGCTCTCTCTGCTGTCAATTGATGTGCGGCAGCTTGAATAACATGACACAGAGAATAAGGAACAGCCTGAAGAAACCCACCCAGCCACCCTTTCCATGCAGCAGCCCTCAAGACCCACAAGGGAAAAATTAGCTTCTGTTTTCCTGAAGTCAAACGTGATGGTTGCAGAGCTACCACTGAGGAAGGTGGGTTTGCAGGTACAGACAGCCCCACACAGCTTCCCATTAAAATCTGAGAGCTTAAACAGATTTCAGAACTATTTTCCGACACCTCCTGGCTGCCAGGCTCTGACACTTACAGAGAAAAATGGATGAGTCCAGACCCGAATGTGCGCGGTGGAATTGAGGGCTCTCAGCAGAGCGTTGCTGATGATGTTCACAAGCACCGGGAAGCAGTTGACTATCTCCATGTGGCATAACACGGTAAACCTGTAGCTCTTCAAAGAGCAAGAAAACAAGATGAAAATGCTTAGTTTTTTTTTTCAGCTGCAGGGCAGCTGTAGAAAAGGACCATACCAGGAGAATCCAAGCCTGGAATGATTTTGTTTATGCGTTCTTTGCTAAAAGAACAAATTATGCGGTACTGGGAGTCTGTATAGCTGTGCTACAAAAATGTAAAGTTTGACGTGGAGGATGAGGGAGATAAGGTCTCCTCTAGCATGTAGTTTACTATTTAAAACACTTTCAAATCTTTGTACCTGTGGGCTTTATGCAATAGGGCCGTCCCACAGGTAGAGCTGATGGAGCCACCTTGCTTGATTATTCAATGTTTAATGCTTAATTATTCAAATTGGGAAGAAACCGGAAGAGAACAAAAGTCCTCACCTGACCTTTGCGAGACACTTTAATAGCCCCATTGTGGTTTAGCTCCTCAGTGATATTTTCCTCGCTTGTTATTTCCACTGTGAGATCTTGGCTCTCGAGCACGCGGATGAAGTCTTCAATGTCTGTGCCTGGTGTGAAAGCCAAAAGCAGAG
The DNA here is from genome assembly GCA_035590215.1 of Microhierax caerulescens. Taxonomy (NCBI): domain Eukaryota; kingdom Metazoa; phylum Chordata; class Aves; order Falconiformes; family Falconidae; genus Microhierax; species Microhierax caerulescens. Next base: position 123,369,011 of record JAVJGJ010000001.1, read on the forward strand.
GAATCATAACACTGAACAAGAGAGTCTTTGATGGTTTGCTTTTTTAAAAAAATCCATGACCACCAGACAAAAACAGAGGAAGTCTGATAACCGTGGACATCAGAGAGCACATGTGTGGTAGATCACTGCGCATTAATTTTTGTGAATTTAATGGATCTTAGTCTCATTGACTGAATTTTTGCATTGTCATTTTTTTTTCTGCCTTTGCTGAAATATATTCTCCTTTGTGATGGTCTGATGAAGCCAACAGTATCATACTCTGGCCAAACAACATAAAATAGCATGCACTCATAGGAATGTTGAAGGTATAACTCTGGCAGCAGACCATTAATTTGACTCAGCATTAGTGAGCCCTCACGGGAGTATGGTACCTGGCTTGAGAATCCCAGACTCTGAAAATGCAGAAATTGTTTGGACAGAGATCTGGGTTCAGGGCAGGGAAAGAACTGTGTCCCTTCTAATCTCATCTGCTATGACATCCCTTTTCACATCACGGTGTCAGGATCTCACCAGCTGCTGAAACCAAGGTGGGCTTTGTTCACAGCCCTTTAAAAATGATGCCTATGCTTGAAGCCATCACCCCTTAGATCCCCCTGGGTCCTACAACCATCTGCTCTTTCACTTATTTTCCTTTGCAATAGCAAGAAGCCCCAGAATAGGAAAGGATGAGGGAAGGGAAGGTTCGTTGCCCTCACCTGTGTTGTTGTGGACCAGGAGGCTGGTCATCTCGGAGTAAGCCCTCTGCCCCCGGGGCAAGAAGTACCGTGCAGATGAGAGCTCCCAAACATTCACGCTCTGCCAGACAGCAACCAGGGCCAGTTGCAAAACCAGGGGAAGCAGAAAAACCACATAGAGCAGCAAACTACATTAAGAAAGAGATGGATAAACACTCTGAAAACAGATATTCAGCAGAATGCATTTGCACGTTAGGAATGGTATACTATATTCAAGTTGCCCGACTCTCTGTTAAAAATTTTTGGCAATTTCAGAAGTCTCAAACCTTGCTCATTCACAAAAGCCCTCAAAATTTAGCAGGGAGAGGACCTCAGATCTGGAGCACTCAACTTTTCAGGGCCATTGAAGGCCTTTCAGACTTCCTTAAGATATCAGTTTTTCATAAATCAGAATCTCCCTTGCATTTCTTGCATCCCACCAGGAAATGCCAGCTTAAGAACAGTGGGGCCAAGTGAATTCAGAGAGTGGTAACAAGAGAGAAGCTTAAAAAACATTAAAGAAGTCCGAAAGTTGTATTTTTCCCTCTTTTCTCTGTACACACTAGTTCATTTCAGAACTTCTTCCTCCATCTGAAATGAAAGTGTTTCTAAGTGATTCTTCAGAAAGAAAATGGTTTTCCCTTGCATAAATCACTCACTGTAGAAATGAAAAAGCACAAAAGGGGGATTTTGTATTGCTGGCACTGCAAAGGACGAAGCTTTCTTCTCCTCTGAGAGCAGATTACCAAGACCATTCCTAAACCAGACCTCATGTTAATTAATCCAAATGTTTATCAAAACAGGGAAAATTGTCCCCCCTGCTGCGACTGTGGCCAGTTCCAGATCTGCGAAAGCGAATCGCTTTGGTACTTACATTGACCGCAGGTTTTTCACTGAACTCTTCAGCTTCAAGAAGCGCACCCATGCCACGGCAGAGACTTGCTGCCTCCAGAGTGCCAAGCCGCTGGCTGCCACCTTCCTGGTGTCCGAGAGCAGCAGGGAGCCCAGCTCCGTCTCGTCAGGGCATCGCGGTCCTGCCTCTGCCCACTCCTCCCCGTGCTCACCTGAAGAGAGTTTTGCACGTGTACTTTTATGTCTAAGACCAGCTTCTGCGTCGTAATGTGTGAAAAATTAAAAGCCACCCAGTCATCAGCTGTGGGAGGCATGCCCAGGGTTACTGCAAAGCAGCCGTTCTCCTTGGCTGTGCACTGTATAGTCGCAGCCACGATGGTACCTTCTTGATCCGCTGTGTCTCCCTCCTCCAGCCTCAGGAAGACATCCTCCAGGCTTGTCATGCTAACTCCGTAATTGATAATTCCCCGGTCAGAGCAGCTGTCGAGGCCACTGAACAGATCTGCAGTACAGAAGTAATACAAGTGCATTCGAGGTTTCAAACATGAGCACGTACCTCTAGACTTTGGCTCAGCTGAGTCAACCTGACTGGAGCATCTCCAGTGAGACAGGGAAAACGACAAAGCAACTAGCTGCCGGGACACAAAGGGTCTGGAGGAACCCAAAACTGCCAGATCTATAGCTCATCGAAGATGATTTTCTGCTTAGCACCCGCATTTCAGACTGTGCATCTGCGGGACTGTCAGGCTGAATGTGATGGACACGGTGAGTGAGGGTCTGCCTGGTGCCGCTGCAGGTACGGGGCGGTACCAGTTGTACGGAGTTTTCTCTTGTCACTACCTTCTCTTTTAAAAAAGAAAAATAATCTCTCAGTAACACAGGCAGCCCAGTTTAGCCTGCTAGGTTTTTCATGAGAAACAGTAGAAAAGCATTTGTTGTACATTTTTATCTTAAACATACGGATGCTAGAATTGGGGGGGGGGGGCGGACACGACACCAAAATGCAACAGTTCTAAAGTCCTTATGTGATTCCTCTAGAAAACCTCCCTCTTTATTTCTCTTCTCCATCCGCCCCCGCAATTATTTTTTCCTTACGGACAATTCTCAAGTATTTTAATACACATTACCTGGGAATTTATTCACATTTTCTAATGGCAGTTTGTATCTCAGCTCGTATTGACTGTGTCCTGAGAATATGACGTTGGGGATGTACCGTTTCACCAGAGATGTCACGCTCTCTAAGTCACAAGACTCACTGACATGGATCCTGTTCAGTTGAAGAAAACCAGATGCTTAGTTTTGAAAAAATACCCCACCCAAACAAACAACACCCACCACTGTTTGATAGGGTGCATAAAAAGACAGCTCCAGCATACCTCGTTTATTCCTGACTCTGCACTAAAGTGCTGCTTCCATTAATTTAACTGAATATTAATTAAATTAGTTTTATTGTTTTGACGTCTGGTCTACAGTTTCCCCCTTACAGTCACCCTAGTGGCTCCTTGTACATGCATGTGCCCAGAGAGCAGCCGCTGGAGCTGAAGTAGGTACCTTAAATGATAGCAAATCCCCCATTTTCTCTTCAAGAACAGAGAAGAACCAACACACTTCAGCCTCCCACGCGAGATAAAAGCCTTGCGGTCTAAAGAAAGAAAAAGCGAAGGGAATTTATACTGTAGAGCCGTGGTTCAAAACATTTTTTTTTGCAACTGAACCTCACGTGGGCTTTGGCTTTGTGCTCCAGGGTGATTCTGCAGAGATGCTCAGGGTGATTCTGCAGAGATGCTCCAGGGTGATTCTGCAGAGATGCTCAGGGTGATTCTGCAGAGATGCTCAGGGTGATTCTGCACTTACCTGCCAGGATATCGGCCTCGTCCATGAACTGGGTACTGAACAGGATCACCCGACCAGCTCTGTACTCCTTGAGGAGGCTCCACACCTGGTGCCGGGAAAGGGGATCCAGCCCAGCCGTTGGCTCATCCAGGAACAAAACCTGCAGAAAGGGTGCAAGCAGGAATTCCTCACTGCCGGAGCAAATGCACATCTTTTGGCTTTGGGTTCTCCTGGGAGCCTCAGCTCCTGAAGGCAAGAGACCCCCAGGCCACCTTTTGTGCAAGGACAGCTATCGCGGGAGCTGTGCAAGAGGTCAGGGAATCAGGCTCATAGAATGATTTAGGTTGGAAAAGATCTTTAAGATCATCAAGTCCAACTGTGGAACTACTTATCTGCTTTAAAACCAGGTTAGCAAAATGGGTTATAAATTTATCAAAAATTATTAATTAAAATTAATTAATTAATTAAAATTAATAATTTAGTTAAAATTAAATTACTGAATTTATTGATTTAATGAGTGCTTTAAAGAGGTCTGAAACCACGCACAAACTTCTAGCCAACTTTTATGCAGCCAAGCATAACGTTTTAGTTCTGTTGGACCTTACTGTTTCCTATGTTACAGAGCGGTGCCTGCTGCTTTACCTGGGGGTTTCCAAGCATGGCTATTCCAATGGATAACTTTCGTTTTTGCCCACCACTCAGTTTCTCAGCTTGAGTATCTTGAATGTTACTGATATCCAGCAGCTCCAAAATGTTTTGCACCTAGAACAGCACAAGGATGTCCCTTCTCAGCACCAGTTGTCCTTCCATCCTTTATCAGCCATGAAGGACATCTGGCTGGGACTGCAAGCACAGTTTCTAAGAGCATGTACCGAGGTCTACCACCACCAGCAGAAGCAGCCACTACAGGGGCTGCAGCATCCCCTCATCTCCTTGGGTTGAGCAGAGGAATCGCTGTGGTCGCATCAGGGCCACAAACTTGCCTACTAACCTGGTCAAAGCTCAACACCAGCTTTGATTTTCCAAAGACGCTGCCAGGTGGACCCTTTGAGCTTCCCAGCTGCAGAAGGAGCCTTTACGGCAACGTGGGGTTTCCTACAGCCTGACGTTGCTGCACAGAGATGCGTTACAGGGGAACACACACTTACCTCTCGATCTACCTCCTTGGACTTGATGCCCTTGATTTCTGCAAAAGTTTTCAAGTTTTCTTTCACTGTTAAGACTTCAAAGTGTATGTTGGATTGTGGGCAGATGCCGATCATCTCTCTAATTGCTTCCCTATCTCCTATTTCAGAAAGTCTGTAGCCGTATATGGTTGCAGAGCCTGTTTACAGGAATAAATGGGACGGGGTGGAATGAACCGGTCTTTACAGCTTTTGATTCAAGTCCACCCCATCCCACCATTTGCCATCCTACCTTCAGAAGGCAAAGTGAGTCCACTGAGCACATTTAACAGTGTCGTCTTTCCAGCCCCGCTGTGGCCGAGTAAGGCGGTGATCTGACCCTCGTAAACATTTAAAGACAAACCTACAATGAAAACAACATCACGTTTGGGGAGAAATGAGGTTTGACTCACCTTCAACTCATTCTTGAAGGCAAGACAAGTCAAGAAGTATAAGAACTAAGTAGCAATAATTAGCCAATTAAGCAATGCAGGGCAAAGTTCTGCAAACCTTTAAATACAGGTGTAAGAAGCTGCTTTGTGTTTAACAGAAAAAACAGAAATACAACAGGGGGGGGGGGGGGGG
>JAVJGJ010000001.1:123374166-123385074 GCA_035590215.1 Microhierax caerulescens
TTTAAAACAAAAAAAACAAATACAACCCCCCCCCCCCCCCCCCCTTTCTACTCCTTAATCATATTAAAAATAGAATATCAGTAAAAATGGAACAAAGTAGTAATCAGTTGCATCAATTAATATTTTAGATAACTTTTCAAGCTATGCAAGTGTGGTTTTATTTCTTTGACCGACTGAAATGTTTGCACTGGTTTTTCTCATCTGTAACAGCAATCAGTATCACAGCTTTCGTACCTCTTAAAGCATCTATCTTCTTGTCCTTCTTTTTATATGCTTTTTTAATATTGTTGAACCTAAAAGGAAGGTAAGAATAATATTATTTCAGGATTCCTGTAAATACATTTCCTTGGTGCCCTTTTTCACTCTTAAGGATCTTAATTTAAAATGACAGAAGTGGCATGAAAATTAAGACTCAGGAGCAGCCCTGAGATTCAGCAGGGTTCGGCATGCTCTGTGCACGGGTGTGAGCATCACCAGGCAGTGACCATCACCAGGCAGTGACCATCGCTGGTGACCAGCATGAGGCACACAGCACTGGAGCACCAAGCCTTGCAAAGACAACGGGTTGCCCTCCGCATTGTCCTTGGGGTCCCTAATGGACATTTAACAAAGTCCACAGCAAAAAAAACCCTGTTAATTTTTAATCTGAATTTATCTAAATTTCACCGGTAGTGACCAGCCTGAATTATCTGTTTACCTCATCTACGTTTTATCTCTACTTTTTCTTTGTGAAATAAAGTGTTTTGCAAGAGCCTCATGGACATGAAAACGGCCTGAGTAAGTCAAAACAAAGCTGATGGCAGAAGCGGTGGTCCGTGGGAGCACGACACCCAAGCTACCCAACTCAAAAAGCATGAATGGCAATTCCTTCTCTCTTAACCTGATGGCCTCCTTCCCCATGAATTCGGGGGGCATGGGCTCTACGTCATCACCGAGGAGCTCCTCAGGGCTCGCTGCAGTTCTGGGCATCTCCCTGGTGTTGCCTCTCCTGCTCCGCGCCCAGTACGAGGGCTTCAGGCAGAAAAAAGGGGGTTCTGGGACGCCGTATTTGCCTGACAGGAAAGCAGAGAAGATGACCTGTCATTAATCAAAGCCACAGAAAAGACACCATCCTAGATTAACCATTTAGGAGGTTCTAATAAGTACTTGGTTGCCTCAAAATTGGTACTTTGTCCAGTTGAAAAAAGAGGTTTGGAGCTGGCATAGAGGAGACAAGAAGGTTGGCTTCAGGGCTGTATCTAATGAATTTAGTATTTTATTTAATTCATTAAGATAACCCCCCCACACACACTCTTGTACTATTTTCTCATAAACAGTTCAACAGCAGTATAATTAAAAAGAGAAAACACTAAATACTTTGTGATCTTTGATTTGGGAATTACGTATGCAGAAAGCTCACTCAGTGATATAATACATTTTTTTTTGACCAAAACCTGTTTTGGTTGATTAAGAGGATGGAGCAGCCCATGATTTCTTGGAGAAGATATCACACACAATCCATATAAATCAAAAATATAGAAGAAGAAAGTGCGATCATAAGCGTACCTGGAAGAACTTTGTCGAAATACATAGCTAACAGCATGTACAAGACTGAGTCAAAGACCAGCATAATGTAAGTTGAAAATAAAAAGTATGATTCCTCCATAAGGTTAGAGAAAGAGAAACTCACTCCATGTTTTTCTAAATGGAAAATCTGAAACAAAAGGACAAAGAATAATTTTCAGTCTGGAAAACGATGTACATGGCTTCAATCCATGGACGCAATTGACTTTGTTAATCCAGAAATCTTCTGCATTACTGACTGATTTTTCTACCTTTCTTTCTAGTGAGGAAGGGAAATAAATTTACTCCATGCAGAGATCTTATGCTTTCACACATACAGAAGCAAAAGAAATTATTAGTTTTACAGAAAACCGTTCAAGAAACATAATGTTGGCACCCTTGACGTAACAGTCACAACAAGGACAGAATAATTTTGCATAGTGATTGATTTAACCATATGGTAAATTAACAGTAAACACTGTTTCTTTTCTGCTGCTGCAGAAATTTCTTCTCCCAGGCAGATTTTTATATATCAGGAAATCAGATATTGAATAACCGGAGCTAGAAAGCATCGCTCAGAGCTATGGAGATAGGGTTGATGGCAAAACTCGGAAACTCCACAGAATTATCCCAAGCAGGGATGGAGGAAGGATGGCTGCAGCAGGAGTCTTGAATTGGGTTTGCGCAATCTCTGTTGCCAGGAAGAGCTGCTGCAGCCAGAGGGGAATGAGCGGGCAGTGACGAGCTGATGTCCCCAAGTCAACTCCTGCGCGCCTGGGGTCCAGCCCTGGAGGATAATGGTGCTGTTGTGTGTGGCGATGGGCTTGGAGCTTCCTCGGGTTCCAGTGAATGCTACAGAAGTGCACAATGGCAGATTATTTGTGACAAGGGCTGGGGTTTTCTTTGCACTCGTCGGCTTTTTAAATAGGGGAATGGGATGGGGGCATTGGAGCCCCACTTTTCTGCCCAGCAGCAACTAGGCTGGCATGGAGGTTTCACAACGGGAAGCTGATATGAGCAAGAAGTACCTGAGGATTTTGCAGACGTAGGAAAGCTGGTCTTTTAAAATGAAGACTGTGACTTCCTATGCCTTTATCAGCAAAGCACAGCAGGGTCTTTTATTGCCACTGTCTGTAACAAAACGTACTCCATCCCCACCGAACGCGCCCAGGACAGAAGCTACTGGTGCAGCTGCAGAGATGGCACCCCATACCTTTGCAATGCCAGCATTAAATGCAAAAGGACAGAAGAGACTGAGAAACCACTTCAGTGGTTCTGGAATATTCTCTATCAGCACTGCGAGGCTCAGGCATCCGAAGAGAAAGGTGGTGAGGAACCCCATGGAACTGGCAAGTTTGGAGGTCCTTAAGAGGGAGCAGAGCATGAAAACCAGGTGGATCTGTAAGAACAGAAGTTTCCTTCAGTCTCTGAAAAAAAATAAATATCTTTAAGAGTAGCACTTCCATTTGCCAGGCAAACAGAGCTCTGGTGAGCTGAGTCCATGTAATAAAATACACCAAAGTCCTCCTTGGTGGGTTGATCTGAGCTTCAGGCTGGATCTTTTACAGCCAACCTACTGCCTGCCAGACCTCCAGGCTGCAATGCAGGTCACCACTGCTGCCTCAGAGAGCCCACCATGCCATTTCAGTTAATACGACCATGCAAAGGGTACAGTCCTGCGCACTGTGCAAAAGGCTCTGGAGTAATGCTCAGGCTCAACACAGGAATAAATCACACGGTGGGAAAATTTGGCTTTAAAACCTGACTTACACATGCTAGGCCATACAGGAAGAACAGCAGTAAGACCGCAGGGAAGCTGCTGAAGTAGAAAGCATCCTGCATCACGACAGCTGTCAGCAGGCAGGAGAGGACCATCACGTAAAGAGCATACAGCAGACTCCAGGAGAGCCTGAGGATGGAGAAGTGGCATCACATTTTCGTTTAATGAAGAACTGTCCTTACAACTTCCTCTGCATGTCAGAACTGTTTTAAAATTAAAATACTAATTATTTCCCAGGGTCAACTTGTTCGCATCCTAGGCAGAACAAATAGTGTGATCCACCTTAGGAGGAAATACCCAAGGAAGAAGAATACACCATTGCCGTGCTCAACCCTCCTGGTTTGTCCTTAGAGTACCTAATGAACACATTTAATTTATTAGCACACTGCAAGTGCCCAGAGGTATACTGATTTTTGGCAAATATTCTTTAGTTAAAAAAGGACTCACCAAAATGCAATATCCTGCAGCCCCATTGTTTTCATCAATACTTTGAGCTTCTTCTTTTCTCTTGCAACATTCATTGATAAGAAATACATGAATGGAGAGAAACACATCACGATAGTAATCATGAAATAACTGTATTCTAGCGTAATCAAGGAGATGACGCCATGGGACTTCATACGGACACCAGCAATTGATTTCATTTCTTCCCAAACGGAATGATTTGCCACCATCTAAAGGAATTCAAGGGCAACATCTCAGTATTTTGATTTTCTACAGTGAGATGTATTTATATAAGGAACCTTCTGACTCGTCACCCCTGGATTTACTTTTTAACACAGCTTTATAGAAGGCACCAACCAGTAATGCAATAAAGCCCTGTGGGAAGGGCTCATCTGACACAGTTGTGTGTCTGCACCTCAGCAAGACTCTGTCCCTTGTCTATGGAGAGAGATAAATCCTTCGACTTGTCCGGAGGTAAGGATCCAGAGACTCAGATGACTCGTGCTCACAGGGTCCTGTTTCTCTCCCCACAAAAGCTGCCTGGAGAGCTGGAGGTACAACGACCAGGTGGAATGGCCCCTGCCCTGGTAGACTTTTGGGGAATAATTTGGAAAGGAAGGGCAAGAAATGACAGATGTCCCTACTTTGAAATCGAGTCGTCCAGCAGATACACATACCACCCAGTCTCCTGCAAGAATTGCCTTTTCTCTGGAATTTGAGAAATGTTCTAAATCAAATAGTGGTATCATGCCCGGTTCCTAGCCTTTAAGAGAAATCATCATTTTGAAAAGAAACAAAAGTTGGTACAAAACTTCAAAATTAAATCAAACCCTGTTCTTTCTTTCCTTCATGAACTGCTGATTGCATTCAGGTTCCTGCCTGAATGTTTTCATTCACTGCTTGAATTTCATTCATTCAACAATTCATTCCGTTGTTGCTGCCAATAATGTTCAGGTAGCCGAGATTTTTAAAATATTTGGCTTTCTGCAAAATTTTCTGACAAGCCCATCCCTTGCTACTGCCACAGAACAACTTGTCTTTCCTGTACCAAGTTTAAAATAAGAGGACATTTACACAGACATAAATTCAACGTACCTCTATGATAGCAGCATCGATGCTGGACTGCAGGGAGAGGAAGCCTTTGTACCAATACCTGGGGCTGTAACAGTGCCGTGAGGAGAAGTTGTAACAGTTATCTACAAGGATGAAAGGTGATGGGCATCACAGGTAAGAGCACCGAAATGTAATTAGTTTTCCCTACAAAAGCAGTTGATGAGCATGCATATGCACTGTGGGGAAATCTTCAAATGGACAGCGGCCCACTGACAAAACAAAAGACAACCTAACAATGTATTAAATCACTTGACATATATGGATTACGCCAAAAAAGTGATGGCTATCCATGTCAGGCAACCACCCGCCCGTAAATTCTTGTTTTGTATTACCTATGTATCCAAAGTTGTCATTTGGGATAGCTACGTTGCCAATAGGAAATCTGAGATGATAGGAGAAGTTGTTCTTAAATACAACTCCTATTAACTCATTATTTGAAATCCAGGCTTCTTCCAGGGCTCTCTCGTTTTCCAGTGCCTCTAGTTTTATACCTGTAGCGTGTAAGAAAAATATTGCAATGAGCTACTGTAGGTCTGGAAACGTGTGCACAAGCACTGGGTATATATTCTACTTTTTTATCAATTTTGCAATTCCTCCTTTCCAGTTCTCCTCACTGGACAGGCTGGCACCTCAAAATCCTTTATACTACACCGGCTGAGAAGCATACCTCAAAAGAATGAGCCAAGGTGTTGTAATAGTATTAGTCTACATAGGAATATCAGGTAAGGCAGAGCTTCACAGCTCAGAAGCACACACTGGCCTCACTAGTAATTTAAATACCAGAGAATAAATATTTGTGAGAATGGAGGATTCAGGATGAATTTTCTTTACTGACCAAAGATACTGGAGAACCACTAAAATACATTTAATACATTGAACATGGGTTAAAAATAAAATGACAAAGCGAAATACTTCAAAAGCAAAACATACCCATCATTACAGAGTTCAAGGCGACTTTATTCATGATCTGCCTTGTGGTGACAGTGATGGGAGTAAAAGCGATGGTGACCCCAGTGGAATCATAGGCAGGGTCATCTAGCTGCCCGAGGTGGCTGTAAGGCACCTCGGGGTAGTGGATGTTCACCATGAAAACGCTCACGATGAACATCAGTGGCAGGAAGAGCAGAGACAGCATCCACTCCTAGGTAAGGGGGAGAGCGGGGAGGAGAATTTAATAATGTGACAGTAGAAGAGCATATTCTCTGTGGGACTGAAATATAAACAAGAAGCACTCACAGTCACACTGGTTTTTTAGACGTCGACTAACTAACACAGTTTTTGCATTGTGCCCATCACCTCAGTAAATTACTCTGCTCAAAGAGCCCGTCTGCGCTCTCATGTCACATAAAAGGCAGAAATATTACCAGCTAAAAAAGTGTCAAAGCGTTCATTACCGGGCAAGCATTTCAAAAGTACTTCAACTTTTACTTTAAAAAAAAAATGAAATAATTGGCATTTAGGGGCAGGCAGGGATTGGCTGCTCTCAATGGTTAGCTACTCGCTTTTTTTTTTTTTTTTCCTTTTAGCTTACCTCAAAGCTCTGCATCTTCATCCTCCGCTTGACAATTAGATTCTTCCACAAGAGAATTTTAATTTGCTGGAATACACTCATCTTTCTCTGATGTGTCTGCATCTTTGAACCTACAAACATTTTTTTTTTTTTTAAAAAAAATTACTTTTAAATACAACAAAAGCTAGAGCAGCAGTGGCTGCTTTTATTTGCACAGTCCTTGCACACATGAACAATGATTCCCCACCCCCCACCCCCCCCTTTTTTACTGCAAGAGAGGAAGCTAAGCAACTGAGACTCGTGTGCTGAGCACAAGCCCAGCTTTGAGCACTGAGGGACCAAGAGACATCATCATCCTCAGCACAGCCCCAAGCCTTGCAGCTCAGCAGTGAGATGCTGAGGATAACCAGGATTCACGCTCCTGTGCGCCGTATGGTAAGGCTGGGAGGAGTTATATATGAAATAAATAAGGGAAGATCATACTAGATGGCCTAATAGACTTGGGTGGCCTTAATATCCAAGAAACAACAACAATGTGGTTAATTAAAATCACCAAAATCTTTTTGAATGCAATTTTAACATGCTGTAGGCTTCACACCAAGAAGTGTTGAGCAACTCCTGGCTGTGGCGTGAGCTGAGCTCATACAGAAAGCAGCGTCAGCTGAAGGCAACTGGGAGCTACGAGAGAACAAATTCTTGGAAGTGTGTTGGGAGAGCTGTTGTTGTCGGGGATATTAATGGAAAATGAGTGAGAAACAGCCACGAGCTTGTGTTGGTGTGGTACTCCACAAGACGTGTCAGCGTCCTTAAAAAGACACGGTCAAAGCAAACCAAGGTTTTGTTGCCTGGGTTAATGCCAGTGGTGGAAACTTCAAGAAACAGGCATGAAGGTGGCTGTCAGAGTAAATTTTGCAGATCAGCTATGTCCATATTAACCATCAGTAAAATAATCACGAGTGCCTTTAATGAGCAAAAGGACTAAGTACCTGTATGCAAAAGAGCTACACTCACAAAGCCAGCCTGCTCTGCTGTCAAACAAGTAGCTAAAATATGCTTTCAAACAGGATCTTGTCCCTCTCTAAGTGAAATTTCAGGTAAAAATATCAGAGCATTTATAGACCTAATCCCTTCACACCTCCCCATCATGTTGAAGGAAGATTTATGTTGCCCTGTTCCCTTTGGGGGATGATGCCTCGCAGTGCTGACAGGCAAGACGGAGTTTATCTTCTTCCAGATATTGATATTCAGCCTGCAGGAGAGGCACGTGTCTGCTGTAACACGGCAGCAGGCACCAAAATGCTGGAAAAGCAGCTGCAACAAATGGCCTTCCCCCGGTACACACTGCAAACACGCGCTGGCACGGCACGGCACGAGGATGGTGCAGGGACCTTGGCTCAGGGGCAGGAACCTGCTGCTTTGCCACCGCTTTCTGAATAGATTTTTCTCTTACGGATGATCTCATTAAATCCAGGCACGTAAAAATTTGAATTTAGCCCACGCTAATGATCTCCAGGCTTCCTTGAGGAAACTGTGAAGTTAAACTTGCAATTGCTTGGTCGCTTTTTCACCCAACAAAAGCAAGGTGTAAGACAGCACATACCACCCCTATGCATTCCCGCAACCGAAACGGGATTTGCATCACGGCTAAAGCAGGTTTCCAGTTTGCCCTTCATTTTAATAGTCACATAGAGTAACCCTTGACAAGCTGACACAGCGAGGTCCTGGGTGGGATGAAGAGCTGGCGCCTCCGGTACCCATCACAGACGTCACACGTGCCCCCCCTCCCCGTCACCCCTCAGTGCTGCCAGACCCCCTGCTGCACAGCTGCAGAGTTTGGACAGCTGGGGGAAATGTGGCAGAACTCATTTCATTGCTCCTTCAGTATTTCCAGGGTAATTTTTAAGAGCCTAAAATGGACAGAAGAATTTTTTTTAATTCAATCTTCAGCTTACGCTGCATGTAGGGAAAGAAATCTGCTCCTTGTATGTGCTGGATATTTAAAATACTGAGCTGTGGTGAACCTACCATATCTTCTGAGCACCAAGGTGCACTGGAAATGCACCTCTGCCATAAACTGAGCTGCATTTGAATGTTACTTCATATCAAAGTAAGATTAAAAAGACTCTCTCGCCTTTAAATAGTCACTAAGCTTAATCACAGGCTTAACTCAGCCTGTTAGAATGATGCCCAGTGTCCTGCCTACGCATTCATTATCTCACCCAGTATTATTAATAGTGTAACTAATTAGTGGGTGTTTGCATATCTTCTAAGTAACAACTTTTATTTGCTTTAAGAAGAACGGTTAAGCCTTACCTTAATGGGAAGGTTTGAGAGGAATCCAGAGCTCGTCCTTTGCAGCGTGCCTGTAAAAGTGGAGATGCCGAGCCTCCCTGGGATGGACTTGCTGGTTGTCCCAGTGTCTCTCAGTGCTCCTTTGTCCACGCACTCATTTTTTTTCACTCAGGCACTTCTGCCAAAAGGCATTCCTCACACCATCTCTTGGCTTTTCCCTGGCTTCTTCCCCCCTTCCTCCTTGGCAGAGCTTCAGATTTATTTATGTTATAAAAAGCAAACAGAGCATATTGCTATTGGGTTGCTGGAGCGGGTTCTCTGAAAAAGTCACTCAGAAAATTCTTGAGTCTTGGCCAAGAGAAGAAAAATGAGCCCAACAACAAACCACACAAAAATCCTTTCTCTGGCAAACTCCGTTATGTTTCTCAGCGCCGCGGGAGAGGCTGAAGACAACAGCAGCATCACGGCACGCTGCTGCAGGCAGGGGAGCACACGGTGGCTCTCCCTTATCTCCGAAAGGCAAAGGTCGTGTTTGCAAACGGTGTCAGTGCCACCGGCCCCAGCGCAGGAAGAGCAATGAAGTGCTGCCTCCTGGATAGCAACAGCTCTTCTCATCAAAAAACATATTGTAAATGTTAAAAGAAATTTCTCTTGATTAGCTCTGTGCTACTAATGGGAAGGGGTTTGATTGCATCCCCCAGCGGGGAGCACGGCTGCGGAGCACGCCTGCCCCTGGGTCACCCACCGCAGCACGGCCGAGGGACGAGCGGTGGGAGGGAGCAGCCACCATCCGGGACAGAGACTGGGCTTGCAAATGCCAAGGAGCTGGATCTGCTCCCCTTTGCTCTGCCTAGCGGGGAAAAAAACACTCCTAAGATTTAAATAACATTCAGATGTTTTGGAGTTAGGCAGGCTCCAGAGGCGAGGTAAGTCAGGATATAGGAAGAAGTTAAGACCTGCTCCCAGTACATCTCCTAGGTGTACAGACCTCCTCCTCCCTTTTCAGACCTTCCTTGCAAAGGGAGAAAATACCCAAAACCACCTAAAGTAGAAAACCAGATATGCCAGGTCCCAGTCAGTGAAGCTCAAGCGAAGACCTCCCTGCCCCACCTCCTTGGCAGTGCACAAATGTTTGGAGACCCATATGGAAAGCAGATCCCTGGGTCTGTAGGGTGGCTTCTGTGGGGGCTTTTCCTGGCAGGAGCAGCCCGTTACCGAGTCACAGCAGCCACCTGCTGCTACCTGCTTGCCCACATCCCTGCCTGCATTGCCTGGCCACACACGTGCTCCTGCATCGGCCACCTGCATCCTCCCTCCCTGCATCACCAGCATCATCCACAGGAACCCAGGGAACTCGCAGCGTGGGTGAGCCCTTGCTGCTGTGGCTGTCCCATGGGGTGGCACTGCCCACCCTCCAGTGGGTGCCCAGCCCGGCCTTTCCCGGGTGCTGGGGGTCAGGGGACCAGGGGAAACACCTGACTGCCTGAATGTAGGGACCTTCTATTGTATTTATTATTTAAAGCTAACTCTGGTGGGCAGATGTCTAAGAAGAGGTGCTGATCTGCTCAGAGGGTCAGGGTGGGTGTTAGCAAGGAGCCCACCCTGCCCTCCCAGCCACGAAAGCACGTCATGCACACACGTGCGGCCAGAAGACCTGTTCAGCCTACTGTCCCGCTCCAGCATTACTCTGGGTCAAAGCACATCTTATTTTAACTCCAGATTTTATTTATTTTTTTTTAAAGATGTTGATCTAGGAGCTGCCAGTTTTCATTACACTTTTCCAGGGACTGCGGAATCTTTTCCTGTCTCTGTCCCCAGCGGTGGGGACCAGAGATGGGCCAAGGTGCCCTGAGCTGGAACACACAACGGCAGCAGCTTTTTGGGTCAAGACACAGCCCCACACCCCTCCACCAGAAAACACCACCTTTGCTGTTCACGTTACACCTGCCAGGGCCGCTTCCCAGAACCGAGCAAGCCAAAGCCCTGGTGTCCTCCTGGCACGGACGAGTTGCCCCCGAGCCAGCAGTGCCTGCGTGGCCAAGGAGGCCAGCGGGAGCCCAGGGCGCATTAGGAGGAACGTGGCCATCGCCTCTACTACTCCTACTACAATGCTCCCCCCTCTACTCTGCCATGGTGAGGCCACTTCTGGAGTGTCCAGTTCTGGGCTCCCCAGCTCAAGAGAGACAGGGGGCTGCTGGAGAGGGTCCAGCAGAGGCTGCGAAGCTGG